>JARYGA010061128.1:0-600000 GCA_030545235.1 Helianthus tuberosus | reverse complement strand
GGTCAAACTGTTACAATCTATATGGTGGTATATGTGTTATTTATGAGTTAGACTGCATGCAATGTGATTAGGGAGTATGTGAATTAATCCTGCGTGAAATATCTAGAGTATGTGCACTCGATACTGATTGTTACTGGTACCCATGTTAGGGCGTGTTTGATCAACAGTTAAACAAGAAACTAATCTAACCGAGCAAACCAAAGGTGAGTTCATCTCTCTTGAGCATGCGTCCCGGTGGTTGGGACAGTCTTTGGGTATCCCTGAGAAGGGATCGGTTTTGGGTAAATCATGGGTATTCCTGAGAGGAATATGTCTTTTGGGTAAATCTAGAATGTTGGATAATATACTCATCCTATCACCATTAAAGTCCCTCCGTGTTGTTTGGTTACCTGAGAGGTAACAAGGTATTAGTTAGTAGCGCTACTTAGGTTTGGCACCCTCACCCCGTACCTGAGAGGACGAGTGTGAACTAATGACCTAGTCATGACCAATGCTTTGATAGGAACATTGGAGGAAGGGCAATGTAAATCAGGAGCCATCTTGTATTCGGGATATTATCAACATTAAATTCAATGGATTAACTAAACACTTGGTAACCAACGTTTTCGTAAAACTATGAACTCACCAGCGTTGTCTGGTACACTTGTTGCATGCTCGCTGGTCGTTAGATATCTTGGATTTGGGAACTTGCTGTCTGGCGTAGCTGGAGTGGTCATGGGTTTGAACTATTGATACTATACATTGGTTTTGAAACAGTTTACTTTGGTTTACTATTTGCTTCCGCTGAACGTGTTGGTTTTCATTTAAACCTGTTAATGGTATTTTTCATTAATAATTGAGGATTTTATTTATAACTCGAATGGGTTCAATGTAATTAGTGGCTCATTGTTGGTACGTCACACGCCTAGCAGGGACATTCCCTAGGGGGTATTTTGGGGGTGTGACAAATATGTTCTCACAACTAGCTGCTGTTTATCTTAAGGAAGTGGTTTCTAGGCACGGGGTGCCAACTTCTATTATCTCTGATCGCGACCCGCGTTTCATATCCAATTTATGGCAGTCGATGCATAAATCGTTCGGCTCACGTCTCGACATGAGTACTGCTTATCACCCACAGACGGATGGTCAGAGTGAACGAACCATCCAGACGCTTGAAGACATGCTGCGAGCATGTGTGATCGATTTTGGTAAGAGTTGGGAGAAACACTTGCCGTTGATAGAATTTTCTTATAACAACAGTTACCATTCCAGCATTCAGGTAGCTCCGTTCGAAGCATTGTACGAATGGAAATGCCGTTCTCCTCTATGTTGGGCTGAGGTGTGTGACAGCCAGATCACAGGTCCGGAACTTGTACTTGAAACTTCCGAAAAGATTGTCCAGATTAGAAACCGTATGGCGGCAGCGCGTGACCGTCAGAAAAGTTACACTGACAAGCGTAGGAAACCATTGGAATTCGCTGTAGGCGATCGTGTCATGTTGAAAGTCTCACCCTGGAAGGGTGTGGTGCGGTTTGGGAAACGCGGCAAGCTTAATCCGCGTTATGTAGGGCCTTTCAAAATTTTGGAACGAATTGGTAAGGTGGCCAACAAGCTCGAGTTACCTGCTGAGTTGGGTAGCGTTCATGATGTCTTCCACGTATCGCAATTAAAGAAGTGTTTGTCTGATGAAACACTTGTGGTACCGTTTCAAGAACTGAAAATCGACGACAAATTGCAGTTTATCGAGAAACCCATCGAAATTATGGGTCAGGAAGTCAAGGTCCGTAAGCATAGTCGAATTCCGATCGTGAGAGTTCGTTGGAACTCAAGACGTGGACCAGAGTTCACGTGGGAACGCGAAGATCAAACGAAGCTCAAGTATCCTCAACTATTCCTAACTGATCAATCTAATCCTGATGCAACTGGTGAATTTCAGGACGAAATTCCCTTTCAAGTTGGGGATGATGTGGCACCTGGGGAAAATCCACAGTCATCCTGATCTAACACTGTGCTGCTTTGGATTACTTACCAAATTTCGGTACGAAATTTCTTTCAAGTTGGGGATGATGTGACAACCCGACATTTCAAGGTCCTTTCCCTACGAATCACTTGTTTCACAATCCTGTTTTTACAATTTGTTCGATGTGATGTCATGTGTAGTGTATGATTATTGTATTCTGATTCTTGGTTGATTAAATGTGTAATGTTTAATAGTTTAATAGTTATTGAGTAATGCAAACCCAAGTGACAAAGAATGACTCTTCGCCGCAAATGGGCTCGACGAAGGATGGGTCTTCGTCACCATCTATAGTCGACGAAGAATGAACTTCGTCACCCACGGCCCAAATGAAGCCCAGTTGTGCGACTCGGCCCAGTTCGCGCTATTTAAACACAAACCTGCCTAACCCAAAGCCCTTCTCCTCATTTGTGAACCTCGACAGCGCCTTTCATCTCCCCCGAAGCCCATTTTGCACTTTCATGATCAGTTCATCATTCGGTTAGCATCCCACTATACTCCACGTTATTTGATGATTGTTTTGTGATGAATTGAGACTTGCTGTGGATATAGGGATTTGTTAGAAACCATACTTCCATATTGTGTTGATTAGGGTTTCGTTGTTCATTGTTAACCTAAGAAATTAGAAGATGCATGATGAGGATCCGATGGCTTGTATTTGTTTACGTTCATTATGTGGTTTAATAATTCTGTTTGAATGAAGTTATATTATGAAATCAATTGTATATGGTTATTGAATAGTCGAGAATGTCACATGATGAACGTGATGATGTCTAGGGCTGCTTATGATTGATTTATGAGTATTAAGGAAAAACTGTTGCTATAAAATTGTATGAGCATGAATGATAACTGACTAAAGCATATGGTTTGATCCGTTTTGGAATGTTGAATGTGTTTACTGGAGTTAAGGAAATCTCGAAAGTGATAAGAGCAGGCGACGAACCCCAGGTCGACGAAGAATTATTCTTCGTCGACAAGCCTTTCGACGAACAATTGGAAGCTTCGTCACAAATGTTTCTGGATGAAGTATAGACCTTCGCCATGAAGGATCTTCGTCGAATGGGATTCTTCGCCGACTAGGAACCTTCGCCGTAGACCAAATAGTTAATCAGTTGTGACGTATCTAGTAATAGATATATGTGTTTATAGAATTCGATTGGCTGCATGTTAATAATGTTGACTAGGAATGAAGGAGCTTAACTGACTATGTGATTTGCACACTCATCAGTTAAGTGATGTTATGTGACATGCACAAGAAATGTGGATTTGTATGGGAACTGATCACCTGCTATCTGTTATACAGTGACCTTTTGATGAATGCCATTTGTGTGAAATATGTGACTTGGTTTATTATGAAACTGATAGTATTATCAAGCACGGTAGGGTTGGTTGATTAACTGGAAAGGGTAACTAAATAAACCGAGCAAACCTAAGGTGAGTTCACTTCTCTTTTTCCAAGCATGCGGCCCGTGGAGGGACATCGGGTAAACATTCCGGGGAGGAATGTCGGGTAAATGGGTTTGACTGGAACGTTAAACCTGGGATGTTGGTTAATACACTCATGTCTATCATTTAAGTCTCATCATATACCGAATTGGTTGTCGGGGAGGCAACGGGGTTATTAGTTGATAGCGCTATTAGGTTTGGCACCCTCACACCGTACCGGAGAGGACGGTCGTGAACTAATTACCTTAACCACTCGACCAATGTTTGATAGAGCATTGGGTAAGGGCAAATAATCTGGAGCCATCTGCGATAATCGAGTTATTAACAACATCGAATCTCTGAAATGTTTTAAACTCATATCTGATAACTAAACTTGTTAACAAACTTTGAACTCACCAGCGTTGTCTGATACACTTGTCTGCATGCTTGCAGGTTGTTAGATTCCTGGTTATGGAACTTGCTATCTGGAAGTGCTGGAGTGGTCATGGGTCGTGGCTCTTAGATACATGTTCATTGTTTTTGCATATTTGTTTTGAAACACTTGAATAACGATTTACATTATGCTTCCGCTGAACGAATTTGTTTTAAGTTATGATTTGGAATTACTTTATGAAATATAAGGGAAACTTCTAATTAGCACCTTGTTATAGTTCAATGTGATTGGTGGCTGGATCCTGGTACGTCACACGTCTCGCGGTGTTCCAGCAGGTGGTATTTTGGGGGTGTGACACTTCTTCTTGTTTTGGTCCCCATTCAAACTTAACAGATTTACAGGTTAGCTTAGTTAAGGGAATGACTATTCTAGAAAAATCTTGGTTAAATCGTCTATAATAACCGGCCAATCCTAGAAAACTTCTAACCTCTGTTGGTGACTCAGGGACTTTCCATTTAGTAATTGCCTCAATCTTTGTGGAAACCACATGAATTCCTTCATGGTTTACTAAATGTCCAAGAAACTGTACCTCTTCTAACCAAAATTCGCATTTCGAAAATTTAGCGTAAAGCTTTTCTTTTCTCAGCAAATTTAAAAGTGTATGCAGATGCGCTGCATGTTCCTTTTCACTTTTAGAGTAAATTAGAATTCCATCTATAAAGACAATTCTAAATTTATCCAAATATGGCTTACATATTCGGTTCATCATGTCCATAAATGCAGCTGGGGCATTGGTTAAACCAAATGGCATGACAGTAAATTCATAATAGCCATACCTTGTTCTGAAAGCGGTCTTAGGAATGTCCTCTTCCTGTACCTTTAGTTGATGATATCCTGAGCGTAAATCGATCTTTGAGAAAAATCAAGCTCCTTGCAGTTGGTCAAACAGATCATCGATTCTCGGTAATGGGTACCTATTTTTAACCGTGGCCTTATTTAGTTCATGGTAATCAATGCACATACGCGTTGACCCGTCTTTCTTTTTGACAAACAAGATTGGTGCTCCCCACGGTGATGAGCTTGGTTGTATGAATCCTTTCTCAAACAGTTCGTCTAACTATTTCTTTAATTCTTGCATTTCTGCAGGTGCCAAACGGTAGAGTGTCTTGGCGATCGGTGCTGTTCCTGGTAGCAGGTGAATTCTGAATTCGACCTCTCGGTCTAGCGGTAGTCCTGGTAATTCTTCTAGAAATATATCTGAAAATTGAGATACTATGGGGATATCTTTTAATTATTTTCCCTTAGTGTTAATGATTATGGAAATCATATGCACTATTGACCCTTTTCTTGCACAACTTGCAGTTTTCATCACAGAGATGAATTTTGTGCGTCTAGTTGGCTTATCTCCTTTAATTGTGATTTTTTCACCTTTTGGTGAATTTACTTGTATTGACTTTAGATCACATAGAATACTGGCTTTATTGGCTACTAACCAATCCATTCCTAATACAATATCAAATCCTGCCAGATTCATTGGGTAAAGATTTACAATAAATTTTTGATTTAAAATTTCTATTCTTGCTCCCTGCAAGACTTCAGAAATCTTAATGGTTTCTCCATTTGCTGTTTCTACCAAACATTCTTGTTGGAGTTTAGTTAATGGTTGGTTGAGAATTTTGCAAAATGAAGTATTAATAAAACTTTGGTTCACACCAGAGTCAAATAATACTTTAGCAAAAACATTATTAACTAAAAACGTATCGGAAATCACGTCCGGGATCATCTTTGCTTCTTCTGCTGTCAGGACGAATGCTCTAGCATTCTTAGTAGTCTTGTTGTTTGTAGTTGGAGCTAGTTTCGGACAATTCGGCCTGATATGTCCCTTTTCTCCACGGTTGAAGCACACTCCATTACTAGGTTTCTTCCTACAATCTTCATCCTTGTGTCCTGGTATTCTACAGTAGTTGTAGTAGGTGGAGCATCTTCCTGAATGCTTCTTCTTACAGGCTTTACAGTAAGGTGTAGAGGTAGAACCTATATTTTTCCCACGGTTGGAATTACCGTAGTGAAATTCCTGGGTAAGCCTTTGAGCTAGGTTTCTCCTCTGGTTCTCTTCTTGTGTACGTACTAGTTCATCAGTCAAGGTGTTTGCTAGTTCTACAGCTTCTTCTATGGTTGGTGGTCTAGCTGCCTTGACTACATGTCTAATTTCACCAATTAATCCCCAGATGTAACGGGAGATTAACACTGGTTCTGGCGATGCTAGGGTTGGCACTATTCTAGCATATTCAAAGAATGTAGTAGTGTAAATCTTGCTGTCTACTCTAGTCATTCTAAGGTTTAAGAATTTATTAGCTATCTGCTCCTTTTCATTAGGAGGACAAAATTTCCTTTCCACCATATTCTTAAACTCAATCCATTCCATACCATAAGTTATGTCACTTCCCCTAGCCTGGAGGATAGTATTCCACCATTATAGAGCTGCATTCTTAAACAGATTGGAATCAAACATTATTTTATCTTCTTCTGCGCATTTGCTTATTTTTAAGACTTCTTTCGTCTTTTCTAACTAGCGTAGAGCTGCAATGGCTCCTTCATTGCCCATGAATTCCATTGGTTTACAGGACCAGAATTCTTTATAAGAACAACCATAAGACATGGTTCTTCTTCTTTTTAGAATGGGCATTTGAAGTATGGGTCCATCGTTTACGCTGTGTTCTGGTTCAGTATGGGTTCGCTTACTTCCACTATTACTTTTATTATTATCTGCTTCTCTAACATGTTGGATAATAGATGGTAGAGCATCTATAATTCTCTGGGTTACTTTGAGTCGAATGGCACTGTTATTTATCTGGTTTTCATTATTCTGGTTTTCCCGATTTGCGTTGTCGGCCATCTGGATTTTAAACATTTACCAAGTATTAATATCACGAAATAATATTGAATGCGAATAATCACACAACATCATATTGATCCAAAATTGTCGTCATTGCGACCTTTACTCTATTTTATATTATGCATCTATATCTATTACAAACCATAACTGGAAATGAGCATACAATACTAGTATGCATCAGTAATTATAAGATTATCTATCCTAGTTTGGAAAATAAATTTTTTATTTTTTATTTTTTTCAAACATACACATATATATTTATATTATTATTATTATTATTATTATTATTATTATTATTATTACTGATAGGGGTTCATCCAGTATTGCATGTTGCGCACGTCATATTTCCAGACGAGTATTTCCCCTATCTGTCTCATTCTCTCACTTCCTTCTAAGATCTCCTCACCAAAGGTGCGGAGTTCCTGTAGGTTCTCAGTACTCATGGGTGGGGCTGGGGCTGGTATCGGGTCAGGAAACTGGGGCATGGGTTCTTCCTGAGGGTATGGGTTTTCTAGAATCTCCCTGATATATTGGTCATTATCATAAAGGGGTCTAGAGGGTCAAGGTCTGGGTAGGGTCCTACTAGATCTTGCATGGGCTCCTCTATTGGGATTGGGTAACGTTGCTGGTAATCCCTATGGTCGTCAAACCACGGGTCATAGTCTGGAGGATGGGGTGCTGGGACTCTAGGGATTTCAGCTGGGTCTAGGTCAGGTAGTGGGTTCTGGTCAGCTGGGTCAACCTCTACTTCCATGGATTGTGTCGGGAACAACTGTAGTGTCTGTGGTTGCTTGATGTGCGTAAAGTGTGATATGGATTTAAGTATATTTCAAGCCCTTTTTACACGTTAGTCAAGTTTTAAATTTATAAAACACGATATTTTACTAACACCAAACACACATATGGGCAAGTGCACCCATCGTGAGCGTAGTATAGTGTTGGCAAGATACCGAGATCGTCCAAGGACACAAGAGCTTTTAGTACCGGTTTATCCTCAACGTCTAATCAAATCAAAAGTTTAGAAAAAGGTTTTAAACTAGAAAAATAAAAACTAACTTAAATGCTGAAAAATAAAAATAAAAGAAAAAACAGATAGACAAGATGAATCGCTTGGCTCCGACTCGTGTTTAGTGTAACCTTTGATTATTTCCGCACTTTTGCACTTTTTAAAAGATTATCTTAGTTATTGTAGTAGGCCCCTCTTTTGAAGGTGACGTTACCCTCAACCCAGTAGTTTGAGTCAGCAAGGATACAATCCTAAAGGGTCGGATTATTAAAAGATAATTAATTAAGTTATTAATGCATATTATGGTAGGCCCCACTTTTGAAGGTGACGTTACCCTCGGCTAAGTAGTCTAAGTCAGCAGGGATACAGTCCTAAGTAGCCGGGTTAAAGTATTAATAGTAGCTTACATATGAGGGGATCAAAGAGTTTGGACCCCCGCCATCCAATACCAGTGGGTATTGAAGGAGGTCCTACTAAATTTGACCCAGGTCCTTACAGGATCTATACACTCAACAAGGCAAGACTCTTACCAAACCGTTCCCTTAACCCCCGACCAGGTAGCCAACATACCTCCATATAGACCGTGGAGATATGAATGGTGAAAATCTTTTATTTTATATAGACAGTAAAATAATGCCAAGACACCACGGACAAACGATAAGGAAGAATCACCTTCAACATAAGAAACTAGTTATTAAAGTCATTAATACATAACCAAGTAAAAAGTGTGAAAAGATTAAAAATAAAAAGTATTACACTAGACACTTGTCTTCACCAAGTGATGTAAGAGACTTAGGCAAACATGCCCTTGATTGTCAAGAACTCTTACGATCAATCTTGGATCCCGAGACGACTCACACACTCTATGATGGATAATGGATGATGGTGGTGGATGATGGTGTTGTGATGGTGGTGGGTGGTGGGTGAAGTGTGAGAGAGGTGGTGTGCCAAGGGATGGTTTGCAAATGAGCCAAGCACCCCTATTTATAGCCTGAACAGTAGCTCGGGCCCGGCCCCGTGTCCATTGGGCACGGCCCCGTGTCCATCCTCTTCTATGTCTTCATTAATTGCAGTTTGTCTGTATTAGTTGACCACGCCCCCGTGTCCGCTGGGCACGCCCCCGTGTGCAGAAGCATATCTGTACTATCAAGATTTGCCTGGATTCTGCGAATCTTATAGTTGACCACGGCCCCGTGTCCACTGAGCACGGCCCCGTGGTAGGCGATAGAAGCTTCTATAGCTTTGTCTTTTATGCTGGCACTTGAGCACGCCCCCGTGTTCAGTCTTCTGTCTTCTTGTTTTGCTTGGGAAGATGCTGTCGGTGAGGTCGGGCATGCCACGTTTGTCCCTTTTCTTGTATTTATGTTAGATTTAGCTGCCTTTTTTCTTCTTTTGTTAATTTGAGCTCATTTAATCCTGAAAATATAAAAGGAAGACAAAAACACACTTTTTCCAACATTAGTACTAAAAAAGGGTTAGTTTTATTCCATAATTGATGTAATTTATATGTTGCATTTTGTGCACATCAAATACCCCCACACTTGAATCTTTGCTTGTCCTCAAGCAAAACTCTTTATAATGTGGCTTTACACTCCCAAATGGAATGGGTAGAAGAGAAGGTTTTTGGGCTTGTCATAGAGTGTCGGGATTTCCAAGATTTTTTTATTAGGTTTTATTTTTATTTATTTACAATCCTATTCGTCATGACTTATTTAAAACATTACATAAGATAAATTACTTATTAGGGCATAACATGCCTTTTTAAAATTCTATTTATATACAAGTTCACATACCTCACGGGGGATCACTCAACACTCGGCCGAAGATGTATTTTAGTGAATCACTCGAGAGCGGCATGGAACTTACTCCTACCATAGGCTTGCCAAGCAATCAATCCTCCTCCTTTTTAACTATATACCTTTGTGAAGGGTTAGGCTTGGGTTAAAGGTAGGTGGTTGGGTTAGTGGTTAGTAGAAAAGGGCGAAAAGCGTAAAAAACATCGGTTTTCGTAAGACTTTTTATTTTTTCAATTTTTATTTTGATGAAGCATTTATTCAAACAAAGTTATTTTTGATGAACTTGCTTGTTTATTTCTTTTGCTTCATCATCAACATTTTTTTTTTGAAAAGTCATACGAAAAACCGAGCTTGTTACTAAAACAAAGGGTTAAAAATAAAAAGGGTTTTGGTGGGTGAAAGGGTGTTTGTTTTTGGGTTAAGAAATGAAAAGGTTTAGGCTCAAAGGGGTTAACTAGGGGGATTTTGGGTAGGTGGTAAAAAAAAAATAATGGTGTAGAAATGAAAAAGGGTTAGTCCTAATGCCTCCATCATTTACTTACTCGGGTTTAAGTTGGTAAGGACCTGGAATGTATCGTCGTGGCAAGTTCTAGAGTTGTAAGAACCAAGCGGCTATTCACACAAGAAACGAAAAATGAGCATTTAGTTTAAAGATATGTATTTGTATGCTCAACAAAGGCTCAAAACTCACTTTTGTGGGAATGGGTTTTTATGTGATCAAGTATATATAATTAAATTTTAACTAAACTTGATATGCCTTTTCATAATTTTCTTATGTTGGTTCTTTTTATCACGACGCTATCGGTTGTAAATTTGTAAAAATATAACCTTTTTAGAATTTTGAAATTCCCAAATTAAACCTAGACAAGTAAAATGAAAATTTTTGAAAAAATTTGGGGTGATTAGCGGTTCCAATAGAGTTTTGTGTAAGGCTTGTAATTAGGACTTGCAAGATTCAAAGTTTTAGCATCCCCCCCCCCCCACACTTAAATTACACATTGTCCTCAATGTGTCCCAAAAATAAGTTTTTAGGTTGATTGAATGTGTAAAAAAGTGTGAAAAAGCAAAATTTTATGTTACTGGGCGTCTGGACACGGCCCCGTGGTGTCCGGGCACGGCCCCGTGTTCAGTCGCCAGTAACAAAAAGTTGTAAAAAGAAACAGAAGCCTAGACACGGGGGCGTGTTGGGTGAACACGGCCCGTGTCCAGTTTACCTGAACTGGGCATTTTATGCAGATTGTGCTGCACGGGGCCGTGTTGGGCGGGCACGGCCCGTGCTGAACTTGCTGTAATGAAGAAGATTTTGTCAGATGGCCCTGTTTTCATGCATGGGGTGCTGGTCCAAGTTTCCCTTGCTATCCTTCACCATCCCGAGTGTGTTTTATTCCTGAAAATTAAAACTAAACTAGAAAACATAAAAAAAAATAATCTAAACTAAGCTAGGGATAGTTCCGCGGAATGCCTCCGTGGTGCGCCACGTTTATAAGGGTCCTTGGCTAGACCCAAAGCCTGGTCATATGTTACCCAAGTGGGATGTTTTGCATCCCATGCTTCACCGTCGGAGAGCATCATCCAAACTTGAGTCAATGACCTTCATGTAGTTGACCGGGTCTTCTTCTACTCTTTTTCCGACTCCAAACTTTACTTCCTCGTCCCCGACCCTCAATGTTAGTGTTCCATCATTCATATCCACCACTGCTTGGGCCGTAGCTAGGAATGGCCTCCCTAGGATGAGTGGTACTTCGGTATCTTCCTCCATATCTAGTATGACAAAGTCGGCCGGAAAGACAAATTCGCCGACTTTGACCAATAGATTTTCAGCGACACCTTGTGGATATTTGACGGATCTATCGGCGAGTTGTATGCTTATTTTTGTAGGACTTGTTTTTCCTAAGCCGAGTCGATTGAACATTGATGAGGGCATGAGGTTGATGCTTGCCCCGAGATCGGCTAGTGCATTACGAATGGGGGATTTCCCAATCGAGCAAGGAATTGTGAAGCTTCCGGGGTCAAGCTTCTTTTGAGGGAGTTTGTTGAGTAGTAAGGCGGAGCATTCTTCGCCTAAGTTAACTAATTGCAATGTTTCAATTTTCCTTTTATGAGTGAGGAAGTCCCTCATAAATTTTGAATATTTAGGCATTTGAGTTTGGACTTCGATAAATGAAATATTAACATGCAATTGTTTTAGTAAATTTTCGAACTTTGCGAATTGATCATCGGTCTTTTGACGAATTAACCGACCTGGGTATGGAACCGGAGGAGTTTTAGTAGGCTCTTGAACTGGTGGAGAAGCCTTTTCTTGTTGGGGCGCGGGTGGAGTTGTGGCTTGGCTAGATTGGCTTCTTTTAGTCGGTGGAAGAGGAGCCTCTTCGGGACCCACGGTAAGGTTTCTCAATGTTATGAGATGTACTTGCGCCTTTGGGTTGGTCTCGGTATTACTTGGTAACGCGCCTTGTGGTCTCTCGGAGAAATTTTGAGCTATTTGATTTAATTGTTTTGAATGCTAGCTTTTTGATTTCTAAAATTCGATTCCAATTGTTGAAATCGATCCGAGTTTTTCTTTTCGGTGTCGGAGATGAGGCGAGATACAGTATCTTCAAGCCTTTCTCGTCCACCTTGTTGTTGAGAAAAATTTTGTGGTTGTTGAAAGTTAGTTCGTTGGTTTTGTTGGTTACTACTATTGCCGGGATCTCTCCAACCAAGGTTAGGGTGGTTACGCCATCCTTGGTTGTAGGTACCCGTTGGAGGACCTGACGGCCTAGGTCGATTATCAATGTAGTTTACCGTTTCCGTTTGATCATCTAATTCTTTCATACAACTCCAATTTTCATGTGGTCCACCACACCCCTCACAAGCCATAACCGAGACCGTTTTTGCCATTTCTAACTTTTTGATGAAGAAAGGGCCTCGATTTGGGCTTGTAAAGAAGTGCTTTCATCAACCTCATGGACGCCCGGGGCAATAGATTTATTGCCTCGGGGAGTGTGCCACTGAAAATTGGTTTGAGCAATTTCCTCAATTTGATTATATATTTCATTTGGGCGACGATTACCTAGAGGTCCCCCGGAGCTAGAATCAAGTGTTTGTCTCGTGTGTGGCAACAACCCATTGTAGAAAGTGGATACTTGTTTCCATACCGCAAGATCGTGATGGGGACACTTTCTTAGTAGCTCCTTGAACCTTTCCCAAGTGTCTTATAAGGATTCCCCATCCTCTTGTGAATATGTATTAATTTCAGTCATTAATTTAGCCGTTTTAGCAGGAGGGAAATACTTATATAGAAACTTTTGGGCTAGTTCATCCCAGGTGTTTACCGAGCCAACTGGGAGGGTGTTGAGCCAAGCCTTAGCTCGGTCTTTTAGTGAAAATGGAAACATCCGAAGGCGGATGGCGTCGTTTGATGCTCCATTGATCCGAAAGGTATCACATATTTCTAAGAAATTAGTAATATGTAGATGGGGATCCTCGTCCGCAAGCCCATGGAAGGTTGCGGAGTTTTGAAGCATTTGTATCAATTGTGGCCGAAGTTTGAAGTTATTGGCTTCGACATTCGGTGCATTGATAGCGGCGCTGAGATTACCTACAGTGGGTCGTAGGTAATCCATGAGGGTACGTTGGTCCGCCATTGGAAGTGGGTCCCCCGAAACTTTCTCTTGGTTTTTAGCTTTAAGTCTTTTTTCTGAGAAAGCGTTCGGGTTCTTCTAGAGGTTCTTTTATGTCTCTACTGGAACTGGAGCTCATACACTACGTAGGAAGTTCAAATGTGGCGCCTGGGTTCCGAGTCCTGCAATAAAAACAGAAAAGAACGTTGGTCAGAAAGTTCACCACGGCCCCGTGCTCAGGAGAACACAGCCCGTGGTCGGGGATACAGTGATTGTTTTCCGGATCCCTGTTACTGGGGAGCTGGACACGGCCCCGTGTTGCACCGACACGACCCCGTGTTCAACCCTCTGTAACTCGGAAAATAAAAACTGCCAGTGACAATGCTGGGCACGGCCCGTGTCCGACCAGGCACGGCCCGTGCTGAGCTCTGCAGAAACTGAAAAATTAAGAAAAATCCTAAAAAAATTTATAAAAAACGATTAGGCTGTTGATTCCTAACTTTCTTAAAATCCTTGTGTCCCCGGTAACGGCGCCAAAAAACTTGATGTGCGTAAAGTGTGAGATGGATTTAAGTATATTTTAAGCCCTTTTTACACGTTAGTCAAGTTTTAAATTTATAAAACATGATATTTTACTAACACCAAACACACATATGGGCAAGTGCACCCATCGTGAGCGTAGTATAGTGTTGGCAAGATACCGAGGTCGTCCAAGGACACAAGAGCTTTTAGTACCGGTATATCCTCAACGTCTAATCAAATCAAAAGTTTAGAAAAAGGTTTTAAACTAGAAAAATAAAAACTAACTAAAATGCAGAAAAATAAAAATAAAAGAAAAAACAGATAGACAACATGAATCACTTGGCTCCGACTCGTGTTTAGTGTAACCTTTGATTATTTCCGCACTATTGCACTTTTTAAGAGATTATCCTAGTTATTGTAGTAGGCCCCTCTTTTGAAGGTGACGTTACCCTCAACCCAGTAGTTTGAGTCAGCAAGGATACAATCCTAAAGGTGTCATACCCCGACCACGTAAAACAACAAAACGTGGCGGAAACGTCGGGGAGTGTCGTGACAGAATTATTGTTTCACAACTATGGAAAAAATAATTTCGTTTTATTGAATTATTGAACTCCTTGTTTTACTATAAATCAGATAAATACAACTATTATCCATCAAGTTTTAAAGTCGCTAAGGCACGAGTCCATCCTATGTATAGCATGCACCAACAATCATCACATAACAGCACCTGAAACATGTGCAAAAATAGGTACGTCAGCATAAAAATGCATGTGAGATACATAGGTTTTATTGATTTAGGATTCATGACTTATAAGTTTAAAAAATGTTTTAATAAAAGTAGTCATGATCCTTGTAAAAGGTTTTCTTTTACAAATCATACTAAAATTTATAAGATATCAGATAATATAAAATAATAATACATAGGAAATTAAATAATTAAGTAAAATGAGTTTGTAGAAAATATATTGCTTGAAAAACAATATTTTGATAAAAATGTTTATAGTATATATAAAAATATACTTTGGTTTTAAGAAAGTCGAATAAGTAATATATTAAAATATATTTCAGTTCCAAAATAGTTAAACAGATAGTATTTAAATATACTTTAGTTCTTAAAATAATAGTTTTCAGTAGTATATTAAAAGTATACTTTGATTTTATAAATAACATATTAAACTATGCTTTGGGTTTGAAAATAACATATTAAACTATGTTTTTGGTAAATAAAATATATGTTGTTTTGTACAATATCACACATGAGAGTATATCAAACTATACTTTTGGGAGTATAACAAAATATACAATAAAAGTGTGATTTAAGAATTCATTCAGACCTAGTGCATCAAAATACACCTTTGAGACTATAGAAATACCACAAAGGCAATCCCTATTTGGATGGAGAAAAATAAATTGGTTTCTGACATTCCATGACAACAGGAATGGGGTGTCAAATCCTATAGCGCTATATCATACTACCAACCGGTCTGGTGAACATAAAATAAGTACTATCCAACAATTTAATTTTATAATCTTTGGAAAAATTAGTGTTTAAACCATAAATAATCATTCAGTTTGTAAAAAGATAAGTACTAATATGTATAATTAATTATACTTTTGAAAACAAGAACATAACAAATAGGTACACATATTTCACCCCAAAACATTTGAAAACAGTAAAAGAGGGGACTATGTACTCACTTGAGAGTGCTTAGAAGTCTTGAACAACTACCAAGCAAGCTAGAGGGAGCACGGAATCAAACGGCACCTAATATAGGTAACTACATAAATAAACCGGACCTAAATCGGGAGATCGGATAGGATGAGGTCTCGTAAACCAAATGAGTGTGGGATCTCATATGATATGGTTTAACAAGGCCTACATACTAAAATGAAACCTAACCTGAGTGCTTACGACCCATTACGACCCGTTTAGGTAGCTTACGCTACTTTAATGTGTCGTTTGTGTAAAACGCATTCGGACCGCCTAACTAGTCCTATGACAAGTAATATATGCCTTAACATGTCTAATAATGTTACCTAATCAGTTTAGATGTCAAAATTTAGGTTACATATGCTTAAAATGAATTTATGCGTAAAAAGGGTATTTTGGTAATTTTCCTAAGGCATATAAACTACTTATCATACGACTAACTATACGAAGTGACCATAAGGTATAACCTCGGAAGGTTATTTCCTATACAACTATGGTCACTAAACATATTTGGTCGGATCCTAATGATCGACCAAACGGGTCTAGTTCGAAAGTCTAAGCGGTTGTTTAGACCGCTTGACTTACGACTCTACATAAGCACCAAACCTTAAGTGACAAGCTAAACATGCTAAAACATGTTTAGTTTAAGTTAGAAAACAGGTTTGGTATCAAAACAAACGGTTTTGATACCTAAAAGTAGTTTGGTTACAAAATACGCGAGAATACGCATTTTGGCCGAAACTACGACTCGTCACTAAACCTAGATAACGTGGTAATCAGTAGGTATAGTCACTAGGGACTATAACCATCGTGATTACGCTGACGTTATGAAGTTCAAACAAACTTCGCGTTGACCATAAACTGGTCAATGCAGAAAGTCAAACAAAGTTTGACTTTTAAGCTAAAAACGTAAAAGAACGAAAGAATACTTACAACGGGTCCAAGAACGGAAGTTTTGATCCGATTACTCTCAGGTATGAAGTAAATACTTCAACTTAGAGAGATGAAATCAGATCAATGTGGGTTGCAACAAATGAATGGGGGGGTATTTATAGATTTCTTAGGACCGTTAAGATCGTTCCTCGTAAAATGAGCTTTGATCTCATCCGTACACATGTGCCCATGGTTTTGTGAAACCATGGGAGCTCATAGTTTCATTAAAACCATGTGAAAATGAGGGGAACAGCTGGAACAAGCTGGAATTTAGATTTTTCATTTTGGTCCCTTCCTAAGATAACTATGGCAGAATGTCAATTTTGGTCCCTAAATGTGCAAAACATGGTTTTTGATGCATTTTTGACACGTTTAAGTCCCGTTAATCCCATTTCAAGGCTCTAAAATAAAGTTAAAGTATAGTTAACATGAAAAATGCTGAAAAATATCTCGGATGTCGGTTCGTTTGGTCGTACGGTTGCGTTGTTCGGTTAATTACGACGAAACACGAACGAATGCGAAAAACGATCCAAATTACGCGACGAATGGAATTTTATCATGCCAATCACTAAAATAAAATATTTTAATGATTACATAAAGTTTTGGATGTCCGGATGTATTCAGAACGTAAGATATACGCGAAAATGCAAACTTATGCACTTTTTGACGCTTTTAGTCCCTGAATGACCAAAAAGTTTATTTTAGCACCGAACCCCTCAAAGCCTATTTCTAAGCTATGTAAAGGATATTTAGGGTATGTTTAACTTATGATCAAGTTCCGGAATGTTCGTTACAGTACAATTCGGCATACTTTCGCTGTTTGTCGAAATTAGTCCCTGTAAGCGAATAAACTTGATTTCGCCACACCAAACCTTACAAAACTTATTTCTAAGTTATGTAAGGGTTATTTAAGGTATGTTAATCCTATTTCACTATTCCGGAGTGTTCGTTGTATTAAACTGGTTATATTTACGCATCAGTGCGCGTATAACCTTCCAGAAAGCGATTTAAAGCTTGAAATCGAACAAGAATTGATATGTGCAAACGATACACATATTTTTACAAATCCCAAGTATGAAATACAATATTTCATTGGTTTGGTATTTGTTTGATGGTTGAAGTGACACAGGTGTCACAGTCTCCCCTACTTTAGGAAATTTCGTCCCGAAATTTAATTTTAGAAGAAACTTGTGAAGACAACTGTGATGGTTTCGCTTTCAAATGAATCCCTTGAACCCTAAGTAAAACTCTGGGCCATGTCAGGATTCTTAGCGAAAATGTCAACTCTCAAAGTGAAGTCCTTGTAGTAACAAAACATGGGGTTTCGAACTATGGACAAAAGAACGTTTCTTATGAAGACTTATAATAGGAAACTTGTGTGTGCTTGTAATCAGAATTGGGGAGTGTAAGATAAAATAACATTGGTCAAGGTCCAGGACTTCTAGTAACTTAAATAATGCTACGTTCGCAATGTAGTAAGGAAAACTTATATATAGGAAGTACGGGCGGCGTATCCACCATGCTCCTTTCTACATTGTTCCCGTTTCGTTATTCTCATCATTATATGTCTTAACACATGACAAAATTTGCTGTGATTTCTGTGCACTGAATTCCATAATTATGTATGCATCCATAATTACGTAATTCCTTGCACAGTCCGCACAGTTCATTTCATAATGCGTAGGGTAAAAATCAATTGAATAAACATGAAGCGATTTGACTAGACCACCAAAGGATCTTTTTAACTAGATCAACAAATGATAATTTTAACTAGATCAACACATGATCTTCTTAACTTGACCGTCGTACAATCTTCTTAAATAGACCACTTAAGGGATCTTTTCAATTATTGTAGGATCGTGAAACGACCTAACGAGTCGATCAGAAGAGTGCTCAGACATAATCAGAGGCGGAATTCATTGATTCTGTCTTTGTTTAGCTTGTATTCACTATTAAATGTCTTGTTTATTGATCTCTGAACAAATTACAGCACGTAGACACTTCGACAGCACCTCGGCGTCGGAATCAAGAACGTTACAAATGAAATGGCACAACACCTATTTATAGGAGAGGGTAATTTCGTGTGGAATTGCAATTTGTAATTCCATGCGGAATTACACTTTGTAATTCCATGCGGAATTAAATTCCATGTGGAATTACCTCCCAACCTATTTTTGACATGTTATTCGTACTACGTGCCCTGATCTTTCAATACTAATCTACAACTCGATACAAGACAAAGTCGACAGACGCATGCACTAACAGACTCCCCCTCGAATGTTGATGAGTCTGAAGTAACGAGTCTTCTCATTCTTCAGTCTTTACCGGTCTTCGGGCTCTTTCACAATCTGAGACTCGAACGAAGATGAAGTTGACAGAAAACTGCACCAACAGACTCCCCCTTGGATGTTGACGGAATCTTCAGTGAGAGTCTTCATCATGACGACTCTTCAATCTTGATCGATCTCCTTTCTTTCTTAACATGTATCAGGATCTTCTCTTTGGCTCTAATCTCGTCAGAGTCCCCCTTTCATCATGCTGGGGTCGCTGTCTGGAATTAGCTATCACCTTGAGATCACATCCTGATTTTATCTCTGTTCAGCTCATTATCTGCACAAATTTTCTTATCAAACCATAAGTTTTTACTTAAATCAATAAGAAAAACTTACTGATTGAAACCATTCAATCATAATAGTTTCATCAAGTTCAAATTAATGACCTTGATTAACTAATCTAACTTCTTTCTCAAATCAAAATTTCTCAATTTAAGCACTCACTCCCAACCCTGTTCATCATGTTTAGCACTTGGAATTTTGAAAATCAGTTCTTCAACATCAGTTGTCGAAAATCTTTTTGTATTTTCAAAATTTATGCTAAAACACACCGAAAATCTTTTTGAATTTTTAAAGACAAGAAATGCAGTAAAGAAATATTTACATACAATATTTTTGCGAATTTGTGTAAGAGGATCATATCAGTTTATGTGACTAACCACAAGCACCGTTAAGCTTTAAACATTTTCAGTTCTAAACGATTCACATTGATTGACGATATTGTTGTCCACTTAAACTCAATTTAAAAACTTTCGAAATGCTTACCGATACTTTAGGTATATTAATTTTGCACTAAATTCTTATGGACCCCACGATCTCAGCATATCCCCTCATCATGCAATACACTGACTCAAGTAATGCCTTTAAACTTTTATCAACTGTGATTTGTGCGAAAACAAAGCAGAATGTTTAAACATTAACAATCAGGTCGATCTTTCGATACGCAGAGAAAGTCCAATGTCTAAACAAAATAAGAAAAATAAAACAAGTTGAAGTTGTTTAGGCTTTAACCACCAGGTCGATACTTCCGTATACGCAGAGGAGGTCCAAAGCTTAAACGAAACACCAAAGAAAATAAAGCAGAATGTTTAGGCACTAACATCCAGTTCGATACTCACGTATACGCAGAGGATGTCCAATGCTTAAACAAAATAAAGAAATAAAACAAGTTTAAATCTTTGCAAAATAAAATGCACAATCACAGCGACTTTTTAGCAAAGTTGTGAAATTTCACAAACTTAACCAGTTTTATTTCTTTCGACAATCAGCGATTACTGAGTAGGCACACAATCAAGAAGGACAAAACTAAGTACTATGCTTTCAACCATGTTTCCCACTAGAACTAGGCTTTTTCATTTAGGTTTGTGTCGTTATCGCAAATCTACTAGTCTAGCTGAGCCTACCGTCACATCTTTAGTGAGACCATTTATCACAATTTGACTTTACATTTCTTTAGCATGCTGTGACAGTCCAACTGATCTACTATCATTTCCTCTTTTTTACAACAAAACTCATTTTTGCATTTTTCAATGTTTTTGGAATTTTCAAATTTTCTTATTTTTTTAAAAATTTTTACTCCCCCTAAAATCAAAATATGTTTCAATTTTGATTTTCTGGGAAAATTTGAAAAAGAACTGTACAAAGAAACGTGACAACATGATGAGAATTACTTCAATTCTCCATTCACTTGGCTTGAACAATCAGAACTCCCCCTGACGACAAAACATTTTCCCATAGTGATTTCAAAACACTTAAGTTTGTTTTAATCAAAATGGTTTTTCCGGAAAATAAGTTATGTGAGTCATTTCTCAAACATGGGGATCATACATCACCTTGTTTTCTTTAACCACTTGTAAAAACTAACATTTTTAAGATCAATCCACAAACATCACTTGTAGAAAATCAAGTACAACTTAATGTCCCTGATTTACCACTTTTAAGTCGAAATCACTTTCGTGAATTTCTCAAGAAATATGCCGATACCTGCTTCACACTTACCAACCTGGAAGCTCCGACAAGTCAGGTTTTTCATTTAAACAGATTCACCCTAGACTGACGGTCCATGGGTGATTTTGAATTCTTGTTCAACAATGGTGGAAAATTTTCATCATCCATTGTTAGACCAGAATTCTCAACTTTTACCTCAACACATGGCTCTTCTGGCTTTACCAAAACCAGATTCATTGCCTGAACTTGGCTTGTCTGACTTTAATGAATCAAATTCATCGCCAATGCGTGGCTCCTTTGTTTCCAGAGAAACAAATTCATCACCACCAACTTTCTCTTTCTTTACTCTCTTCTCTGTCCTCATATTTGTATCTGATGAATTCGTTTTGCTTGATTTGTCATTCTTTGGCGAGCAAGACGATTTATCAGAACTTTTATCTGTTTTATCAGTTGTATCCGAGGACAAAATCCTTTCAAGATATTCTCTCGCTTTCTTCCTCTTCTTCCTCAGTCTGTCTTTCTGCCCTTGTGAAAGCTTAACTTTCTTTTCGAGAACTTTCTGTTCTTGAACTTTAGATTCTTGAACTTTCTGTTCTTTGGGCTTGACATTGACTGATTTCTTTGCCTTTTCTGAGATTCAACCCTCAATCTTTCATTTGATCTCATTGGGCAATCTCTGGCAATGTGACCTTTGATATTGCAATTATAGCATCTTCTCGTCTCATAACTCCAACTTTGGCAGTTAACAGCAATGTGTCCTTGAACTCCACAAGTGTAACACATTTTTCTTATCGTACCAATCACCATTTTCTGCCCAAACATTCAGATCATAGCATTGTTTGGCTTGGTGATATCCATCTCTCCTCTTGTATGCTGGATTTGGCTTTTGAGCACTGTAGTCAAACCTGCACCACTTATTACCAACAATTTTTTATTTTTGGTTTTCAACTTTTTGTGATTTTTTATCACGATTGGATGATTGAACTGATGAGCTTTTATTTTCTTTTTGAAGATTTTTTGGCTTTTTATCTTTTTGTTTTTGTTCCACATTCTTCTTTACAGGTTTTTGCGTTGAGCATTAACCTTTCTCAGTAGAATGTAAAACAGTTTCTTGAAACATTTCATTTAATTTCAAAAATATTTTTCTTTTCTCAATTTCATCATCAGTTTTCTCATCACAATCTTCAACTTTGACTTTGTCAAAGTTTGTGACATTGTCACTTATTGGAATAGAATTGATCGGTTTTGGACAAGGAATCGAAGAAGTATTCACAAAACCTTTCAATTTTTCTTCAAGCTCTTTGATTTTATTCCGAGCATTTTCAGATTCTTTTTCAAGTCGAATAATCGTCTGAAGATGAGAGTTGATTACTTTTTGTTTTTCAATATTATTTTTGCTAAAAACAGATCTCCCATCTTCAAGAATCTTTATTTGACTTTGAAATTCTTTTTCAGTTTTTACTTTTTCATTTTCAAAATCTTTTTCTTTTTCTTTCAAAAGTTTGTTTTCCAATGTCAAACTGTTCAAATCATTTAACAGTTTGTCATTTTCAGATTTCAACCTCTCACAATTTTCCTGCAAATCAAAAATCTGTTTCTTATCAGCTTTCTTCTCGTCTTTCAAAACTGAAATTTCTTCAGTCTGTTCCTCTCCCACTTGGACACCTTTATTCCTTCTTCTTTTTAGTATTGATTTTCCATTTTGACTTTTCTTCTTCTCAGCATTTCTCTCCATCTGTTCTTCAAGTTTCTCAATGAATTGACAAATTGTCAATCTAGAGTATTCTCCAGTTCTTTTTAAATCCAAAAGATATGTACCCCACTCTTGTTGAGGTATGGCATTGGCTAATTTATCAACCCATTCATTTGGACTTTTCTGAATACCCTTCTCAGACATTGAGCGAACAAGATGGCTATACCTCTCAATGATACTCTTTGTACCTTCTCCTGGACAAACTGAAAACGAGTCAAACTCTTTCTTTAATACATTTATTTTATTAACTGTTTCACTATTCATATTAAAGAAATTTATATCCATGATTCGGAAACACGTTTATCAAAACAATCACTTTAAACAAAATATCAAGTTCAAACTAGATCACCTTTCAAATGAAATATCAATCACTTAAAAGTCTGATTGGGCCGATCAATTAGTGGGCTGACACTTCTCGATGAAATCAAAATCACATGCAATATCAAATTATATAACCAACAATCAACAAATATCACAACACAATTCTCATTGGGCCGACTGTTAAGTGGACAGATTGAAGTTTATTATGATTGGGCCAAATGTTAGCGGATCTGATTGTTTTAAATCTTGATATATGAGTCCGACAAAAACTGTTGTAATATTAAATGTGATTGGGCTCCCCTAAACAACTTGAATTCATGCAATTATCATTTAAAATCCGATGATGTCACGTGAATAATGGCTGACACATTTAGAATCACAAACTTCTTTGATTTGGTCGATATTATGTAGTGGGCTGTCAACAATAATACCAATGAAACCCTATTGGACCAAGTTTCTTTTGTCAATATATGGCCGACAGTGTTTAATTCTCAAACAACAATCTTAGATTCAATTGGGCCGTTTAGTCAGCTCTTTAATTCTATTGGGCCGATAGTCTTTAATACCTTCTTGATATTAATTGGACCAACAAACCCACTAAAACTGACAACTTCAAGTGTGATCACATGGGTTACTTGATTGTTCAGGAAACAAGACAATTTGATTGGGCCACACTCTTCACATGCAATAACCGACAAGCTATTATCACTAAAACTGTTCGATACTTTCAACACACAACACAACTCAATGTCCGACAAGTTTTATCAATCCATGCAAACTAAACTTCAATTTACGAGACCTGGAACTTTTCAACCAAAATGATAATATCACATGAATTGGATCTTTCACACGAAATAAACTTTTTCAAACGGGATTAATAATTCCGTGCGGAATTAGCCAAACAAAATAATGTTTTCAAACGGAATTAGTAATTCCGTGCGGAATTAGTATGAAATTTCAAACGAGATTACCTAATTGAGTTAATTCAGTGTGAGATTAAGGTGTAATTTCACGTGGAATTAATCTGATGTCATCAAGTTCGAACAGAATTTCATGCGGAATTATAAATTTTGTCAATTTTTAGATTGAATTAAGGTCCAATTTTCTCAAGGATTTGTTAAAACAGTGTTTTGCACAAAATATGTGAAAATCAATCCATTTCAACCGTTAAATCTTGATAAATTTGTAAAAGAAGGTGTAGAAGTCAGAATTTTCCAGCGAAAACGAGCTAAACAGTAAGAACTCTTCCTCCTGAGCTCTGATACCACATGTAGGATCGTGAAACGACCTAACGAGTCGATCAGAAGAGTGCTCAGACAGAATCAGAGGCGGAATTCATTGATTCTGTCTTTGTTTAGCTTGTATTCACTGTTAAATGTCTTGTTTATTGATCTCTGAACAAATTACAGCACGTAGACACTTCGACAGCACCTCGGCGTCGGAATCAAGAACGTTACAAATGAAATGGCACAACACCTATTTATAGGAGAGGGTAATTTCGTGTGGAATTACAATTTGTAATTCCATGCGGAATTTCACTTTGTAATTCCATGCGGAATTAAATTCCATGTGGAATTACAACTTGTAATTCCATGCGGAATTACACTTTGTAATTTCGTGTGGAATTACCTCCCAACCTATTTTTGACATGTTATTCGTACTACGTGCCCTGATCTTTCAATACTAATCTACGACTCGATACAAGACGAAGTCGACAGACGCATGCACTAACAGATATCATCACATGATATTCCTAACCAGATTTTCAAATCAATCTGTTTAACTAGACCACTCAAGGGGTCCAATTATAGAATAGTACTTCATAACCCAAGGGACTTTACTACAACGTAAAAGTCCATTAAGGATTTAAGATAGTACCTTTGGATATCCTACTATGAATCCCTCATATGAGATATGGAAGATTCTACGAGGATTTGGATGGATCACATGAAAACACAAAACATATAAGAAAACACATAAGCACATAATCACATAATTAATTAACTTGATCTTTAATTTGTTATCTTTGGTCACGAGTATTTAAAGCATACCAGGAATCCAATCCGTGGATTTCATTTGGTACTTTAAATATTTTTAAGAATCTAACCATAAAGATAGGAAGATCTTAATAAGAATTCGGCTTTGTCCTTATTGAATCGTAATGTACGTATTAAGGCATACGAATAATTCAATTAAGGGCTCCGATTTGAGCGATATTTATCCACAAGGATCTAATTATGAGGATAGAAAGATCCTATTTTGGATTTTGGAATTTGTGTAACGAGAGGTGTTTCGAAACCTTGCACTAGACGTGCTTAAGTCGATACACAAGGTAGAAAGTTCATGAGGTTGAGGTGCTAGATATGCCAAGGCGACATATGAAGCAGAGTTTAGAGGTTAATTAGCAGCAGGGTTTGCAACAGCTTTGCTTTGGACAGCAAAGCGACACATGTTAACCAAATGTCCCCATCGTCCACCGTGGGTACATTTGAAACAGGGTATCTGATTCGGGTGATGACGGTTACATTGATTGCACCAAAAAGCGGTTCCCCTGTACGGCTTCATCCCTGAGGCGAGTCATGGTGATAGCTAAATCAACGGTCTCCTGGAGTACGACGCCTATTTGTTGGGCAATTGAAGCATTTAGTTCGGACATTGTTGTTGCGATGAAGAGGCATCATGAAGATAATGAAAGATATGGGAGGAAACAAGTGAAATGAAAACAGAATGACAATGCATAAAAATTTCGATCATTTGTTTGTTACCTAAGGCAAACAAATGAGACGGTGACTAATCAAAGTAAATGGGTCAATATAATGTATCGCGAAGACATGCTCGCCTATAAGTGGACACTCACCCCAAGAGTTCCCAGGTAAGAGTGACTGGTCTGATTATGTGGATTTGTACGAACACTCTAGCCTTAGACAGAAAGCTCAGAGTACAGGCACCCACCCTTCCAGTTTGCACGTGTTCACATTATAAGACCCAACTTTGACGAGATTTTGAAAACTTAGAGAGTTCAAAACCTTATAATCAATCATCCTAGAACAGATGATTAGTTTTCAAAGCGGGATTGAAATTTGTGTTCTTATTGAGGTTGTCACCTAAGGATAAGTGACGGTATTGTTTTAAAACTAAACACAAGATAACTTGTGTTAGGTCAAAGCATTACTAATAACCTAATTCCCTATAACCATTGGCTCTGATACCAACTTTTCTGTCACACCCCGACCACGTAAAACAAAAAAACGTGGTGGAAACGTCGGGGAGTGTCGTAACAGAATTATTGTTTCACAACCATGGAATAAATAATTTCGTTTTATTGAATTATTAAACTCCTTGTTTTACTACAAATCAGATAAATACAACTATTATCCATCAAGTTTTAAAGTCGCTAAGGCATGAGTCCATCCTATGTATAGCATGCACCAACAATCATCACATAACAGCACCTGAAACATGTGTAAAAATAGGTATGTCAGCATAAAAATGCCCGTGAGATACATAGGTTTTATTGATTTAGGATTCATGACTTATAAGTTTAAAAAAAATGTTTTAATAAAAGTAGTCATGATCCTTGTAAAAGGTTTTCTTTTATAAATCATACTAAAATTTATAAGATATCAGATAATATAAAATAATAATACATAGGAAATTAAATAATTAAGTAAAATGAGTTTGTATAAAATATATTGCTTGAAAAACAATATTTTGATAAAAAAGTTTATAGTATATATAAAAATATACTTTGGTTTTTAAGAAAGTCGAATAAGTAATATATTAAAATATATTTCAGTTCCAAAATAGTTAAACAGATAGTATATTAAATATACTTTAGTTGTTAAAATAATAGTTTTCAGTAGTATATTAAAATTATACTTTGGTTTTATAAATAACATATTAAACTATGTTTTGGTTTTGAAAATAACATATTAAACTATGTTTTTGGTAAATAAAATATATGTTGTTTTGTACAATATCACACATGAGAGTATATCAAACTATACTTTTGGGAGTATAACAAAATATACAATAAAAGTGTGATTTAAGAATTCATTCAGACCTAGTGCATCAAAATACACCTTTGAGACTATAGAAATACCACAAAGGCAATCCCTATTTGGATGGAGAAAAATAAATTGGTTTCTGACATTCCATGACAACAGGAATGGGGTGTCAAATCCTATAGCGCTATATCATACTACCAACCGGTCTGGTGAACATAAAATAAGTACTATCCAACAATTTAATTTTATAATCTTTGGAAAAATTAGTGTTTAAACCATAAATAATCATTCAGTTTGTAAAAAGATAAGTACTAATATGTATAATCAATTATATTTTTGAAAACAAGAACATAACAAATAGGTACACATATTTCACCCCAAAACATTTGAAAACAGTAAAAGAGGGGACTATGTACTCACTTGAGAGTGCTTAGAAGTCTTGAACAACTACCAAGCAAGCTAGAGGGAGCACGGAATCAAACGACACCTAATATAGGTAACTACATAAATAAACCGGACCTAAATCGGGAGATCGGATAGGATGAGGTCTCGTAAACCAAATGAGTGTGGGATCTCATGTGATATGGTTTAACAAGGCCTACATACTAAAATGAAACCTAACCTGAGTGCTTACGACCCATTACGACCCGTTTAGGTAGCTTACGCTACTTTAATGTGTCGTTTGCGTAAAACGCGTTCGGACTGCCTAACTAGTCCTATGACAAGTAATATATGCCTTAACATGTCTAATAATGTTACCTAATCAGTTTAGATGTCAAAATTTAGGTTACATATGCTTAAAATGAATTTATGCGTAAAAAGGGTATTTTGGTAATTTTCCTAAGGCATATAAACTACCTATCATACGACTAACTATACGAAGTGACCATAACGTATAACCTCGGAAGGTTATTCCCTATACAACTATGGTCACTAAACATGTTTGGTCGGATCCTAATGATCGACCAAACGGGTCTAGTTCGAAAGTCTAAGCGGTTGTTTAGACCGCTTGACTTACGACTCTACATAAGCACCAAACCTTAAGTGACGAGCTAAACATGCTAAAACATGTTTAGTTTAAGTTAGAAAACAGGTTTGGTATCAAAACAAACGGCTTTGATACCTAAAAGTAGTTTGGTTACAAAATACGCGAGAATACGCATTTTGGCCGAAACTACGACTCGTCACTAAACCTAGATAACGTGGCAATCAGTAGGTATAGTCACTAGGGACTATAACCATCGTGATTACGCTGACGTTATGAAGTTCAAACGAACTTCGCGTTGACCATAAACTGGTCAATGCAGAAAGTCAAACAAAGTTTGACTTTTAAGCTAAAAACGTAAAAGAACGAAAGAATACTTACAACGGGTCCAAGAACGGAAGTTTTGATCCCATTACTCTCAGGTATGAAGTAAATACTTCAACTTAGAGAGATGAAATCAGATCAATGTGGGTTGCAACAAATGAATGGAGGGGTATTTATAGATTTCTTAGGACCGTTAAGATCGTTCCTCGTAAAACGAACTTTGATCTCATCCGTACACATGTGCCCATGGTTTTGTGAAACCATGGGAGCCCATAGTTTCATTAAAACCATGTGCAAATGAGGGGAAAATCTGGAACAAGCTGGAATTTAGATTTTTCATTTTGGTCCCTTCCTAAGATAACTATGGCAGAATGTCAATTTTGGTCCCTGAATGTGCAAAACATGGTTTTTGATGCATTTTTGACACGTTTAAGTCCTGTTAATCCCATTTCAAGGATCTAAAATGAAGTTAAAGTATAGGGGACATGAAACATGCTCAAAAATATCTCGGATGACGGTTCGTTTGGTCGTACGGTTGGGTTGTTCGGTTAATTACGACGAAACACGAACGAATGCGAAAAACGATCCAAATTACGCGACGAATGGAATTTTATCATGCCAATCACTAAAATAAAATATTTTAATGATTACATAAAGTTTTGGATGTACGGATGTATTCAGAACGTAAGATATGCGCGAAAATGCAAACTTATGCACTTTTTGACGCTTTTAGTCCCTGAATGACAAAAAAGTTTATTTTAGCATACCGAACCCCTCAAAGCCTATTTCTAAGCTATGTAAAGGATATTTAGGGTATTTTTAACTTATGATCAAGTTCCGGAATGTTCGTTACAGTACAATTTGGCATACTTTCGCAGTTTGTCGAAATTAGTCCCTGTAAGCGAATAAACTTGATTTCGCCACACCAAACCTTCCAAAACTTATTTCTAAGTTATGTAAGGGTTATTTAAGGTATGTTAAGCCTATTTCACTATTACATAGTGTTCGTTGCATTAAACTGGTTATATTTACGCATCAGTGCGCGTATAACCTTCCAGAAAGCGATTTAAAGCTTGAAATCGAACAAGAATTGATAAGTGCAAACGATACACATATTTTTACAAATCCCAAGTATGAAATACAATATTTCATTGGTTTGGTATTTGTTTGATGGTTGAAGTGACACATGTGTCACAAAAGGGCCGGATTATTGAAAGATAATTAATTAAGTTATTAATGCATATTATGGTAGGCCCCTCTTTTGAAGGTGACGTTACCCTCGGCTAAGTAGTCTGAGTCAGTAGGGATACAGTCCTAAGTAGCCGGGTTAAATTGTTAATAGTAGCTTACATATGAGGGGATCAAAGAGTTTGGACCCCCGCCATCCAATACTGGTGGGTATTGAAGGAGGTCCTACTAAATTTGACCCAGGTCCTTGCAGGATCTATACACTAAACAAGGCAAGACTCTTACCAAACCGTTCCCTTAACCCCAGACCAGGTAGCCAACATACCTCCATATAGACCGTGGAGATATGAATGGTGAAAATCTTTTATTTTATATAGACAGTAAAATAATGCCAAGACACCACGGACAAACGATAAGGAAGAATCACCTTCAACATAAGAAACTAGTTATTAAAGTCATTAATACATAACCAAGTAAAAAGTGCGAAAAGATTAAAAATAAAAAGTATTACACTAGACACTTGTCTTCACCAAGTGATGTAAGAGACTTAGGCAAACATGGCCTTGATTGTCAAGAACTCTTACGATCAATCTTGGATCCCGAGACGACTCACACACTCTATGATGGACAATGGATGATGGTGGTGGATGATGGTGTTGTGATGGTGGTGGGTGGTGGGTGAAGTGTGAGAGAGGTGGTGTGCCAAGGGATGGTTTGCAAATGAGCCAAGCACCCCTATTTATAGCCTGAACAGTAGCTCGGGCACGGCCCCGTCTCCATTGGGCACGGCCCCGTGTCCATCCTCTTATCTCTCTTCATTAATTGCAGTTTGTCTGCATTAGTTGACCACGCCCCCGTGTGCAGAAGCGTATCTGTACTATAAAGATTTGCCTGAATTCTGTGAATCTTATAGTTGACCATGACCCCGTGTCCACCGAGCACGGCCCTGTGGTGGGCGATAGAAGCTTCTATAGCTTTGTCTTTTATGCTGGCACTTGGGCACGCCCCCGTGTTCACTGAACACGGGGCGTGTTCAGTCTTCTGTCTTCTTGTTTTGCTTGGGAAGATGCTGTCGGTGAGGTCGGGCATGCCACGTTTGTCCCTTTTCTTGTATTTATGTTAGATTTAGCTGCCTTTTTGCTTCTTTTGTTAATTTGGGCTCATTTAATCCTGAAAATATAAAAGGAAGACAAAAACACACTTTTTCCAACATTAGTACTAAAAAAGGGTTAGTTTTATGCCACAATTGATGTAATTTATATGTTGCATTTTGTGCACATCATTGCTAGTATGTGGAAGTTTGCCAGTCTCCTATTGATTATGTCCTGTGTTTGAGCGTTCATTTCCCTATTTGCGGCTGCTAAAGCACGCTGCTACTGAAGTTTTCTCATCCTCTTTCTACGCTCATGAGCTCCTCTGCTGAACCATCCTCTCTTCTTGGGAGGGAATGGCTCTTCAGATTGTTCTTTGAACACAAAAATCCCTTCTTCGGTATCAGCCGAATACCCCGAGGGGGTAGACTGCGAAGAGGTTCCTTCATTCCTAGGAGAGTTGGACAGTTGACGATAAGCGTCCGAAGGTCCTTGATCACTCATACTGTAAACTAACAAATTGTCAAATAACACAAAAATAATAATCTACACGTATACACATAGTTTCATTTATTATTTCCTAACAAAATTTATAATTTCAATGTCAGCAGAACACCTCTTTGGCTGAAATCAGTGGCTAAGCTCTGATACCACCTTCTGTCGTAACCCCCGACCCCTGCCTTGGGAGGCGGGCGGTCGCGGCCTACTCAGAGATGGTGGTATCGGTGTTTATCATTAATTGGCAGCGGAAATTTCATCAGGACCGTAGTTAGAAAATATATTATCAGAGTAAACACCACATTTTATATTAATAAACATAATGGGATAATACCCATGTTTTCATTACAAACATATTTATAGGGATAAACTCTAATTTATTGAATAAAACATCTTTCTTTATTAGGTAACTTTTGTAGCCACATTTTTCTAAGCCTTCAATGCTCTCCAGCTGGCTTCTATTTTGGCTTTCACATTTTGTTACCTAAAACGCGTTTAAAAACATTTTGTCAGTGGGAAATACTGGTGAGTGAATCCCAATTTAATCAAGACAGATTTTTTTCCTTGTACAGTATTGAGGGCAATCAGCAATTACATTTGTTTTCGAATTCTAACTTAATTACCACCCACGGTACTGTCAACCCGACTTGTGGTCATGTTACTACTCACAGTGTAGTAACAAAATTTGTATACAAAACCCCAACATACCGACGATAATTGTAGAATTACAAATACTCAATCACTGTGTGACAACCCGAGATTCCAAGACCTTTCCTTTACGCGTCATCTGTTTACAATCCTGTTTTACATTTCGTTGTACGTTGTATCGCGTATATGATTTTAAAATGATTTCAATTTAAGTTAGTTATTTGGTGAGTTAATGATTGGGCATTTAAATAAAAACCCATTATAATAAAATTGGTGCCCGACGAAAAATGGTACATGTGGGCTCAACGAAAGATGGACCCAACGAAGAATGGAGTTTCGTCGCCCATTGATGTTTCGTCGTCACCTCGCCGAGATGGGCTTTTGGCCCAAGTAAGGCCCAATCATGACTCGGATATATATTTACGTTATATTCACATAGTGTACATGGAGTTTTATTTAGCGAAACCCTAGTATCTCCTCCTCCTCTCAATACCGACGGCAACCTTACATTCACTCAAAGCTTTCCCCTCTCACCGATTCAAGTACTGTCATTCCTTTTCGATTCTCCGGTGAGTGCGAAAACACTTGTTTTAATATGTATTGCTTGTTCTAGGTTATGTATAAACTGTTGATTGTTTATTGGCAATGTCAATCATGATTATGTATAGTTTTAAAGAGGTAGTTGGAGTATCCTGTTGATGATATAGTTATAGTAATTATCTAGGGAGTATGTTAAAGCATTGATCTAGTCATACGTGGAATAACCTGATCTGGAATTCTGAAACTTGATAGTATTAGTGACGTTCTTGTTGAATGTTGATAAACAAGGAGTTGCACATTGTTAGGGGCCGATCATTGGAATTATGTGGAATGTAATTGATGATTGGAATGATTAAGTAATGATTGCAAATGATCGTATTGTCATGAATGGAACAGTTGCAGTTAGGGTTTTGCGCATGATTAGCAGCTGATAGGGCAACGACGAAAGTTCCTTCGACGAACAATGGTATTTCGTCAGCTTGTCTCTCGACGAATAATGATATTTCGTCGGCCATCATATCGACGAAACTTGAGGATAGTTCGTCGCCCTGAAGGACAGAATCTCACAAACAGACTGTAGTTAGAACACGTATGATAATGAATGACTATATGTTGAGTTTTGCCTGTTAATGATGTTAGTTAGGACTGGGGATAAACATGATTCAGTTTTGAATAGCACACTTAACTGTTGAATACTGTTGCGAAACATGCGTGTGAATTGTGGATATGTATGAGTTGGAATGACTGCTATGTGTTATTCGGAAACCGTTGCTTGAATGCACACCATGATTATAATTACGTGAACCACACGAATGTAAACTAATTACGTATATATGAATACTATAGGCTTTGATTGATTAAGTGTGAACGAAAATCTAATCATACCGAGCAAACCAAGGTGAGTTCACTTCACTCAAAACAAGCATGCGTCCGGTGGGGACAATCAAACAGACCAAACTTATAAACGGATTTTCGTAAACCCATATCCTTGTAGGGGATATGAGGCGGTTTTCAAAATACCCACATCCTTGCAGGGGATGTGAGGCGGATCTCACAAACGCATATCCTTGCAGGGGATATGCAACGGTTTTTAGTAAACGTTGATGTTGGATAATACACTCACTCTCTATCACTTAAGTCCCATCATACTACTGGGTTAGTTGCTTGTTGGGCAACGGGGTTATTAGTTGATAGCGCTATTAGGTTTGGCACCCTCACGACGTACCTGGATAGGACGGGCGTGAACTAAAAACTTTAAATCATGACCAATGTTTGATAGAGCATTGGAGAAGGGCAAAAAGGGCTGTCAACGGTATCGAGTTATTATCAACATAACATATCATAAGTCACTAGTTGGTATTAAACGGTTAAAACAAACTATGAACTCACCAGCGTGTCTGATACACTTTTTCTGCATGCTTGCTGGTCCTTAGGTTCATGGATTAGAACTTGCTGTCAGGGAGTGCTGGAGTGGTCATGGGTCGTGGCTCTTGGACACAAGTTAATGATTATTGCACATTTGTTTTGAAACACTTGAAATGACTATTTACATTATGCTTCCGCTGAACAGATTTGTTTTAGATTGTGTTTGGTTCTACTTAATGAAATAAATGGAAACTTTTATTTAATACTATGTTATGGTTCAATGTGATTGGTGGCTGGATCCTGGTACGTCACACACCTCGCGGGGGTTTCCACTTGTGGTATTTTTTGGGGGTGTGACAGTTTGGTATCAGAGCCACTGGTTATAGTTAACTAGGTTTTAAAACGTTTTCATAAAACCAGACTATAACCCAACTGTATCAAAACAACCATGACACTCAGCTCCAGATTGCAAGGTTCGACCTCTGTTTTCCTTTATGCATTACTTGCTTAGTAGATACGCACACACGACTTGCATGAAACTACATATTAGATACCCCTCGATTTGTGTGATTACCTGTGCTGCATGTTTTAGTGAAGCTAGATAGTGTGGCACTACCCTTCGACTCTTGTGATTCTTAATCCTGTAATATCTTTTGTTTTGCTATTTGAATGTGGGGAAACTTTTAGCGCAAGTTAAGAGGCACTGAGATAAGCATGCAAATTGCCTTATTATTATGGGTGCACACATAATAATAAAGTGGGGTGCACGTGAGTCCCAGTGAGGCTTAACATGTGTGAAAGGGGTTCCGCTTTGCTGTTTGTTGTGAACTATATAGTCTGTGGATGTCATCGTGAGGTTTGACTCCTACCTTATCTCGACTCTTAACCTTTTTCCTTTTCTTATATAGAATCATGAGTGGACGAGGCCAAGGACGTGGTCACATTGCGATGACTCAGGCTGAGTTGATGAACTTAATTAACACACGTATGGCTGAGGCCTTGGCAGCCTACCAAGCTGGTACGATATGTGCCAAATACTCTTTATTCTTAAATCGCGTATGTCACACCCCCAAAATCCACATGCGGAGTATCACCGCAGGAGGCGTGACATGACCAGGATCAAGCCACCAATCATATTGAACAATGTAATATAATAAAGATAAACCAATCACAATATAATTGGTGTCCAAAATAAATTAACCAAATTCAAGTACCAACGGAAACATAAAGTGTGAAATCAAATCATAAGTTTTAAAAGTTCAAGTGTTTAATATGGAACTCAACAGTCCATGTCCCACAACCACTCTTCCCCATGCAAGCTCCTGCTAAGTACCTAATGACCTGCAAAGCATGTAGTAACGAGTCAACAACAAAGTTGAGTGAGTTCACAGTTGGGTGTTTGTTTAAGTTATTCCAAAAACATAGTTTCCTTTAACTGGCATCCTTGCCGTGGGGGTTACCCCATAGTTGAAACCGTGATTTGTTTAATCCCATTCACTCTGGCTATCCAGCCGTGGGGGCTACCCCATGTTTACACTACTAGACTCGTTACCATATCGACTACTGATGTTAGTCTTGTTTATGTGCCCTTGCGTCAATGTCTATCATCATTGACGTGCCTAGTCCATTAGTCCACGCCCGTCCTCTGCGGCACGGTGTGAGGTTTGTCAAACCTAATAGCGCTATTTAACTAATGACCCGTTCGCCATTGGCCTCGGAGATTAAGTCGATATAAAAGGAGGGACTTCGTTGATAGAGTTTTGGTCTAGTCAAATTTAAACTGTCCAACGAGGACGAGGAATTCATATTCCTTAACCCATTATGTCCTACCCAAGAAGGACGGGGAATCCCTATTCCTAAACCCATTCCCAATCCCACCGGGAATTTCCATGCTTTGTAGAAAGTGTGAACTCACCTTAGGTTAGCTCGGCAGATAAGCGAAAGGTCAATCGAGCTGCTAGGGGTCAACCACGTCCTAACATGGTTACCATATAAGTCAGGTCTTGGTTCAAGTAAGGCACGTATGATTACACATTACTAACAGGTTACTAGCACATAACGATAATGGCATACACAAAGAACATGTTAAACAATAACTGTTTAGTATACACATGAAGCCCAAACATTACTCGGCCCAACATGTTGTGCGATCAGCACAATCTTGTGCGATTCACCATAAACCCGGCCGTAACAACTAGAAAGTCCAAACATACATACACGGCCCAATTAATAACAAACATGGGTCTTGTGCGGTCAAGATGGACTTGTGCGACCGAGAAGTCCTTGTGCGATCCGGATAACTTGTGCGACTGGGTTGGGCCATTCGGCCCAATAATATATATCAAATCTAACTATTGTGTGTGGCCCAAGACTTGTGCGATCGACACTGGCTTGTGTGATCCACATGTCTTGTGCGATCATGCAATCTAGTGTGGTACATTGTGCTTTAACAGTTGTGCCCCAGAATATCTTAGCTTGTGCGATTGGGAGCTTGTGCGACTAAGCTCTTGTGCGATTAGTTATTGATTTCCTTAAATGATGCAATCAGTTTCAATCATTCAACAGTTTCCTATTTACACAAAAATCAATTAACAACATCAACAGTTTCTATCTCTACTATTATCGATCAAATCATGGTTCTTATCACATAACCCATATGAACCCTAATCATGTTCAAGGCATTCAAACAATTCACAACATTAAACTATCCGATTAAGGTTTCAAATCATCATACAATACTTCATGTTCGACCATACCATTGATCTGATTTCACATACACACGGCCGATTACACCCATTCGGTTCTAGATTTTCATCAACATTACATAATTATCAACTCTAAACAAACCAAATCATGCTACCCATATGAGCCGATTACATGAATACCAACCCTCATCACTCATAATCAATCATATATCATTCGTAAATCATTGTATGAGAACATATAAATCACAATATCATTATCGAAACAATAACCATGAAACACTAACCGGTTTGAAGGTAGAATAAGGATGATCTGAATCAAAAGCTTCGAGAAGAGGGGATGTTTGTCGTCGGCTTCGAGAGGGGAGAAAGAGAGAGTAGGGTTTGTGTTTAGAGTGTTTAGTAAATAATGAGGAGTATACCCCCTCCTCATGAGGTTATGCGCATCAATGGAGTGGGCCGAACCCATACATGGGCTGCCCTTTTTTTTGGGTTTCGAGTTCACTGTGCGATCGGGTTAGAGTTGTGTGGTTGGGTTCGTGTTGTGCGATCACATCACATAAACATATAACATATATTACACAATCCACATAACATGATATCATAACATTCCATTAAATCAAAGCATCACATAACCACATAACGTTCAAACATGTTACATCAAAGCACACAAAAGAGTTCTAAAACACGAGTTGTCACAGCGTACCCAATTCTTACCCGTGTGCTGTATTTTCTTTCGTCCTTAGGTTTCCAAGCGAATCAAAACCAGAACAATCCACCTGTGTGTACGTTCAAAACGTTCATGGATTGCAAGCCTCAAACTTTCAGTGGAGCTGAAGGTCCCGTGGGACTGCTCCGATGGTTCTAGAAGGCCGAATCTGTTTTTGCTATGTGTAACTGTCCAGCTGGGGACAGGGTGAAGTTTGCTTCTGGCACCTTGGAGGATGGTGCTCTGACTTGGTGGAATGCTCAAGTGCAGATGTTGGGCGTCGAGATGGCAAACGCGACCACTTGGGATGATTTCAAAGAGTTGATTCAGGAAGAGTACTGCCCTCGGGATGAAATTCAAAAGTTGGAAAACGAGTACTATAACCTGAAGATGGAGGGATCCGAGATCGAGGCCTATACGAAACGATCTCACGTGCTGGCAAACATGTGTCCTAATTTATCCCGACCACTACCTCGTAGGATCGAGCTCTACATTAAGGGATTGGCACCATCAGTTAAGGGGTTAGTCACTGTAGCAAATCTCAATGACCTACCCCGGATTATCAGATTGGCTCACAAGATTACTGATCAGTAGGTGGAGCGTGGCTCGCTACCACCCCGTATTGCTGCTACTACTGCTGCTGCTACAGTTACCACCACCACATATAACAAGCGTAAATGGAGCGACGCAGATAAGGCAATAAACTCGAATCAGTCGCAAAAGAAGCCCGATAACAACGGCAGCCACAGCTTTAGTCAATCATCTTCGGTTAATCAGAATCAGAACCACAGCAAGACTTCCGGTTACTCAGGAAAACAGTGAAGTGCAATAAGTGTGGTTTCCACCACTATGGCCAGTGTAGCCGAGCATGTCAAAGGTGTGACAAGGTGGGTCATATGGCGAAAGATTGTAGAGCTCCACATCCTAAGCAACAGCAGCAACAACCTCAGCAACAACAATAGAGGCAACAACACCAGCAGAATCGGGGTAATAAGAGGGGATGCTATCAGTGCGGCAGTGAAGGGTATTTCAAGAAGGATTACCCGCAATTGAATCAGAATGCCAACAATAACAATGGGGGTAATCGCCAGAACAACAACAACGCGGGAAACAACAACAATGGGAATAACGGAGGGAATGGCGCTCGCGGTATGGCGTTCACTATTGGGGCAGGCGATGCAAGGAACGATGGCAAGGTTGTGACCGGTACGTTCTCTATTAATGGTGTTATTGCTTCTGTGTTATTCGAATCTGGTGCCGACTGGAGTTATGTGTCTTTGGGATTCAGTCGTCAGCTAGGGTTGACTCTTGCGCCTCTTGTAAACAAGCATGTAGTGGAATTAGCTTATGGCAAGTCGATAGAAGCCACACATGTACTCTTAGGGTGTAAACTCGATCTTCTAGGTCAAGTGTTTGACATTGACCTTCTTCCCATCACTCTTGGTAGCTTTGATATAGTTGTTGGTATGGATTGGTTGTCAAAGCATCGAGCAGACATACTTTGCAGGGAGAAAATTATGCGCATACCTCTCCTAGTGGGGAACCATTAACCGTTCAGGGTAATCAAAGTGGTGCAACCGTCAACATCATTTCATCCATGAAAGCTCAAAAATGTTTACGAAAGGGCTACCCTGCTATTCTAGCACTTATTACTGACACCTTGTTTGAGGAAAAGAAAATCGAAGACCTACCTGTTGTTCGTGAATTTCCTGACGTTTTTGCCGAAGAACTTCCAGGTTTACCTCTGCATCGTCAGGTGGAATTCCAAATTGATCTTACACCAGGAGCAGCTCCAATTTCTCGTGCACCTTATCATCTTGCACCTGGAGAGTTGCAAGAATTGTCCAATCAACTCCAAGAACTGTTGGATAAGGGCTTTATCCGACCTAGTTCTTCGCCTTGGGGAGCCCCGGTGTTGTTTGTAAAGAAGAAGGACGGATCTTTTCGCATGTGTATTGATTATCCCGAACTCAACAAGGTGACGGTCAAGAATCGTTATCTCTTACCTCGCATTGATGACCTGTTCGACCAGTTGCAAGGGTCGAGCTTCTACTCGAAGATTGACCTAAGATCGGGCTATCATCAGATGAGAGTCCAAGAAGAGGATGTTCCAAAAATGGCTTTCTGAACGCGTTATCATCATTACGAGTTTCTGGTCATGCCATTCGGGTTAACCAACGCACCAGCGGTATTCATGGATCTTATGAACCGCGTATGTAAACCATACCTTGACGAATTTGTCATCGTGTTCATCGATGACATTCTGATTTATTCTAAGAGCAAGGAAGACCACGAATTTGTGTCTTATCTTGGAGCTTCTGAGGAAGAAGCAGCTTTACGCGAAGTTTTCTAAGTGTGACTTCTGGATTCGAGAAGTACACTTCCTCGGCCACATCGTTACCGAAATAGGGATACACGTGGATCCTGCTAAGATTGACTCAATCAGGAATTGGGCCGCACCAAAGAATCCTTCGGAGGTGCGACAATTTCTTGGTCTTGCTGGGTACTACCAAAGATTCATTGAGGGTTTCTCAAAGATCGCTCAACCTCTCACTGCTCTGACACAGAAGGGTGTAGTGTATACTTGGGGGATGAAACAGGAAGACACCTTTCAGCTTTTGAAGCAAAAACTCTGCAGTGCACCGATTCTGTCTCTACCTGAGGGTACCGAAGATTTTGTAGTGTATTGTGACGCCTCTATTCAGGGTCTCGGTTACGCGTTGATGCAGCGCGGGAAAGTTATAGCTTACGCCTCTCGACAGTTGAAGGTCCATGAAAAGAATTACACGACTTACGACTTAGAGTTGGCGGCCGTGGTGTTTGCGCTCCAAATCTGGAGGCATTACTTGTACGGTACTAAATGCACTATTTATACCGATCACAGGAGCCTCCAGCATATTTTCGACTAGAAGGAATTGAATATGCGACAGCGTCGCTGGGTAGAACTCTTAAACGACTATGATTGTGCAATCAAGTACCATCCAGGTAAGGCTAATGTTGTAGCTGATGCTCTTAGTCGAAAGGAAACAAAACCCAAACGAGTTCGCGCTTTGCATCTCACCATTCACTCAAACCTCCTAAATCAGATCCGTTCTGCCCAAACCGAAGCGTTGAAAGAGGGAAACATTGAAGCTGAATATTTACGGGGCATGGAGAAGCGACTCGTAAAGAGATCTAACGGCATCTACTATTTCATAGATCGAATATGGATTCCCCTGTATGGTAACCTTAGAGATCTTGTGATGGATGAAGCGCACAAGTCTTGATACTCAGTTCATCTGGGTTCAGATAAGATTTATCAGGATCTCAAGGTCTTGTACTGGTGGCCGAAGATGAAGGCCCACATCGCGACTTATGTAAGTAAATGTTTGACTTGTTCAAAGGTCAAGGTGGAGTATCAGAAACCCTCAGGCCTACTTCAGTAACCAGAAATACCTGTGTGGAAATGGGAACAAATCGCCATGGATTTTGTCATTGGGATACCTAGAACTCAAAACGGAAATGATACCATATGGGTGATCGTTGACCGTCTCACCAAATCTTCACACTTCCTCGCAATCAAGGAAACTGACAAGTTCTCGCAGCTGGCTGCTATCTATCTAATGGAAGTGGTTTCTAGGCACGGAGTGCCAACCTCCATTATCTCTGATCGAGATCTGTGTTTCATATCAGATTTGTGGCAAGCGATGCACAAATCATTTGGCTCACATCTCGACATGAGCACTGCCTATCACCCTCAAACGGATGGTCAGAGTGAGCGAACCATCCAGACATTGGAAGACATGCTGCGAGCATGTGTTATCGATTTCGGTAAAGGTTGGGAGAGACACTTACCCTTGGTTGAGTTTTCTTACAATAACAGTTACCATACCAGTATCCAGGCAGCTCCGTTCGAGGGTTTATACGGACGCAAATGTCGATCACCTCTCTGTTGGGCTGAAGTGGGAGACAGCCAAATCACAGGCCCGGAGCTTGTGCTCGAAACTTCTGAGAAGATAGTACAAATCAGAAATCTTATGGCGGCGGCGCGCGACCGTCAGAAAAGCTACGCTGACAAACGTAGGAAACCTTTGGAGTTTGCTGTGGGTGATCGCGTTATGTTAAAAGTCTCACCCTGGAAAGGTGTGGTACGTTTTGGGAAATGCGGCAAGCTTAATCCGTGTTATGTCGGGCCATTCAAAATTCTGGAACGAATCGGTAAGGTGGCATACAAGCTCGAGTTACCTGCTGAGTTGGGTAACGTCCATGATGTTTTCCATGTTTCACAGTTGAAGAAGTGTTTATCCGATGAAACACTGGTAGTACCATTTCAAGAGCTGAAAATTGACGATAAGTTGCAGTTTGTCGAAGAACCAATCGAAATTATGGACCGGGAAATCAAAGTTCGTAAGCATAGCCGAATTACGATTGTGAGAGTTCGTTGGAACTCAAGACGTGGACCGGAGTTCACGTGGGAACGCGAGGATCAGATGAAGCTCAAGTATCCCCACCTTTTCTCAAAGAAACAATCTAATCCTGGTGCAACTAATGAATTTCAGGATGAAATTCCCCTTCTAGTTGGGGATGATGTGGCGCCCGAGGAAAATCCACGGTCATCCTGATCTGACACTTCGCCGCTTTTAGACTACTTATCAAATTTCGGGATGAAATTTCTTTCAAGTTGGGGATGATGTGACAACCCGAGATTCCAAGACCTTTCTTTTACGCGTCATCTGTTTTACAATCCTGTTTCACATTTCGTTGTACGTTGTATCGCGTATATTATTTTAAAATGATTTCAATTTAAGTTAGTTATTTGGTTAGTTAATGATTGGGCATTTAAATAAAAACCCATTATAATAAAATTGGTGCCCGACGAAAAATGGTACATGTGGGCACGACGAAAGATGGACCCGACGAAGAATGGAGTTTCGTCGCCCATTGATGTTTCGTCGTCACCTCGCCGAGATGGGCTTTTGGCCCAAGTAAGGCCCAATCATGACTCGGATATATATTTACGTTATATTCACATAGTGTACACGGATTTTTATTTAGCGAAACCCTAGTATCTCCTCCTCCTCTCTAATACCGACGGCAACCTTACATTCACTCAAAGCTTTCCCCTCTCACCGATTCAAGTACTGTTATTCCTTTTCGATTCTCCGGTGAGTGCGACAACACTTGTTTTAATATGTATTGCTTGTTCTAGGTTATGTATAAACTTTTGATTGTTTATTGGCAATGTCAATCATGATTATGTATAGTTTTAAAGAGGTAGTTGGAGTATCCTGTTGATGATATAGTTATAGTAATTATCTAGGGAGTATGTTAAAGCATTGATCTAGTCATACGTGGAATAACCTGATCTGGAATTCTGAAACTTGATAGTATTAGTGACGTTCTTGTTGAATGTTGATAATCAAGGCGTTGCACATTGTTAGGGGGCGATCACTGTTTTGATGGTAATTGTGTGTTCATGATTAAATGATGATTGGAACTATGTGGAATATAATTGACGATTGGAATGATTAAGTAATGATTGCAAATGATCGTATTGTCATGAATGGAACAGTTGCAATTAGGGTTTTGCGCATGATTAGCAGCTGATAGGGCAACGACGAAAGTTCCTTCGATGAACAATGGTTTTTCGTCGGCTTGTCTCTCGAAGAATAATGATATTTCGTCGGCCATCATATCGACGAAACTTGAGGATAGTTCGTCGCCCTGAAGGACAGAATCTCACAAACAGACTGTAGTTAGAACACGTTTGATAATGAATGACTATATGTTGAGTTTTGCTTGTTAATGATGTTAGTTATGACTGGGGGAAAACATGATTCGGTTTTGAATAGCACACTTAACTGTTGAATACTGTTGCGAAACATGCGTGTGAATTGTGGATATGTATGAGTTCGAATGACTGCTATGTGTTATTCGAAAACCGTTGCTTGAATGCACACCATGATTATAATTACGTGAACCAAATGAATGTAAACTAATTACGGATACATGAATACTGTAGGCTTTGATTGATTAAGTGTGAACGAAAATCTAATCATACCGAGCAAACCAAGGTGAGTTCACTTCTCTCAAAACAAGCATGCGTCCGGTGGGGACAATCAAACAGACCAAACTTATAAACGGATTTTCGTAAACCCATATCCTTGTAGGGGATATGAGGCGGTTTTCAAAATACCCACATCCTTGCAGGGGATGTGAGGCGGATCTCATAAACGCATATCCTTGCAGGGGATATGCAACGGTTTTCAGTAAACGTTGATGTTGGATAATACACTCACTCTCTATCACTTAAGTCCCATCATACTACCGGGTTAGTTGCTTGTAGGGCAACGGGGTTATTACTTGATAGCGCTATTAGGTTTGGCACCCTCACGACGTACCTGGATAGGACGGGCGTGACTAATAACTTTAAATCATGACCAATATTTGATAGAGCATTGGAGAAGGGCAAAAAGGGTCGTCAGCGGTATCGAGTTATTATCAACATAACATATCATAAGTCACTACTTGGTATTAAACGGTTAAAACAAACTGTGAACTCACCAGCGTGTCTGATACACTTTTTCTGCTTGCTTGCAGGTCCTTAGGTTCATGGATTGGAACTTGCTGTCTAGGAGTAATGGAGTGGTCATGGGTCGTGGCTCTTGGACACAAGTTAATGATTACTGCACATTTGTTTTGAAACACTTGAAATGACTATTTACATTATGCTTCCGCTGAACAGATTTGTTTTAGATTGTGTTTGGTTCTACTTTATGAAATAAATGGAAACTTTTATTTAATACTATGTTATGGTTCAATGTGATTGGTGGCTGGATCCTGGTACGTCACACACCTCGCGGGGGTTTCTACTTGTGGTATTTTTGGGGGTGTGACAGTTTAATTATAATATAAAGCATTGAGGTTTTGTAAAACAGTTTGCAAAAAGGTTTACAAAATGGAGATTACTCACATTGCTAGTTTTGACTTTTCCTGGTGTTTTTCCTGGTTATAATCTATTAAATTAAACAATGCACGCGTGTTAGTATAATAACCCAATATTTATATTAGTTATACCCTCCCTGAGACAGAACTCCAACGACTACGTCGGGCAGAACCTCGACAGCCGTTACGGAGCACTAGATCAATCGGGTAGCGTATCTAATAAGTAACCGGGGTTATAATACTTACAACAGGTCAGAACTTCGTTAATTAGGGGGTATAACACCCGATTATAGCTTCTACACTTTAGAAAACGAGAGAGAGAAAATGTTTGAGCGACGGAAAATGACTGCCGAAGCTCCCAATTTATAGGAGCTGAAATTGGTTTTCTTGCGGCCCGCGTAAGATCCTTAAGGGGTCTTCGCGCCCCGCGACATAGGGGGTCTACGACGTAGCTTAGTCGGGTCACAAGTGTAGAGTTGACACGATCATGACACGTGGCAGCCCAGGGGCACGCCTTCTGGTCGACCAATCGCTCCCCGCGTAGCCCGAAGACAAGGTCTTCGCGGCCCGCTAACGACACCTGGATTTTGTTTTTATTTTTATTTTATTAAATTAAAGGTAATTAGGGCTATTATACGTAAACGGGGTGTATTTTAAGACATATAGGGATGTTATAAATATATTAGGGGTGTCGAAAAATCTTTAGGAGGGTTGTTATAGTTTTTATATAGTATATGTATTATGCTCAAATAAATACATTTATTTCAAAACTAAACTTGTTTTTCATTGAAGGAGTCCAAAAAAAATATTGTTTAGCAAAAAAGGCCAAGTTTCAAAACCAATTTCGCCTTGATTTCCAACTATTACAACACGATAACCATCGACCTAATCATCAATATTTAGCGGCCTAAAGCCCCTAATACAGTCGTAATCATCGTTTCCACTTTCCATCGCAACCTGCTTTTAATTTCTATGCTATCGGCTATCACTAGACGAAAAAAGTAAGGGTAATCACCCATGGCGTCGGGATTGGAGGAGAGTTTATCGACAAAATTAGGGCCCCCACTTTATAGTTCGCTTAGGATCTCCAAAAATGTAAGAACGACCCTGTGTCGAAGATTGTTAAATATATCAAGTTATGATATACTTGTTTGCGGATTTGCATTACATTCAATAATATCAATAAGGTATAGAAATATTTAGAATATTGGAATGTTTTGTCATAAAAGGGTATAAACTTTAATATATTATTATTATTAGTTAATTACACAAATGGGTCCTGTGGTTTATACCTAATTTCGCTTTTGGGTACTAACTTTTTTTAACAGGTTTAGGTTTTATGGTTTCAATTATGTAACAACTTTAGATACTAACACCAAAATTTGTTAATTAATGACTAAAATACCCTTGTATTTTTTTAAGTTTATCAATGTAACACGTTTGTGTATTAACACCTAATTTTATTTAAGTTTAAATCAATTTTACAAAATCTATTTATTTTTTTTATTTTCATATTTTTATTATATCTCTTAATTAACATAAAATCTATTTATTTATTTTCATATTTTTATTAAATTTCTTATTTAACACAAAATCTTCTTGTTACACCATGTCACACCCCGACCGCGTAAAACAACAATTCGCGGCGGAATCGTCTGGGAGTGTTGTAACAGAATCATTGTTTCAAAACACACGGAAATTTGAAGTTTCGTTTTATTAAACATTAAACGTTTACATCATCTTGAAATCTAAACAAACAAGTTAAACATAGTCTATCATTGTTATTAAGTCACTAAGGCCTCGCCCAGTCCTATGTGAGCATGCATCCTAGCAATCAACATCATTCAACAACACCTGAAACATATGTAAAAACAAAGTCAGCAAAGAAATGCTGGCGAGCACATAGGTTTATGAGAGTGTCGGAATCATGGCTAGTTTACATGTTGCAATACTTAATTAAAAACCTTGTTTTGAAAAGTATAGTATTGTGACATAATTAACCAACTCAAATCAAGTTGGTTAATATTATTCAGAAAACATCATTCTTAACCCAAAACATTTATTTAATTAAATCAAATTGTAAAACATCTCGTAAAAACTCGTTAATAAAACTCATATGGTTTATATTATTCAGAAAACATCATTGTGTGACATCGTTTCAGAATCGTTTACCCAAGTGAACTAAATAACACCACGGTATGTAATATGATGAAAACACTTATATATAAGAAGTACCAGTGGCGTGTCTACCATGTTTTCATCACATTACACCCGTCCCGTTATCTAAACACTAACCAAAACCAATCGTTTACCCAAATCGTTTAACTCGTTAAAAATCGCTTCAGTCGTTTAAATCATTCTCGTTTTAAATTGTGAAAACTACTTTTGGTCGTCTCGCTAATAACATCCAAACCTTCGCGACTCGACTATCTCGCTTCTCGCATTAATAAACTACCAAAGGGTAAATTAGCAATCACAGATTCAGTCGTTACCCACCTAACCCACACATAACCATGGGTGCAGTCTGATAACGGGATTTGTCAGATCCTATGGTACCATAACCTAATACTGGTCGGTTCGGCCAAAACTAATGAATGTTATCCGTTATGTAAATACAACCAACAAGTTTGTTCACTTTATCGAAATCGTTATTAATTTAATATAAACCATTTTAACCATTTTCGAAACCATCTTTAAAACATCAAAATCATTTAACACATATGAATCACCCCAAAACATTTGAAAACAGTAAAATAGGGGAACTATGTACTCACATGAGTGCAAAGTATCCTCAATTAAAAGAACTTCAACAAACTCAAGCAAACCAGAGAAATCAAGCAGCACCTAGTAATCGAATCACTAGATAAATAATCGACACCTAAATCGGAAGATCAGACAGAATGAGGTCTTGTAAACCAAATGAGTGTTGGAACTCATGTGATATGGTTTAACAAAGCCTACATTCTAAATCGGAGCCTAACCTAAATGCTTTCGACCCATTACGACCCATTAAGGTAGCTTACGCTACTTTAACGCGTTGTTCGCGCAAATGCGCGTTTGAGACGTCTAACTAGTCCTATGACAAGTATTATATGCCTAAACATGTTTAATTATGTTGCATAATCAGTTATGTGACAAAAGTTTAGGTTACATATGCTTAAAGTTCAATTATGCATGAAAAGGGCGTTTTGGTCATTTTACCTAAGGCATATAAACTACCTATCATATAACTACTTAAACTAAGTGACCATAAGGTATAACCTCGGAAGGTTATTCCCTATACAACTATGGTCACTAAACAAGATTGGTCGGATCCTAATGATCGACGAAACGGGTCTAGTTCGAAAGTCTAAGCGGTTGCCAAGACCGCTTGACTTACGACTCTGCACAAGCACTAAACTAAAAGTGACGAGCTAAACATGTTAAAACATGTTTAGTTAAGTTAGAAAATAGGTTTTGATATCAAAACAAATTGTTTTGATACCCAAGAGTAGTTTGGTTACAAAATACGCATGAATACACATTTTGGCCGAAACTACGACTCGTCACTACGCCTAGTCAACGTGGTAATCAGTAGGTATAGTCAGACGGGACTATAACCATCGTGATTATGCTCACGTTGAGAAGTTCAACAAACTCGTGGTCAAAGTAGAAAGTCAAACACTGTTTGACTTTCGTGCTAAAAACGCATAAAAACACGAAAGAATACATACAAAGGGTCCACGTTAGGAAGTTTGATCCAATTTTGCTCAGGTATGAAGTGTTTAAACCTCAACTTGGAGCAAAATGAATCAAGTGTGTGTTGAAGTGAATGAAAGCATGGGTATTTATAAATTTTGGAGAACCGTTAGGATCATTCCTCGCAAAACGTGCCTTGATCTAGACCTTACATGTGGGCACATGGTTTTTAAAACCATGGGAATACTTAAAACCATCAAATTCCAGCCCATAGAGTGCAAAACCTTGGGTTAAAACTGTAACAACTCTCATCAAAATTACTATTTCTTATTTTATTTTGCCCAATAGGAAACCCTAATTGAGACCCCCAAGTAATATTGCAGGACCCCTAAAATTTTCAGAACAATCAGAACTAGGATCAGGACCCCTAAAACTCAAGGGGGGTATTCCCTAATTAGTATTATCCTCACAGTTTGCTGTAGGATTTGAATTTCGTCGAATTGTAACTCACCAAGGCTATGTTGGACACGAAACTACCCTACCCTAGAAGCACACCCGTCGCGCCACGCGACAGGGATAACTTTTTAGTATAAATAGAGGGCCTTGGTACTTGCATGGCTACGTTGGTTCGACGTTTAAACTCATTTTGTACGTTGAGATATCCTCTGTTTAGTCCAAAAACACACACAAGCACGAAATTCTGCTGCGACAACAAGGTAATAACTCGATCACTGCTACGATATAATGTCCGATCGATTGAAACCAATCCGATGGATGTTTAAGTGCTGCCTAAACTCGGGCTATACTTTGTCATTCGTTGTGAATCCGATGGATGTTTAAGTGCTGCCCGAACTCGGGCTATACTTTGTCATTCGTTGTGAATCCGATGGATGTTTAAGTACTGCACTTTATCATTCGTCGTGAAGGTTTTGAATCTTATGAGTTGTCGTAAAAGTTGTATTAAGTTACTGACCTAGTTTTTGTGTGCATTGTAATTTGAATTAGGTTAACAGGCTTATCAGTAGGCTAAAACTCTGCCCGACTAAACTTGCAATGTAAGTCATTCTCTTTTTATTAAAAGTGTTTTACAATACTCCAACTATTTTCAAAGTTATGATTACAGGGATTAAGTCGTGGTTATCTTGAATCACTGGCTAGTGGGGTATTGTGCACATTACTAATTTCTCACGGTTAGGTTCATCAACCTAACAGTGATAATCATCACTACTTGGGTGAAAGGACCCAATAGTGGTATGACCATCGTCACCAGAAGGTGACACGGCGCCAGATAAAAATAAGATAGAAGCCATTGTAATCGCTCTTATGCTGTAATTCATAACTCATGTGTCGTTTTGTTTAACCTGAATGACTCGCCAGTATTTCCCCGCTGATAAAATATTTTTCAAAACATGTTTCAGGTGACCTACTGTGAATCAAGGAAAACGTGCTACAGAGCACTAACAAGCTTGAAGTAGTGGCTCAGATAAATAAATAAACATGTTTTGTAAAACAGGGAATTTCCTAGTAAAATTCCTCTATTGTAAATTACGGGGTTTATCCCAAATTATGAAATAAAATAATTGGGCATTTTCAAGTTTTAAAAGATCCTGTTAGACTTCCGTTGTCAACTCAAATAATAAATACCATGGGTTTCTGTCCCGCGGCTCCTGGACGGGGTAAAACCGGGACGGGGGCCGTGACAGAAAAAGGTGGTATCAGAGCCACTGATTTAAGCCAATTAAGTATTTGGAAATACTTAATTTAATTGATTGCCCTTCTGTGATTATGTGAAAATTCAATTTACAAAAATTTAACTTAGAATTTGGTGTGTTTCTTCATATATGCTAACAGCATGAATGAGTTGTGATGCGTGTGAAGTGTCGTATATATTAGGTGTATATTTTAAGCCCTTTTAACACTTATTTTAGCCAAGTTTTAAATTTATAAAACACGATATTTTACTAACACTAAACACACATATGGGCAAGTGCACCCATCGTGAGCGTAGTATAGCGTTGGTAAGATACCGAGGTCGTCCAAGGACACAAGAGCTTTTAGTACCGGTTTATCCTCAACGTCTAATCAAAATAAAAAGTTTAGAAAAATGTTTTAAGCTAAGAAAAAATAAAAACTAACTAAAATGCTGAAAAATAAAAATAAAATAAAAAACAGATAGACAAGATGAATCACTTGGTTCCGACTCGTATCTAGTATAACCTTTGATTATTTCCGCACTTTTGCACATAATTAAGAGATTATCTTAGTTATTGTAGTAGGCCCCTCTTTTGAAGGTGACATTACCCTCACCCCAGTAGTTTGAGTCAGCAAGGATACAATCCTAAAAGGGTGGATTATTGGAAGATAATGAATTAAGTTATTAATGCAGTATTGTGGTAGGCCCCGCTTTTGGCGGTGACGTTACCCTCGGCTAAGTAGTCTGAGTCAGCAGGGATACAGTCCTAAATAGCCGGGTTATAGTATTAATAGTAGTTAACTTATGAGGGGATCAAAGAGTTTGGACCCCCGCCATCCAATACCGTGAAGTATTGAAGGAGGTCCTACTAAATTTTATCCAGGTCCATTGCAGGACCTCTAAACGCTAAACAATGGCAAGACCTTTACCAAACCGTTCCCTTAACCCCCGACCAGGTAGCCAACATACCTCCATATAGACCGTGGAGATATGAATGGTGAAAATCTTTTATTTTATATAGACAGTAAAATAATGCCAAGACACCACGGACAAACGATAAGGAAAGATCACCTTCAACATAAGCAACTAGTTATTAAAGTCATTAATACAAAACCAAATAAAAAGTGCAAAAGATTAGAAATAAAAAGTATTATACTAGACACTTTGTCTTCACCAAGTGATGTAAGAGACTTAGGCAAACATGGCCTTGATTGTCAAGAACTCTTACGATCAATCTTGGATCCCGAGATGACTCACACACTCTACGATGGACAATGGATGATGGTGGTGGATGATGGTGTTGTGATGGTGGTGGGTGGTGGATGAAGTGTGAGAGAGGTGGTGTGCCAAGGGATGAGTTGAAATGGCTCCAAGCACTCCTATTTATAGGCTGAACAGAAGCCTGGGCACGGCCCCGTGTCCGCTGGACACGGCCTCGTGCCCGTCTGACACTCTCTCTCTTCATTAATTGTAATTCAGAATTACAATAAATGCACCTGCAGCACTCTGACCACGCCCACGTGTCCGCTGGGCACGGCCCCGTGGTGGGCAATAGAAGCTTCTATAGGTTTGTCTTTAGTGCCAGGGCTGTCCATCGTGGGCACTGCCCCGTGCTGAGCTGGGCACGGCCCGTGCTGAGCTGGGCACGGCCCGTGCTGAGCTGGGCACGCCCCGTGCTCAGCTGGGCACAGCCCCATGCTCAGCTTTCTTCTTGTTTTTGCTTTGGGAGATGCTGTTGAAGGGGGTCGGGCAGTCCACTTATGTTCCTTTCCTTGTATTTATGTTGGATTTAGCTGTCTTTTTGTTTCTTTTGTGTTTTTGAGCTCATTTAATCCTGAAAATACAAAAGGAAGACAAAAACACTCTTTTTCCAATATTAGTACTTAAAAAGGGTTAGTTTTATGCCTCATTTGATGTAATTTATATGTTGCATTTTACACACATCAAGTTGTCTGAAGCTCTTCAGAATATCACTATCCATTCTGCTGATATGGAAGTTTCCAAGGGCTTTTCCGGTTATCAGGCCGATACTGAAGAACCTATGGAGTTCCAGGCTCAAGCCCAGGAGAAACCCAAGTCGAAAAAGAGAAGGAGATTCGTGGGCTGGAGACGCGTACGAAGAACGAAGCCAGCCGCACAGAGGGTGAAAAGAACTGTGGACCCAAAGGATAAAGGAAAAGAGATGGGGAAAGTTCAGGACAAGCCCAGGAAATGCCACCCTGGGAGGAACTTGATCGCAAACTGGAAAATTATGACCTCATTGGACCTGCCAATGAAGACCTCTTCAATTACCCAATTGAATCACAACTTCCAGTTAATTTGGAACCTGCCATCCCAGATCCCATTGTCAGCCACCAACTTCTACCCGGAGAGCTGGAGGAATGGTGGACAAGTGATTGGCAATTTCAGAATCTCTTGAATAACCCTAATACCTTTTTCTCCCAGTTTGACCCAGAGCCTGTACCAAACCCACCTATGAGCACTGAGAACTTGGCTGAACTCCGCCACTATGGCGAGGAGCTGGTGGACGCAGGAAATAGAATCCAGGAAGTAGGGGACAGGATATCATGGAAATACGACGAGAGGGAACGTCGTTTCTGAAGTGCCAGCTGACGGGATCATGTGTGGTTGTGTGGTTACATGTTTAATAATAATAAAATATTAATAAAATTATAATCATATAAAATAACTAAAAATAAAACTTTTGTAATATAACTGGTGTGTACGGATGCATACTAAAATATATAAAAATATCAACGTCGCAAAGTCGACAATTTTGGCTAAAGGTGTTGATATGATTATGTGCGATTGTTTTATTATGCTTGGTTATTAATTAATCTGGTACTAATAACTTATATATATATATATTACCAGATGGAACACGCTAGTAATGAACCAGTTAACGAGGTTAACCAATCCGAGCAAAACAATGGAGATCAATTTCTGAATAGGCAGGATATCGAAAATATCGTTGCTCAGGGAATAGCCAATGCTATTCCAGCAATCCTTGCTGCTGCCCGAAATCCAGTTGAACCTCAACCAATTATTCCTAGCAAACGTACTCATGAAGACAACTTTAGTAATAACATAAATGGAGGCGGCAACATTAACAATAACGATGATGTCATACAGGCCCCAATTCTTAAGAGAATGAAAGCTGCAACGCCTGGTTGCACTTACAAGACATTTCTTGCCTGTAAACCTGTTGAATTTGCAGGCAATGAAGGGGCAACTGCTGCACTGCGTTGGTTGGAGAAAACCGAGGCAGTAATTAAAATAAGTAAATGTGCCGAGGAAGATAAGGTCATGTACGCGTCGAATCTTTTTAAAGAAGGGGCGCTAGAATGGTGGAATACGGTACTATAAGCTAAGGGAAGTGATGTGGCCTATGCCATGAATTGGGCAGAATTTAAGAGTCTAGTAGAAAGAAAATTTTGTCCCGAATATGAAAAGGAATAAATGGAAAATAAGTTCCTGAACCACCGGATGGTGGATGTAGACTGTCGAGGGTATACTTCGACATTCTTCGAGTATGCTAGAGTTGTACCAACCCTGGCTTCGCCAGAACCAGTACTTATTTCTCACTACATTTGGGGTTTGATTGGCGAAATTCGTGACATCGTTAAAGCTGCTAGACCCCGCACAATTGACGATGCTGTGGAATTAGCTAAAAACTTGACCGACAGGCTGGTACGCACAAGAGAGGAGAACCGGAAAAAAGGAAGTAGCCTAAAAGATTACCCAAGGATTCCGTGCGGGTAATAGTAGTAACTTCAAGAAAAAGGGAACCGGGCAATCTTCCACTGTTCCATTTTGCACTACCTGTAAAAGGAAGCATTTTGGGAAATGCACAGGGTATTGCAATTTCTGCAAAATTCCGGGGCATCAAGAAGAAGACTGCAGAAGGAAGAAATCCACAATTTGCTTCAATTGTGGAAAAGTTGGACATTTTAGACCAGACTGTCCCAAATTGGTCAAACCAGCTGACAACAAAGCCAAACCTGCAGAAGAAACTACCAAGAAAAACGCAAGAGCCTTCCAGCTAACTACCCAGGAAGCGGAGCTAATCCCAGATGTGATAGCTGGTACGTTCCAAGTTCACGACGTTTATGCAAAAGTATTATTTGACTCTGGTGCAAACCAAAGTTTTATAAATACTTCATTCTGCCAAGCTCTTAACCTACCCTTAACCAACCTTAGACAAGTTTTTACTGTAGAAACGGCAGATGGTAATTCGGTTCACATAGATAAGGTTTTGCAAGAAGAAAAGATAGAACTTTTAGGTCATAAATTTTCTGCAAACCTATTACCCATGAATTTAGCCGGATTCGATGTCGTGTTAGGAATGGATTGGTTAGTAGCCAACCATGCTCAAATCCTTTGTGATAAGAATTCCATAGAAATACGTGCACCTACCGGAGAAGTAATTATGATTACAGGGGATAGGCCGCGTAAACCAATGAAGTTCATTTCAGTGATGAAAGTTGCTAGTTATGAACGAAAGCAAGGAATAGTGTATATGATTTCGGTAATCATTAGCGCTAAGGGTAAGGAACTTAAGGAAATTCCTGTAGTATCAGAATGCTTAGATGTATTCCCAGAAGAACTACCAGGATTACCACCAGATAGGGAAGTAGAATTTAGAATTCATCTAATTCCTGGAACTACACCGATAGCCAAGGCACCTTATCGGTTGGCACCCACCGAAATGCTAGAATTGAAAAAGCAATTAGATGAATTACTCAGTAAAGGATTCATACAACCTAGTTCATCCCCTTGGGGAGCTCCAGTGTTGTTTGTGAAGAAGAAAGATGGTTCAATGCGAATGTGTATCGATTATAGGGAATTAAATAAGGTTACAATTAAGAATCGATACCCATTACCTAGGATTGATGATCTTTTTGATCAACTCCAGGGAGCTAGATATTTTTCTAAGATAGATTTACGCTTCGGATACCATCAATTGAAGGTACAAGAAGAAGACATACCTAAAACCGCTTTCAGAACTAGGTATGGTCATTACAAGTTTACAGTCATGCCCTTCGGATTAACAAATGCTCATGCAGCATTTATGGACATGATGAATAGGATCTGTAAACCGTACTTGGATAAATTTGTAATTGTCTTCATCAACGATATACTTATTTATTCCAAAAGCCAGGAAGAGCATTGTGAGCACCTGCATGCACTCTTAACTTTGTTAAGAAAGGAAAAGCTTTACGCCAAATTCTCGAAGTGTGAATTTTGGCTACAGGAGGTACAATTTTTAGGTCACATGGTGAATCACGAAGGTATTCACGTCGATCCTGCCAAAATAGAAGCAATCACCAAATGGAAAGTCCCGCAATCAGCTACAGAAGTTATAAGTTTTCTAGGCTTAGCTGGATACTATAGGCGCTTTATTAAGTATTTCTCTGAGATAGCTGTGCCATTAACTAAGCTAACCTGTAAAACAGTTAAGTTTGAATGGGGACCTAAGCAAGAAGAGGATTTCAATATTTTAAAGCAAAAGTTAGCCAACACCCCAATTCTTGCTTTACCAGAAGGAACAGAAGATTTTGAAGTTTACTGTGATGCTTCTAAGCTAGGATTAGGATGTGTGCTAATGCAACGCAAAAAGGTAATTGCGTATGCCTCAAGGCAATTGAAAAAGCACGAGGAAAATTATACGACACATGACTTAGAATTAGGGTCGATAATTTTTGCCCTTAAGATTTGGAGACACTATCTGTATGGAAGTAAGTTTACTATTTATACAGATCATAAGAGTTTAAAATACATATTTGGGAAAAAAGAATTGAATATGAGGCAAAGTGTCATACCCCAACCGATGGCGGAATCATCGGGGCATGGCACTGAGCGAAACAGATTGTCCAGAAGTTTCCATAACAACTATCATTACCATTCAATTTAAATTAACATGTCCCATACCATGTCTCAAATAGTAAACAAATTATTACAGATAACATCTAGGCAAATATTCTGTTCTGACAACTCAAATTCAAACAAAATAGTTTATTTATTGGTTTCTAGGACCTCCGTTCCTAGCTTCATTTTCATCACGGCACAGAGAGCATCCTAGACCTTTCCTAGCCTCAAGTTCACAGCATGCTAAACATGTAAACTTCCTAAGCACCTGTTACATACGTTAAAATAAAGTCAATACATATAATGTAAAGGTGAGCATACAAGTTTGATAATAGCATATAGAGTTCGAATTCGTTTACGCATAACCAGCACGTACACATAGTGAAATGAAGCACGTTAGTTATCGACATAGACCCATCGATACCAATGACTGCGGGTTGACTGCCCGAGGCAGTTCGCAATACATGATTACCACCGTAATTCATGCAAGTAAAAGATCCTTAACAACCCCCGTGTGAACAGGTGCTGAGTCCAAACTATAGTACTATCGTCGCTAAGGCAGGTAGACAGCATTCCATGTGTAAACATAACAAACAAGCATTCATAAGCCACGTATAACATGCATTAACGGTTAGCGTTCAAATAGTTTGAGTAGTGTGATAGTTGTAGTTTGAATATTCGTAACGTATGTAACACCCAAAAGTGCTTAAAGCAAAAAGGGATCGAGTATACTCACAGCGATTAATGGATTGAAGGGAGCGCTTTTAGCGAGTACGGTTAGCCTGAATAGATTCGGTAATGTAGTGATAAGTGGCGCGTAAAACAGTACAGGGTGAGAGTGGGTAGGATAGCTGATCGTTCGGATGGTCATCCGTGCGAACAGCAATCCGTGTGAATAGTAATCCGTCCGGTTAGTCATCCGTGCAGACAGTTTGTCCGGGCGGGTGACTATTCGAGTGGATTGTTTCTTCCTATGGGTGAGATGTGTTTGTGTATGTTGGCTTGACTTTTGAAGTTTTTGTTGTAGCATTTGAAAACCTTGAAGTTCTCTTACCCTTCAAGTCGGTCGAGCGGACGACAATCCGTGCGGATGGTAATCCGTGCGGACAACGACTTTAATGGTGAGTCACTTGGTGAAAGTGTCATCCGGTCGGATGGGTTATCCGATCGGGTGGCAACCCTGTTAATGAACATGTTGGAAATTGTTTAAGGTCTTAGTATCTCATGATCCGAAGAGTAATCCACTCAGAGGGTCGTCCGTGCGGATTATTCATTCGTCGATACTCAAACCTTGTTTGGATATGGGTCCCAAGTGTAGTCCGTCTGGATGGCAACCCGTCCGGATAGCCTGTCTGTGCGGACATCAGTCCGTCCGAACAGCATCTCGTTCTGGTTGTTCCATTCGTCTACCCTTGGTCGCTTTTGTCGTTTTATCGAGATGTTCTGATTGCGTGTCAACCAATCGGAATTGTATTCTTACCCGCATGACTAAGCCGGCCAGGAATCACCCCAGCTTGGCCGGTCAGCGGCTCAGAACGGTCATTCTGGTCTAACCCGAAATCGGGTGTCTCGCGGGTAGAATCCGGATTTAGGACTAGTGTATCACTAACATTTAGTAGAAGACTAGAACTGATCCGATTCTTATCGTTTTTTAGTGTAAAAGAAGGAGAAAACTTGTGTTTATTTCTTTCAACTCTTTTATCCTTTGAAAAAGTTCAGATTTATGCGAAGTTGTTTGTGAAATCTTGTGGAAACCGTTCAGATCCGAGTTATTCTTGGTGGAATGAGGTCAGACTTGAAGTTCATGGGAACTTCATGATGACGTCATCCTAGAATACCTCAAATCTTGATGATTTCACGGTTAAAGGTTAATATTTAGAATATAGAAAGGTGTAGAAGTGCGTATAGATCAAGAAAGTACAAGATTTAAGGCGAGATCTTACCTGGATTGAGAGAAATCGAAGGAAAGGTGAAGAGAGCGTGTTGGTCGGACGTCACTTGCCAAAAGTGGAAAGTTTAGAGAGTGACCCGTGTATTTATAGGATGCCAAAAGAGGAAAGTGTTATCCGTCCGGATTGCACATCGCCCGGATGGTCGGTCGGGCGGATGGCAATCCTGGTCGGATGGCACTTAACACTTCCCCAGGCGGCTACCCGTGCGGATGGCCATCCGGCCGGTTGGCGCTTGGGTGGTGTGTTTGATGCGACGATCTTCGACGTTTCGGTTCCGATTGCGAGCGATTCAATAGGGTTTCCTAGTCAAATTACTTTTAGTCCCAACTACTTCGTACCTTGCGTAATCTACTTTCCACTATCTATCCTAGTTTGATCATGATTCGAGTTTGAGTTCGATTGCATTCGAGTTAGGTTTCGAGTTCGATTGAGTTCGCTTGATTATCACAACATAAATAAACAAACATGCACAGGTAACACTTAAGGCACACACACACGTATAAACAATAAGTAAAATACATAGTTCGAGTTGCGATTCGATGTCGATTCGATTAACATAGCTTGATTATCAGTTGGTTAACTTTATCGCATTGTTACTTCCTATAGTTCACAGTCGTAGATCGGTTGAATAACGATTAACACAATTCGATTACTGCCATTAACGAAACTTACTCCACATAATACAATTAAAATAAAGACATTTCTACAAGTCAAGTTGCGCGAAATCGGTCGTTGACTCAGACCTTGACTTTGACTTTGACTTGTGAAAACACGGGGTGTTACAGCCTCCCTTTGTTTAGGGAATTTCGTCCTGAAATTAAGCTGAAAGCTGTACATCACTGTGATTCACATTTGGGAACTTTCTCATTCTAGGCTTTCTCTTCGAATAGCTGCGGGTACTTTGCCTTCATGTCGCTTTCGAGTTCCCAAGTGAACTCTGCGCCCCGTTTGCCTTCCCATCGTACTTTCACAATAGGAATGCGTGAGCGCCTGAGCTGCTTGGTTTGGCGATCCATGATTTCGACAGGCTTTTCCACGAAGTGTAATGTTTCGTTCACTTGTAGATCATCTAGAGAAACGTGTAAGTCATGGTCGGCTATGCACTTTCGGAGGTTTGACACGTGGAAAGTCGGGTAGACGTTACTAAGTTCCTCCGGTAGTTCGAGTCTGTAGGCGACTTTTCCGATCCTTTCCATAATCTTAAAAGGTCCAACATATCGAGGCGCGAGTTTCCCTTTCTTTCCGAATCGGACTACCCCCTCCAAGGTGATACATTTAGGAGTACGTAGTCACCAACGCCAAATTCACGGGGTTTGCGCTTTTTATCGGCGTAACTTTTCTGTCGATCCCAAGCTTTCACTAGATTGTCTCGAATTTGGAAAATTTTGTCTGTCGTTTCCTGTAGTAGCTCCGGACCGGTTAGTTGCGAGTGACCGATCTCGTGCCACACAATAGGCGATCGACATCTTCTTCCATATAATGCCTTGAATGGTGCCATTTGGATGCTAGAATGGTAGCTGTTGTTATACGAGAATTCGACTAACGGCAGGTATTTATCCCAATTACCACCGAAGTCTAGAACACACGAACGGAGCATGTCTTCAAGAGAACGAATCGTTCTTTCAGTCTGACCGTCGTTTTGAGGGTGGAATGCGGTACTTAGATTAAGCGTTGTACCGAGTGCCATTTGAAACATTTCCCACAATCGCGAAGTAAACCGAGCATCACGATCAGAGATGATGTCACGAGGCGTCCCATGATTACAAATGATCTCGTCGGTGTAGATTCGGGCTAATCGTTCTACCTTGTAGTCTTCTCGTATCGGTAGAAAGTGAGCTGATTTGGTCAATCGGTCGACCACAACCCATATGCTGTCGTGACCTGATGACGTGTGTGGTAGCTTGGTTACGAAATCCATAGCTATACTTTCCCACTTCCACATAGGAATTGGTGGTTGTTCGAGTAAGCCAGAGGGTCTTTGATGTTCGGCCTTGATTCTAGCACAAGTTAGGCATTTTCCGACGTAGAGAGCGATATCCCGTTTCATACCCGGCCACCAGTACTTGTAGCGAAGATCCTGGTACATTTTGTCAGCACCGGGATGGATGGAATACCGGGATTTCTGGGCTTCGTGCATCAGAATTTGCCGCAAATTGGCTCGCTTGGGAATCAGCACCGGGATGGATGGAATACTGGGATTTGTGGGCTTCGTGCATCCCGTTCGATTTGCTCACAAGTCGTGGTAGATTCTTTCTTTCTTCAAGGTACGTTCGTTGAAACATGCGTGTTGAGCGTCGCGGATGACAGTTTCGAGGTTGTGCTGGGCTTGGACATTACGAGTGCTAAGCAGGTAGCTCCGTCTGCTAAGTGCGTCGGCAACAACATTTGCTTTGCCTGGGTGATAACGAATCTCACAGTCGTAATCGTTGAGAAGTTCTACCCATCGGCGTTGACGCATATTAAGTTCCTTCTGATTAAAGATATGCTGTAGGCTCCTATGATCGGTGAAGATCGTACACTTAGTACCATACAGGTAGTGTCTCCAAATCTTTAATGCAAAAACAACCGCGCCTAGCTCGAGATCATGGGTTGTATAGTTCTTCTCGTGGATTTTGAGCTGGCGAGATGCGTAAGCTATGACCTTGTCCCGTTGCATGAGAACACAACCAAGACCAAGGTTGGAAGCATCACAGTAGACAATGAAATCATTGTTTCCGTCGGGCAATGTGAGAACAGGAGCATTGCAAAGCATGCGCTTGAGGGTTTGAAAGGCGGTCTCTTGTTTAGTTCCCCAAACAAAAGGCTTGTCTTTATGCGTAAGAGAGGTAAGCTGTACAGTGATCTTTGAGAATCCCTCGATAAATCGTCGATAATAGCCCGCTAATCCGAGAAAAGAACGGACCTCGGACGGATTCTTAGGTGTAACCCAACTCTTGACTGCTTCAATCTTTGTAGGATCGACGTGAATACCCTGACTATTAACAATGTGACCCAGAAACTGAACTTCCCCCAACCAAAATTCACACTTGGAGAACTTGGCATAGAGTTGGTTCCCCTGGAGTAACTCGCGAACCAAACGTAGGTGTTGCGCGTGTTCGGTTTTCGATTTGGAATAGAACAAGACATCGTCGATGAATACAATGACGAAACGGTCGAGATACGGTTTACACACGCGATTCATCAGATCCATGAAAACCGCTGGTGTGTTGGTTAGACCAAAAGGCATGACTACGAATTCGTAATGGCCGTATCGAGTACGAAACGCGGTTTTGGGTATATTCTCCTCTTGAATACGTAGCTGATGGTAACATGAACGCAGATCGATCTTCGAGAAACACGTAGCGCCTTGTAGTTGATCAAACAAATCGTCGATACGAGGTAGAGGATAGCGGTTCTTGATAGTCAACTTATTCAATTCCCGGTAGTCGATGCACATCCTGAACGACCCATCCTTCTTTTTGACGAAGAGGAGCGGCGCGCCCCAAGGAGAGGTGCTCGGGCGAATGAAGCCTTTCTCAAGTAATTCCTGGAGTTGGGTTGAGAGTTCGCGCATTTCTGACGGTGCGAGTCGGTAAGGAGCTTTGGCGATAGGGTTGGCTCCAGGAATGAGGTCAATACGAAAGTCGATATCACGACTTGGCGGTAGTCCGGGAAGATCCTCTGGAAAAACATTAGGAAATTCTCGAACCACAGGAACGTCTTTTACTTCCTTCTTCTCTTTCTTTTCCTTCTCCGCTACTACAATGTTAGCCAAGAAAGCCATGTATTCCTTACGGAGATACTTGATGGCTTGGATACATGACATAAGCTTGAGCCCCTTTGAAGTAGTATCGCCATATACACACAATGAGTCACCATTCGCAAGCGAAAATCGAATCATCTTGTCGAAGCATACAACTTCAGCATGGTTTTCTCGAAGAAAGTCCATGCCTATTATGACGTCAAAGCTTCCGAGTTGCATCGGAATAAGGTCGATCGAAAAGATGTGATTGTTGAGCTCAAGAGTGCAATCACGAAGAACAGAATTGACAGTGACGGTTCTTTCGGTAGCGACTTCAACATCAAATGTCGAGGAGAGTTGGGAACGTTTACGACTAAGGAGTTTCTCAAATTCGAACGACACAAAGCAATTATCGGCTCCGGTATAAAACAAACAGGAAGCATAAATACCATTTACAAGGAACGTAGCATTGACCACGTTGTTGTCGTCCTGGGCTTGTCGTACGTTGAGGTTGAAAGTTCTGGCGCGTGCGGCCTGTTGTTGCTGCTGATGTTGTTGCTGTTGTTGTGGCTGCTGCTGTTGGGGTTCTTGTTTCACTACCCTGTTTGGGCACATGTTGGCGAAATGGTTTGGGTCGCCACATGCGAAGCAGGCTCTGGCTTTGACTGCGGTTGCCGGAGGAGCTTGTTGACCCTGTGGGGCAGTGAGTAGAACTTGATTGGCAGGAGCTTGACGAATACGGCAGTTGGCAGTAAAGTGGCCGTATACGTTGCAATGAGCACAAAAACGGCATTGAATAGCAGTCGGGTGGTGGTAGGTGCAAGTAGGGCAGAGCGGGTGTGGTCCAGTGTATGCACGCTTTGCAGGCGGTGCATTGGCCACAGGCGCCGCTACTTGACGCTGCTGGGTCGGTACAGTTTGTATTGGTGCAGCAGTGATCGCACAATTCTTGTTGCTGGAACTATTCTTTCTCTTGTTCTTCCTCTTGTTGCTTGATGAGGTGGGTTCAGCAGTTGGTGCGGTAGCAGTAGCTTGATGCAGATGCTTCGAAGTCTTATCCCAGACACCAGCCTTAACCCGCTTGTCATTGATCTCAGCGGCTAGCAGATAGGTTTCCTCGATCGTCGTAGTCTTAGCCGCTTGCACGAAATCAGCAACGCAGTCGGGCAGTGCCCGGATGTACTTCTTGATCGTCATGTCGGGAGTCTTGACTTGATCGGGACAGATAATGCTGAGCTGTTTGAAACGAGCAGTGAGACCAGCATTGTCACCATCCTTTTGCTGTATGTGCCAAAATTCATCTTCCAGCTTTTGACGTTCGTGAGGAGGGCAGAATTCCTCTAGCATAACTTCCTTGAGCTCGTCCCACGACAGACCGTAGGCTGCATCGTTCCCTCGCTTGTTCCTCTCGGCCGTCCACCAGTCTAGTGCTCGGGACTGGAAAACGCCGGTAGCATTCAGAGTACGGAGGTCATCAGGGCAACCACTCTGTCGCAGAGTAACCTCAATGGAATCAAACCAGTGAAATAGTGCAGTAGGACCTCCTTCGCCAGTGAATTCTTTTGGCCCACATGACTTGAATTGCTTGAAACTGAAAGGCCTTGCGGCAGCTTTATGTGCGTCAGTTCTCGATTCCTCAGATGACTTGCTGACATTCTCGTAAACATCACTCACGGCCTTTGCCACGCTTTTTGCGATGATGGAAGCAAGGCGTTTGTCCCTCTTTTCTTGACGAGAGAGTGTATGACGTGATCCAGACGACATTGTCTGCAATAGACATCGCCACGGAACTCAACACATTGTATTCGAATCTCACCTCACACGTCTACTACTTACTAAAGCTCAGGAACACGTATAATTACAGAAATACTTAACATGAAATCACATAAACACGTAGAGCACATAATCATTTAATACCTAAGCACGTACGCACAGAAACAAGAAAACACATACGCATCTAGTCACTAGAGGCAGTTAGAAAACAGAAACCTAGGTCTGGAGAAAGAAGCTAGAGAGAGAAAGTGGTAAGGTGATCAATAAGAATCATGGTAAATTGTACGTCTGGTGTGTTCGGTCACGCACGTTCACGGATTTCGCACGTCGAATGTGTCGTTACGCAATCGTTCGGAGTCAAAATAAGCACAAAATCACAAGATGCAGTGCGAGTCGTGTGTGTCGATCGAAGTAAAAACAAAGATCGAGTAAATCCCAAAGTTTAAACACATAAACAGGAAAGCACATAAATAAGCATATAAAATCGGCGAAACATCAGAGTCAGCAGTTGCGGGCTCAAGTCGAAACACATGAAATTCGAGGAATAGATTGTCTATGGCTAGTAGACTTCGACTAACCAAAGTGGTTCGACTATTCACAAGGACCCATTGTGCACACTTTAACCTTCAGGACTGTGCCTTTGCCTCGATTCTTGGGCATTTGGCACGCACTCCGTTGGTTATATCGTGACTTCAGGTCGTTGGAGTCCGTCGAGACTTTGGTGAGAGTTTTGTATAGAAGCGGAACAAGTCGTCAAGGTTAGGGTTTCACCCCTGGCTTAATAACTTCGTTCCTGTTTTGATAAAATTGAGGAGATTATTCATCAAAATATGGATTTCACTCCTGATTTGGCATAATTCTCCTTGTTTGTAGTTTAAAATGCGGGTTGAGTAGGCAACTTTAGTCGAGAGTTTGCGGTTCTCACACCTATTCTCGACCTTATTGCTCACTCCTAGTTGAAAGTCCAAGTGTGGTGATAGCGTAGAATAAGCGAGAGTAACGAGAAGTAAGCTCGTACATAACCCTTACTGGTTATGCACAAGTCGGTCTGCTGGTTCTTAACTATAGTCTAGGTATCTAAGACTTCGACCCGGACTAGGTCGAGTCTTGCCTAATTCCCTATAGTTATGGCTCTGATACCAATCTGTCACACCCCAACCGATGGCGGAATCATCGGGGAATGGCACTGAGCGAAAAAGATTGTCCAGAAGTTTCCATAACAACTATCATTAACATTCAATTTAAATTAACATGTCCCATACCATGTCTCAAATAGTAAACAAATTATTACAGATAACATCTAGGCAAATATTCTGTTCCGACAACTCAGATTCAAACAAAATAGTTTATTTATTGGTTTCTAGGACCTCCGTTCCTAGCTTCAAATTCATCACGGCACAGAGAGCATCCTAGACCTTTCCTAGCCTCAAGTTCACAGCATGCTAAACATGTAAACTTCCTAAGCACCTGTTACATACGTTAAAATAAAGTCAATACATATAATGTAAAGGTGAGCATACAAGTTTGATAATAGCATATAGAGTTCGAATTCGTTTACGCATAACCAGCACGTACACATAGTGAAATGAAGCACGTTAGTTATCGACATAGACCCATCGATACCAATGATTGCGGGTTGACTGCCCGAGGCAGTTCGCAATACATGATTACCACCGTAATTCATGCAAGTAAAAGATCCTTAACAACCCCCGTGTGAACGGGTGCTGAGTCCAAACTATAGTACTATCGTCGCTAAGGCAGGTAGACAGCATTCCATGTGTAAACATAACAAACAAGCATTCATAAGCCACGTATAACATGCATTAACGGTTAGCGTTCAAATAGTTTGAGTAGTGTGATAGTTGTAGTTTGAATATTCGTAACGTATGTAACACCCAAAAGTGCTTAAAGCAAAAAGGGATCGAGTATACTCACAGCGATTAATGGATTGAAGGGAGCGCTTTTAGCGAGTACGGTTAGCCTGAATAGATTCGGTAATGTAGTGATAAGTGGCGCGTAAAACAGTACAAGGTGAGAGTGGGTAGGATAGCTGATCGTTCGGATGGTCATCCGTGCGGACAGCAATCCGTGTGAATAGTAATCCGTCCGGTTAATCATCCGTGCGGACAGTTTTTCCGGGCGGGTGACTATTCGAGTGGATTGTTTCTTCCTATGGGTGAGATGTGTTTGTGTATGGTGGCTTGACTTTTGAAGTTTTTGTTGTAGCATTTGAAAACCTTGAAGTTCTCTTACCCTTCAAGTCGGTCGAGCGGACGACAATCTGTGCGGATGGTAATCCGTGCGGACAACGAATTTAATGGTGAGTCACTTGGTGAAAGTGTCATCCGGTCGGATGGGTTATCCGATCGGGTGGCAACCCTGTTAATGAACATGTTGGAAATTGTTTAAGGTCTTAGTATCTCATGATCCGAAGAGTAATCCACTCAGAGGGTCGTCTGTGCGGATTATTCATTCATCGATACTCAAACCTTGTTTGGATATGGGTCCCAAGTGTAGTCCGTCTGGATGGCAACCCGTCCGGATAGCCTGTCCGTGCGGACATCAGTCCATCCGAACAGCATCTCGTTCTGGTTGTTCCATTCGTCTACCCTTGGTCGCTTTTGTCGTTTTATCGAGATGTTCTGATTGCGTGTCAACCAATCGGAATTGTATTCTTACCCGCATGACTAAGCCGGCCAGGAATCACCCCAGCTTGGCCGGTCGGCGGCTCAGAACGGTCATTCTGGTCTAACCCGAAATCGGGTGTCTCGCGGGTAGAATCCGGATTTAGGACTAGTGCATCACTAACATTTAGTAGAAGACTAGAACTGATCCGATTCTTATCGTTTTTAGTGTAAAAGAAGGAGAAAACTTGTGTTTATTTCTTTCAACTCTTTTATCCTTTGAAAAAGTTCAGATTTATGCGAAGTTGTTTGTGAAATCTTGTGGAAACCGTTCAGATCCGAGTTATTCTTGGTGGAATGAGGTCAGACTTGAAGTTCATGGGAACTTCATGATGACGTCATCCTAGAATACCTCAAATCTTGATGATTTCACGGTTAAAGGTTAATATTTAGAAGATAGAAAGGTGTAGAAGTGCGTATAGATCAAGAAAGTACAAGATTTAGGGCGAGATCTTACCTGGATTGAGAGAAATCGAAGGAAAGGTGAAGAGAGCGTGCTGGTCGGACGTCACTTGCCAAAAGTGGAAAGTTTGGAGAGTGACCCGCGTATTTATAGGATGCCAAAAGAGGAAAGTGTTATCCGTCCGGATTGCACATCGCCCGGATGGTCGGTCGGGCGGATGGCAATCCTGGTCGGATGGCACTTAACATTTCCCCAGGCGGCTACCCGTGCGGATGGCCATCCGGCCGGTTGGCGCCTGGGTGGTGTGTTTGATGCGACGATCTTCGACGTTTCGGTTCCGATTGCGAGCGATTCGATAGGGTTTCCTAGTCAAATTACTTTTAGTCCCAACTACTTCGTACCTTGCGTAATCTATTTTCCACTATCTATCCTAGTTCGATCGTGATTCGAGTTCGAGTTCGATTGCAATCGAGTTAGGTTTCGAGTTCGATTGAGTTCGCTTGATTATCACAACATAAATAAACAAACATACACAGGTAACACGTAAGGCACACACACACGTATAAACAATGAGTAAAATACATAGTTCGAGTTGCGATTCGATGTCGATTCGATTAACATAGCTTGATTATCAGTTGGTTAACTTTATCGCATTGTTACTTCCTATAGTTCACAGTCGTAGATCGGTTGAATAATGATTAACACAATTCGATTACTGTCACTAACGACACTTACTCCACATAATACAATTAAAATAAAGACATTTCTACAAGTCAAGTTGCGCGAAATCGGTCGTTGACTCAGACCTTGACTTTGACTTTGACTTGTGAAAACACGGGGTGTTACACAAAGAAGATGGATGGAAATCCTAAGTGACTACGACTGTGATATTCAATATCACGAAGGAAAAGAAAATGTAGTTGCAGATTCTCTAAGTCGTAAGTATCCTGAAAAGCAAAAACGAGTTCGTGCTCTTAGATTAAATCTACAGTTAGATTTAATGGAACAACTGAAGAATGTCCAGGAAACAGCAATCAAGGATGATGCTGAAGGAATGAAAGGACGAATAAAGGAATTAGAGCAAGGTATGGATGGAATTTGGAGATTCCACAAGAAAAGGATTTGGGTACCTAAGCAGGGAGAGTTAAGAATTAAGATTTTAGAAGAATCCCATAAATCTAGGTATACCATGCATCCTGGTAACAATAAAATGTACCAAGATTTAAGGAATAACTTCTGGTGGATAGGAATGAAAAAGGACATAGCTAGATATGTTTCTAAGTGTCTTACTTGTTCACAAGTTAAGGCAGAACACCAGAAACCTTCTGGGTTACTCCAACAATTAGAAATGCCTGTATGGAAATGGGAACTCATAACAATGGACTTTGTTACTAAGTTACCCAAAACCAGAAAAGGTAACGACGCAATTTGGGTAATTGTGGATCGATTAACCAAATCAGCTCATTTTCTACCCAAGAAAGAAACCTTTAGTATGGAAAGGTTAGCAAAGTTGTACGTAGACGAGGTAGTATCCTTACATGGAGTTCCACTCTCTATTGCATCGGATAGAGATAGTCGTTTCACTTCGCATTTCTGGACAAGTTTCCAAGAAGTCATGGGGACGCGATTAAATTTAAGTACAGCTTATCATCCCCAAACAGACGGACAAAGTGAAAGGACGATCCAAACCCTAGAAGACATGCTTAGGGCATGTGTAATAGATTTTGGTGGAAACTGGGATGACCACCTACCCTTAATTGAATTCTCCTATAATAATAGTTATCATGCAAGCATTGAAGCTGCCCCATTCGAAGCACTGTATGGACGAAAATGCAGAACTCCAGTTTGTTGGGCAGAAAAAGGAGAAAACCAATTATCAGGTCCTGAAATCGTACAAGAAACCACCGACAAGATCACTCAAATCAAGGAAAGACTAAAGACGGCTCGAGATCGCCAGAAGAGTTAAGCAGACAATCGACGCAAGCCACTGGAATTTCAAGTCGGAGATAAGGTACTCTTAAAAGTTTCTCCTTGGAAAGGAGTAGTGCGGTTTGGAAAGAAAGGAAAGTTAAGTCCAAGATACGTAGGACCATTCCCAGTTATCCAGCGAATAGGACCAGTTGCCTATCGCTTACAACTACCAGAAGAATTAGCTGGGGTACATGATGTGTTTCATGTATCCAACCTCAACAAAAATGTCTATCTGACGACTCCCTGGTAGTACCTCTTCAAGATATAGAGGTAAACGAAAAGTTAAAGTTTATAGAGAAGCCACTGCAGATAGAAGACAGAAAGGTCAAGTTTCTCAAACACAAACGACTAGTACTGGTCAAAGTCAAGTGGGATTCGAAGAGAGGACCTGAGTACACTTGGGAGCTAGAATCGGAGATGAAGCAAAAATATCCCTACTTGTTCCAGTAAATCTCGAGGACGAGATTTTTATAAGGTGGGGAGGATGTAACAACTCTCATCAAAATTACTATTTCTTATTTTATTTTGCCCAATAGGAAACCCTAATTGAGACCCCCAAGTAATATTGCAGGACCCCTAAAATTTTCAGAACAATCAGAACTACGATCAGGACCCCTAAAACTCAAGGGGGGGTATTCCCTAATTAGTATTATCCTCACAGTTTGCTGTAGGATTTGAATTTCGTCGAATTGTGACTCACCAAGGCTATGTTGGACACGAAACTACCCTACCCTAGAAGAACACCCGTCGCGCCACGTGACAGCCTGTCGCGCCACGCGACAGGGATAACTTTTCAGTATAAATAGAGGGCCTTGGTACTTGCATGGCTGTGTTGGTTCGACGTTCAAACTCATTTTGTACGTTGAGATATCCTCTGTTTAGTCCAAAAACACACACAAGCATGAAATTCTGCAGCGACAACAAGGTAATAACTCGATCACTGCTACGATATAATGTCCGATCGATTGAAACCAATCCGATTCGGGCTATACTTTGTCATTCGTTGTGAATCCGATGGATGTTTAAGTGCTGCCCGAACTTGGGCTATACTTTGTCATTCGTTGTGAATCCGATGGATGTTTAAGTACTGCACTTTGTGATTCGTCGTGAAGGTTTTGAATCTCGTGAGTTGTCGTAAAAGTTGTATTAAGTTACTGACCTAGTTTTCGTGTGCATTGTAATTTAAATTAGGTTAACAGGCTTATCAGTAGGCTAAAACTCTGCCCGACTAAACTTGCAATGTGAGTCATTCTCTTTTTATTAAAAGTGTTTTACAATACTCCAACTATTTTCAAAGTTATAATTACAGGGATTAAGTCATGGTTATCTTGAATCACTGGCTAGTGGGGTATTGTGCACATTACTAATTTCTCACGGTTAGGTTCATCAACCTAACAGTGATAATCATCACTACTTTGGTGAAAGGACCCAATAGTGGTATGACCATCGTCACCAGGAGGTGACACGGCGCCAGATAAAAATGAGATAGAAGCCATTGTAATCGCTCTTATGTTGTAATTCATAACTCATGTGTCGTTTTGTTTAACCTGAATGACTCGCCAGTATTTCCCCGCTGATAAAATATTTTTCAAAACATGTTTTAGGTGACCTACTGTGAATCAAGGAAAACGTGTTACGGAGCACTAACAAGCTTGAAGTAGTGGCTCAGATAAATAAATAAACATGTTTTGTAAAACAGGAAATTTCCTAGTAAAATTCTTCTATTGTAAATTACGGGGTTTATCCCAAATTATGAAATAAAATAATTGGGCATTTTCAAGTTTTAAAAGATCCTGTTAGACTTCCGCTGTCAACTCAAATAATAAATACCACGGGTTTCTGTCCCGCGGCTCCTGGACCGGGTAAAACCGGGACGGGGGCCGTGACAAAAACCATCAAATCCTCAAAAATGGACCCAGTTCAATGTATCTGCTAGAAATTTCAAAAATGGTTCCTTCACTTGTAAAATTTGATTTTTTCGCACTTTTAAGCCCCGTTAACCCCATTTCAAGGCTCTAAAATAAATTTAAAGTATAGGGAACTTGAAATGTGCTCAAAAATATCTCGGATGTCGGTTCGTTTGGTCGTACGGTTGCGTTGTCCGGTTAATTACGACGGAAATCGTAACGAACGCAAAAACGATCCAAATTACGCGACGAATGGAATTTTATCATGCCAATCACTAAAATAAAATATTTTATTGATTACATAAATTTTTAGATGTCCGGATATATTCAGAACGTAAGATATGCACGAAAATGCAAACTTATGCACTTTTTGACGCTTTTAATTCCTATTGATCAATAAAGTTTATTTTAGCATACCGAACCCCTCAAAGCCTATTTCTAAGCTATTTAAAGGATATTTAGGGTATGTTTAACTTATGATCAAGTTCCGGAATGTTCATTACTATACAAATCGGTATAGTTTCGCAGTTTAACACAAATAGTCCCTGCGATCGAACAAACTTGATTTCAACACACCAAACCATCCAAAACTTATTTCTAAGTTATGTGGAGGTTATTTAAGGTATGTTAAGCCTATGTCACTGTTCTGGAGTGTTTGTCGCGTTAAACTGATTACGTTTACGCACCAGTTCACGTATAACCTTCTAGAAAGCGAATTAGAGCTCGAAATTGAACGAGAATTGATATGTGTAAAGGATACACATATTTATACAAATCCCAAGTATGAAACACAATATTTCATTGGTTTGGTATTTGTTTGATAGCCGTGGAGGCACAGATGTCACACACCAGTATTTTTTTTAAATAAAATCTACTAGCTGTATAGTTTTATGTAAATTAAATTTCTTACTCGTTTTAAATAATGTAAACCTTACTCATTTTAAATTATGTAAATTAAATATATTTCTAAAATAGTAAAATGTAAATGAACAAAAAAACGAGTTAAAAAAAGGCTTAAATTTTTTTACATGAAAGATATTTATTATTATCAATCATATCTATCCAAAATTGAAAACGAGTAAGGTTTACATTATTTAAAACGAGTAAGAAATTTAATTTACATAAAACTATATAGCTAGTAGATTTTATTTAAAAATCTATTTAAAAAATACTAGTGTAACAAGTAGATTTTATGTTAAATAAGAAATTTAATAAAAATATGAAAATAAAAAAATAAATAGATTTTATGTTAATTAAGAGATATAATAAAAAGATGAAAATAAAAAAATGAATAGATTTTGTAAAATTGATTTAAACTTAAATAAAATTAGGTGTTAGTACCCAAATGTGTTAAATTGATAAACTTAAAAAAATGCAAGGGTATTTTAGTCATTAATTAACAAATTTTGGTGTTAGTACCCAAAGGTGTTACAAAATTGAAACCATAAAATCTAAACTTGTTAAAAAAAGTTAGTACCCAAAGGCAAAACTAGGTATAAACCACATGACCCATTTGTGTAATTAACTCTATTATTATTATTATTATTATTATCTTTTTTTATTTTATGTAATAAAAAAAATTGCCAATTTAAAATGAGAAGAAGACATAAGTAAGAACGTTGTTAATAGTTGCCTTTGTTGAAATAAAATGCACACACACTCCCACCTTTGAATAATAAACACCAACCAGGAGACACCTTTCCATATTTTGTTCATCGGCAGCATGCCACCACCCATCACCATCGTCCTCCTCCTATCTCTACTACTCGTATCATCCACCACCACCACCCTCTCATTAACCCAAGAAGGCCTCGATCTCCTCCAAACCAAATCCACCCTCTCCGACCCCACCGGCATCCTCTCTGACTGGAACCCCGCCCACCCCACCCCCCTGCAACTGGACCGGCATCACCTGCACCCACTCCAACTCCGTCACCGGAATTCACCTCCCTTCCGCCTCCCTCTCCGGCCCTTTCCCCACCACCCTCTGCCGCCTCCCCTCCCTCTCCACCCTCTCCTTACACAACAACAACCTCAATTCCAATATTCCACCCACCATCTCCACCTGCCAGAATCTCACTCACCTCGACCTCTCTGCAAACTACTTCCACGGCCACATCCCCTCCACCTTCCCCGACATCCCCAACCTCCTTTACCTCGATTTACAGGAAAACAGCCTCTCCGGCGAAGTTCCCGCCACTTTTGGAAATTTCCGACGTCTTCAAATTCTTAATTTAACCAACAATTTTGAGGTTTTATAATATTTTCATTTACCCGTCTCAGAATATGCATACACCCTTCGTGTAAACGAGAAGAGTGACATATACAGCTTTGGAGTGGTGATATTGGAGCTAGTGACCGGAAGGAAACCAATAGACCCATAATTTCTCGAAAGCGACTTAGCCACATGGGTCCAAATCACGGTTAACGAAAAGGGTCATGACCATGTGGTAGATCCTGAACTTGAATATGGTCCCAAAGAGCAAATCTATAGGGTTCTTGATATCGGTTTGCTATGCATTAACCCCCTTCCAATGAGCCGGCCTTCGATGCGAACCGTAGTGAACTTACTTCAAGAATCTGCGGTTGATGGTAAACCAAAGCCTATCATAAACAAAGAAGGGAAAGTATCTCCTTGTTTTGAAGAAGAAGATTGTTCTGATGAAGCAAGTTTGGTATAGAGAAAGATTTCTACAGCAAGGATAAACATCATGCATTGAAATGATGTACATTGTGCATAAAATGTTGTACATTGTCACTGAAAAATAAGAGTGAGGTCTTTAGGACTAGCAACAATTAAAGTCTAAATTTTCAGCAAGTAGTAATCATATAGTTTAAAAAGGTAATCTTGTAAAAATTGACTGTGTTAGTCGTTTTCTTCTATAAATAGTCAATGTGTAATGTGTTTTGTAATAGTTTTAATTTATTAGTCACAACTTTTTTTATATAAATATATATAGTGGAACACTACGAATCGATTATATGTTTATGCCTGGTATCACTCTGGTTTAAACTTTAAAAGAAAAACGATTCCCAGTTTCAATTAGAAGGTATATTAATTTTTTATTTTTTTTTTTGAGTTTAAAATAAGGTTATAAATCTAAAGACAAAATTTAATCATTTTATTTATGGTCCGGTTATATATTGTTAAATGTAGCCAAACAAATTGAGTCAGGTCAATCTATTTTCAGTTTGCTATTTTCCAATCATAAATTTTGTTATAAAGATACGTGGAAAATTTTATTCCTTTTTACTTCATTTACATGATTGTATCCAATTTGGGAGGTATTGGAGTTGTCATTCGTGGAGGCAAATTTATGGAAACTTTTAATATTATCTTGGAATAATGGATTTTAATAATCTCAACTTTCTAATTATTGTCTGTTGACCGGCAAGGGTCCCAATTTTAAAAGTTCTCACTGTCGGTCTCATCTTTTCATAAATTGACTTTCAATGGACCCTGACTAACAGAACCCTAACGTCGTTAATCTCTGGTCGCCGGAAAAAACGTTTTTGGTCGGAAAAAGGTTCCTAAAGGTCCGATCTATGGTTACAGACAGGCTTGGGACGAAAACTTTTAGTTTTCCGGGTAAAAAGTTGAGTTTTCCAGTCAAAACGAAGTTTTCCGCTGAAAAAGGAGCTTTTCCGGCTACCTTAATAATTGGGCTTTTTACTAGAAAAGATTCCTAATGGTGTGTAATAAGGTTTCAAAAAGGTTACAGACGAATAGATTGAGTTTTCCGGCCAAAAAGTACTATTCCGGCCAAAAACGTTTTCCGGTGACCGGAGACTAACAGCGTTAATGTTCTGTTAGTCAGGGTCTATTGAAGGCCAATATGTGAAAAGATAGGATCACCAGTGAGAATTTTTAAAGTTGAGACCGTTGTCGGCCAACAGACAATAATTGCGATTATTAAAATCCATTATTCATATGTTTTATAGTATTAATGTGATCATTTAGGTTTCTAATTAGTAATTGTTTTTTTCTTTTTTATTTACAGTTTTAAAATATGATACTTTATATAAGTTACTCTAAATAATTAAAAGAAGTAGATGAAATGTCAAAAAAAATTAAAACCATATTTTAAATATAAGCTTAAGAGAATAATTTATGAATGTTACATCAAATCAAATATTAATTTTTAAAGGTGTGAATAGAAGAAGTATTTGGCAGCATTTTGCCGTCCATATTAAGTGTGAAAAAAGTTTCAATTTGACTCCATAAGTTCAGCTATCTCCCAAATACCTCCCTCAACATGTAGAGTTAACATAAAGGGTCCTCAAGTTCCTTTAAGGCCTCAAATTGTTCGACAAGATTTTATAACCCTTAATTCGGTATAGTCATGCGTTATAAATAATAGAATAATGTGTGGTCGTATAGAAGACTTTACCATTTGTGTTCTTTTTTCTTTAAAAAAATGCTTTGTACGTCAAAAATAATAGTCCGCACATCATATACACATCTTTACAACAAAATGGGTAATGTGTAAGAACAAGGGGTATGGGGGCCGGCTTAGGCCCGGCGAGCCCCGGCGAAGCCCGGCGCCGGTCCCCCACACCGCCCCCCTTGGCCCGTGATGTTAAAACCGGCTGGCCCAAGACGTTTATGACGAGCCCATATTTTCAAAATAATGCCGTTAACCAACGGCTATAATTAAAAAAAAACATTTAAACTTTAAATAAATACCCTCTTTTCAACCATTTTTATACCATTTTCTCTCATTCTTCTCCCATTCTCATCCATTTTTATAAAAAACACTCCCCTTTTTTATACAAATCATGAATCCATTCAACCCAAACAACCCCAACCCGAACAACCCCAACCCGAACAATCCCAACCCGAACCAACCTAACTTTTTTTCGAGTCCCGCTTACACTCCGACTATGGATCCTTCGTGGGGGTCTCCACAATTTACGTTTTCGGGTTACCAACAATCTCCCAACGCCTTCTCACAAATGTCCCAAGTTCAACAAATGCAACAATTTCAAGCACTCCAACAATTCATGCAACGCAACTCGTTTCAATTTGAACAGTCCCAACCGCAACCCCCGGTTCAACTTGATGATGATGATGAAGTCGTCCCCGAATCGTCACCTAATGAACTCAAGCGCAAAAAAAACACGGGGAATGGGAAGGCGGTTGAAACCGAACCCGACACCGCAAAAAAAAGCGGTTCGAGAGGGAAGCAGAGACAACAGTGGACAAAAATAGAGGATGAGGCGCTAGCAATTGCGTATGTTAAGGCCTCAACTTGCCCGATTGTCGGTATGAACCAAAGTTAACTTTTTTTTAATTTAATTTTAAAAAGATTTATTTTTTAGTTTTACTAATGCATTTTTTTTTAATTTTAGGGAACAATCAAACGGGTTCTAGTTTTTGGAAGGCGACAACGGATAGATTTAACGAGCTTATGGGGCAAGGCCCGATACGTGATATCGATTCCGTATCGTACAAACTAATCACTATTTTATTTCCATAATCTCATGCATTTAGCGGAATTTGATTACGTAACGGTGTCGTAAACTAGATAACAGAGTTAGGACAAGAAAACAAAGCTAAAACATATGTTGGTTTTCGTCGTAATGCGAAACCAAACAAACAATGTCCTAAAAGTGTTGGTAGAAAGTGTTGCGTGCACTATTCACGGTTACACTATTCATGCCAGCAAACCGTGAAATCAGACCGAAACACTGAAAAACGACACTCGGATAACATAACTGAGTTCATTTATATAAGAAAACATTATTATGAAAACACATCTTGCAAAGAAACAAGACTTTCCAGTATAACGCCCTAATCTCAAAAGTGTCCGTTTCGGCTAAAAATATAGTATTTTTAACTCGTCCGAACCTATAACAAAGCATTTCCGGGACTTCGGAATAATGTCAATTGATGAAAAACATACTAAAACAATAAGATGATATCAACGGAATGTTAATAATCACAAGTTTCCGGCGTTATGTCGCTATGCACTAAACTAGTTCGTTAGCGAACCGGCGAACTAGTAAGCGATATTTCCGCCACTATAACAACCAAATGAAAACTCTAGTGAACTAGTTAAGCCTAATTTGGAACTCGGAACCACCTCCTACATCATTCGGACGTGAAATAACAACTTGCGACAACATCCGTCGGTACGCCACAAAAGTGCCGTAAACCCACCGACGACCAAACGAAAGACATTTAAAGCGTCGAAATACAATTTTTACTAGTTTAATGAACTAGTTAATAATAATTTTGGTTCCGAATCCTTAATTACCCCTTAACGGTGTAATTAAACCCCTAATCACCGAACTTCGCTTAATGACTAAAATATCTACTTTTTTTTAATATTTTTATAAAATATTTACAAAATACCCCCCCCCCATGTCATGATGACCGAAAATTTGGTGGACCCCACCCCTTGATTTTGCTTGGATTTGGGAAGATTTAGAGTATGGGGAGTGATTGTAGTTGTTGGTGAAAAAGATCATAAATATCATTTTTTATCATCTCACCAATCTTCTTCACAACTTTTGCAACACAAAAACCCACTCCCTCACCCCCTTAGCTCACGGCACCACCACCACCTCCTAAACCCACCATAATCCACCATAAACCACCATATTTTTCACTAAATCTAAGCCTTACAAGCTCACTTATACATGGGATAAGCATGGAGCTTCACTAGGAGCATCTTTGGAGCTTATCTTTCTTCTTATTATCTAATCTAGCTTGTGCACTTTGTAAGTCTACTAAACACCATATTTGTGATTCATATTATTAGTAGATTATTATTGTACAAGTTGATGATCTTGAATTTAAAGCTTAACATAATCAAAAACCCTAAACACAAAGCTAATAAACACTAAATATGAATATATTATGTGTTGATTTATGTTGTCTAGTGTTAATATGTTCATGTGTTCATGATGATTATGTTATTTTTGTTAATATTAGTGAGTTAAAGGTTATATTTATGATGATCATGTTGTTAGTTTCATGTAGTATTTTATATGTGTGTTCATCTTATCATGATGAACATAAATATGTGATTTAAACATGGTTATGTTTACATCAAGAAAGATCATCATACTCATTTCATGAACTAATCATATAATTTTTGGATTACATAAAGAAACAATGGTTTAAATAGGTTTAAAACTTAATCTTGAGAAGTTTAGTGAACTTTGTTTTTACAAGATAAATTAAACAACTTGTTTATTATGAAAATTATCTTAAAAAGTCTAACTTTTTATGTATAAAAAGTGTATTATGATTTATGAAAGGTCATGAAATGTGGAAGTTATGTTAACATATAAGCATGTATAAAAAGTTGATACATTGAAACTTGTTTTGGAAAATTGATTGTGATTATGATTTAAACGCGTTTTTACAATGTGGGAAACGTCATAGTTTAGGGGAAACTATGGTGAATTTTTCTAAAAATCTAATCGCGATTAAAGAAGGGATTAAAGGGTGATTAACAAGGTTAAACGCGATTAGTGGTCTTAAACGTCATTATGGAAACTTTGATGAGAATATTTAAGGTTTAAATATTCAAGAAGTTCTTATGAACTTAAACTTATATTTTTACAAAAATAAATGGGTAAAAATATAACAATGTGTAAATATAATTTTTGGTAAGAAAAATTATATATTTTTGGAAACTTGCTAAGTGCATGTGATGTGTGCTATATATGTGTATGTATTAGATACCTATAGGGTGATCAAAATAAATATACATACATATTCCTACATGGTCCAAGAAATGCTAGTAAAATCGGACAATTAAATAGAATGGTCGAAACGGAAATACATAACACTTGATGATGACAAATTGGGCGTATCAACATCGTGAACAAGTTACTACAAAGTCGAGTCTAAAATAACATATTTTGGACGTTAAAACGAGCACATATATAAGTGACCAATAACAAGAATCCGGAAAGTCGAAGACTATAAAAATTACCAAGTATTTTTCATGGGAAAAATGAACTTATCTAAAGTTTACTACTTGGTAACGTTTTGGTAAAATTGCAAGATTATGTTAATGGACTCATGAAGTTAGAATTGGGCCTACCAAAGTTGGTAATGAGCTAGGCCCAAATTCCTTAATAAATGGGCTAGGGCCCAATGGCAATATAACATGGGCTCGGCCCAATAATATTAAAGACATGGGATAGACCCAATGACAATATAACATAGGCTCGGCCCAATAACATAAAAGACATGGATTAGGCCCAATAACAATAAAACATGGGTTAGGCCCAATAACATAGATAACATGGGCTCGGCCCAATGACATGGATTTGGCCCAATAACATTAAAACATGGGTTAGATACGATAACATAGATAACATGGGCTCGACCCAATGACATGGGCTCGGCCCAATGACATGAGCAAAGGCTCAATGACATGCGTGCACTGCACGAGGACGTGTGAAGAACGAAGCCGATCACACATAAGTCAATACACATAGAATACAGGAATGCGCTTATGAATTCAATACGTATAGAATATATGTATACACATAACAATCGAGCGAATAAACTATCAACGCTCTAAAATACAAAGTTGTTCCAAAGATGACAAACGAGAACATAATAAAGAATTCAAGATGAACAACTTGTACGAGGTCCGAAAGACCTAGTGTCTAACGAGATTAGTACACATGTAGGTTATTGACACGTACGGACGCTCACTTCGATATCATAATACACGGAACGCAAACTTGTGAGTTCATGCCCCTCCTTTCACTGATTTCAATGTTTTGTTTTCAAAAACATCGAGGGGAAATACATGCTAAAACTATTGGTATGTTAGTTACGGAGTAGTAGATAACATGATCAATGTGCATAAGTAGGATGATAACATTATTAACCATTAATCACTTAGTGACCAAGGTGCAAAAGGTGTAGATCTATTGGGCTTGAGGCACGCCCCACTCCTAGTTGTTAACCGTGGAGTGCTTTTGTGATCCCAAATGATAACAAAGTGTTCTCGGTTTGGTTATTTACTTATGGTACATTATGTCAGGGGGCTCGCTACCCACTGATAGATCCTTAACAGACTCCATGAATGAATCAGAACATACCATGATTACAATATTTCATTTTCATGAATACTACGATACCAAGATTTCATTTTCATGAATACTACGATTACAGGATTTCATTTTCATGAATACTACGATTACAAGATTTCATTTTCATGAATACTACGATTACATATGATAACAAAAACCGCATGAACTCGCTCAACTTTTGTTGACTTTTTAAAACTACATGTATTTCAGGAAACAGGTCTTGAGCCGGTGATACATGATCGGATGCAATGATTACCTTTCTTACGTCACACGCAACACGCTTCCGCAACTAGCAGGGTGTGACAAAATGAACAAGACCGTGAATGATTTTGCGGGTATTATAACCCAATTTACAACAATCGTCCTAGTGGGAATAGCGACGAGGACGTTCTTAACCTTACGATGGCTAAATGGGATACAAAAAATCCGGCGCCTTTCTCGCACCTCCGAGCATGGAACATTTTAAAGAAAGAACCTAAATGGGTGCCGGTTCCAAATGAGGTCGCAACCGCCAAACGGACTAAAACTTCCGAGTCTGGAAGTTATAGTGCGGGAGGCTCCACCGCTCGTTGTCAAATCGACATAAACGAAGACCCAATATATGACGAGGATGTGTTGCCCATTCACGAGATCGAACGTCCCACCGGAAGGGACAAAGCAAAAAAAGCGGCGGCCGGAAAGTGCAAAGGGGCCGGCTGGAGTGGAGGGGGCGGCTCGAAGGCGTCTTCGAAAATGGACGAGTTGATTTCCGAATTCCGTTCGTTCAAAGACTTTGCGGCCGAAAAATATAGTCACAAGAAAGGCGTGTCGGCCGACTATGCTCGAGCGGAGGATTTTAGAATAATGAGGTTGGATCTCGACTCGGTTCCGGAGGATGAACGCGAGGTTTATAGGTGGATGAAGGAAGAGGTGAAGAAAAAATGGACGTCGTAGTTTGTTTAGGTTTTTAATCGTATCGTAATTTTTTTTTTCGTTTTTATGTTTTCCGTTTCTAGGATTAGTAATTTTTATTTTTAGGAAATGTAATTTTTTTTATGTTATGAAATGAATTTATTTATCTTGTTTTATGTTGTATTTTTTAATTTTTATGAACTTTTTATTAAGTTAACAAAAAAAACTTTTGAAAATTATAAAATAATTACGTGGGGTAGCCCCATCATCCACCCCCCTCAAATTGGGAGGAGGCTCATCCTCCATGAGATGGTGATGTGGCGACTACGTGGCGGCCCATCCTCATGGGGATGAGCATCCCCATACCCACTAGTCTAAGGGTGGAGGGAGTGGTCACCAAATGGTGAGTGTTTAAACAATTTTCTAAAAAATAATGTCATGTCATGTCAAGTCCCCACTTCACTTCATATTTTGCACTCAATCACTACCAATGGTCAAACACATGGAGAGTGGTAAACAATTTTAAAAAATGTGATTGGTTGAAAGGGGTTAGGACCCACCATTAACCTTCTCTCTCTCCTCTTTATCTTCATTTCTCTTTCTCTTCTCTTTTGATTGCTCACTTGGTGAGTATGCACCGCCTTGGCCCCTCACCGATCACCGAACAAGGGCTAGCAAAGCATCACCACGCGATAAAGTGACATCCCCGATTGAGTCACCGCTACCATACCGTCCACCCTAAATATGTTAAGCGGTGATTGTGACGTGTGAGTTACTTTATCAGATATTATTTGATTATGAAATCCCTAAAATCAATTGGTGAGATTGTATGCTTTTGTAGGTTAAGTTTTAAAATAAACATAAAATGGTAATTACACAATTTAAGATTATTATTATTATTATTAATTAAGGTTGTATGTATTTGATTATTTAAGAATGGTACGTTATTTTGCATCACAAAGTTAGTTCATACATAAGATTTTTTTTTTTTTTTTGAATCGCTTATATTATACAAATTCATCTTTGACGGGTCTTGAATCCTTTACTTCAAGTGAAGCAACATCTTAACTTTAATTGTTTTGCCAATTGGTCCAACCCCCACCTACTCATACATATTGTTACGGCCCCGACCCGTTTTGTCTGGTTCAGAAGCCGCGTAGGGATGGCAAAAATACCCGAGCCTGACGGGTATACCCGATACCCGACGGGTATTGGGCCGGGTATGGGGTTAGTTTTAAAAATTTTCACGGGTATGGGTCGGGTATGGGATTAGGTGATACCCGACCCGATTACCCGAAACCACATACCCATTTACCCGAACTATATACCCGATCATATACCCGATTTTTTTAGTTTATACTTTTATTTTCCATTAACCTTTGTCTATTAATGATTTACTTTAGTATTTTCATAATGTGAAAAAATAAATTTTCTTTTAGTATATGTATTTGATAATAGTATTTATATTTTGTATGTTGTGAAGTATATGCATGTGAGTGTATAAGTACTATAAAGTTATTATTAATTTATGATAAAACTTATATGTATATAGTGTACATTTTTAATTTATAATAGTTGTTGTATAAATAAAATAATACAACAATTACAATAGTAAAAAATGTATTTAGCAATCCCAACGTATATCGTTTAACAAACTAATGGGTAAACCCGATACCCGCGGGTATATCCGATACCCGACGGGTAATTACCCGAAAAATACCCGACGGGTATTGGATCGGGTATGGGACACGATTTTATAACTGGGTACGGGTATGGGATTACCAATACCCTACCCGAACCCGACCCATTGTCATCCCTAAAGTCGCGGGACTGAAACCCGTGGTATTGGTGTTTAGATTGGCAGCAGAAATTTTAACAGGATCGTTTAAATAGAAAACACCAAATTATTTTATTATAAGTTTCGGGACAAACCCCGTATTTTACAATAAAGGAATTTCACTGGGAAATCCCTTGATTACAAAAAACATGTTTATTTCTATTTACTGAGCCACTTTATTTAAGCTGGAGTGCTACGCGGCACTTTTCCTTTTTTCTCACAGTAAATCACTTGAAACATGTTTTAAAAAGATTTGATCAGCGAAAAATACTGGCGAGTGCATTCCATTTATACAAGAGACACATTGTTATAGCATACAGTATTAAGAGCGATTACAATTGCTTCTGTCTTATAATTATCTGACCCAGACCGGATCTGTGATTGTGGTCATATCACTATTTAGGTCCGTTCACCTAAAAGTGACGCTAGATAAGTTATGTATACAAAACCCCACGTATTGTCAGAACTTCAAGATAACAAAGACTTAATCACTGTAAGTATAACGGAAAACATTTAGGGTTTTGTAAAACAACTTTGATAAAACAGAATGACTCACATTGCAGATTTAAACAATCACAGGTTGCCTACTGGTTATGCTAGTAAACCTAGTAAAATATACAATGCAAACGAAACTAGGTTAGTAACTTAATTCAACATTTACGATAATTCACGAGATCGAAACCCTCACGACGAATGACAAAGTATAGCCCAATATGGGCAGCACCTAAACATCCATCGGATCGGTTTTAATCGATCGGACATTGTACCGTAGCAATGATCGAGTTATTACCCTGTTATCGTAGCAGAGTTTCGGGACTGTGACGTGATTTTGAAAGAAACAAAGATATATCAACGTACGAAGTGTAATTTTTCATCGAAACAATCAAACCAAGCAAGTGCCAAGTCCCTGGGTTTTATACTGTATTTTGGTACCTCCCGTGTGTCGCGCCAGCTTCCCTAGACCCCGGCGCATGTCGCGGCGGCGACCCATTTAGGCTAGGGTAGCCTGGTGTCGGGTATAGCCTGGGTGAGTTGGCAGTTTTCGAAAATACGTGTTTAAAAACCGTTTTTGTAAGATAAATCCAATTAGGGGATCCCCCCCCCCCCTTGAGTTTTAGGGGGCCCTGTTGCTGGTTTAGTTCGTTTTTCAAATTTCGGGTCGCACCGTACAACTTGGGGTTTCAATTAGGGTTTCTTAATGTGCCTTATTAGGATAGAAATTTGCGAGGTTGTTACATCCTCCCCACCTTGTTTAAAATCTCGTCCTCGAGATTTACTGGAACAAATAAGGATATTTTCATTTCATTTCCGATTCCAGCTCCCATGTGTATTCAGGTCCTCTCCTTGAATCCCATTTTACCTTGACCAGAATTAATCTCTTGTGTTTGAGATTCTTGACCTTTCTGTCTTCTATTTGAAGAGGTTCCTTAACAAACCTTAACTTTTCATTTACCTCTATATCTTGAAGAGGTACTACCAGTGATTCATCAGATAAACACTTCTTAAGATTGGACACATGAAATACATCATGTACACCGGCTAACTCTTCTGGTAGTTGTAATTGATATGCAACTGGTCCTATCCGTTGGATAACTGTAAATGGTCCGATATATCTGGGACTCAGTTTTCCTTCTTTACCGAATCGGACTACTCCTTTCCAAGGAGAAACTTTTAATAGTACTTTGTCTCCAACTTGAAACTCTAATGGCTTACGTTGATTATCGACATAACTCTTTTGGCGATCTCGAGCCGTTTTCAGTCTTTCCTTGATTTGAGTTATCTTGTCGGTAGTTTCCTGTACAATTTCAGGACCTGATAATTGACTTTCTCCTATTTCTGCCCAACATCCTGGAGTTCGGCACTTCCGTCCATAAAGTCCTTCGAATGGGGCGGCATTGATGCTTGTGTGATGACTGTTGTTATAGGAGAATTCTATTAATGGTAAATGGTCGTCCCAATTTCCACCGAAATCTATAACACATGCTCTTAACATGTCTTCCAGAGTTTGTATCGTCCTTTCACTTTGTCCATATGTCTGGGGATGGTATGCGGTACTCAAATTCAATCGTGTCGCTATTGCTTGTTGGAAACTTGTCCAAAAATGTGAAGTGAAACGACTATCCCTATCTGATACAATGGAGAGTGGAACTCCATGTAGTGACACTACCTCATCTACGTATAGCTTAGCTAGTCTTTCCATGCTAAAGGTTTCTTTCATTGGTAGGAAATGAGCTGATTGGGTTAACCGATCCACAATCACCCAGATTGCATCGATACCTTTTCTTGTTTTGGGTAATTTAGTAACAAAATCCATTGTTATTAATTCCCATTTCCATACAGGCATTTCTAACTGTTGAAGTAAACCTGAAGGTTTCTGGTGTTCTGCCTTAACTTGTGAACAAGTTAAACACTTAGAAACGTAACTAGCTATGTCCTTTTTCATTCCTATCCACCAAAAGTTATTCCTCAAATCTTGATACATCTTGTTGTTACCAGGATGAATCGTATACCTAGATTTATGGGCTTCCTCTAATATCTTATCTCTTAGGTTTCCTTGTCTAGGTACCTAAATTCTTTTCTTATGAAATCTCCAAATTCCATCAGTTCCTTATTCTAATTCCTTTATCCTTCCTTTCATTCCTTCAGCATCATCCTTGATCGCTGTTTCTTGTACGCTTTTCAGTTGTTCCATTAAATCTAACTGTAGATTTAATTTAAGAGCACGAACTCATCTTTGTTTCTCATGGTACTTACGAATTAGAGCATCGGCTACTACATTTGCTTTTCCTTCGTGATATTGAATCTCATAGTCGTAGTCACTTAAGATTTCCATCCATCTTCTTTGCCTCATGTTCAATTCTTTTTGCCCAAAAATATATCTTAAGCTCTTATGATCTGTAAAGACAGTAAACTTACTACCATACAGATAATGTCTCCAAATCTTAAGGGCAAAAATTATTGCTCCTAATTCTAAGTCATGAGTTGTGTAATTTTCCTCGTGCTTTTTCAATTGCCTTGATGCATAAGTGATCACTTTCTTACGTTGCATTAACACACATCCGAATCCTAGCTTTGAAGCATCGCAGTAGACTTCAAAATCTCTTGTTCCTTCTGGTAAAGCAAGAATTGGGGCATTTGTTAATTTCTGCTTTAGAATTCTAAAGGCTTCTTCCTGCTTTGGTCCCCATTCAAACCTAACAGTTTTACAGGTTAACTTAGTTAATGGAATAGATATCTTAGAAAAGTCTTGGATAAAACGCCTATAGTATCCAGCTAATCCTAGAAAACTTCTGACTTCTGTAGCTGATTTCGGGACTTTCCAACTCGTGATAGCTTCTATCTTGGAAGGGTCTACGTGAATGCCTTCATGATTCACCATGTGTCCTAAAAATTGCACTTCTGTAACCAAAATTCACACTTAGAAAATTTGGCGTAAAGCTTTTCTTTTCTTAACAGGATTAAGAGTGCATGCAGGTGTTCACAGTGTTCGTCCTGGCTTTTGGAATAAATAAGTATATCGTTGATGAAGACAATTACAAATTTATCCAAGTACGGCTTACAGATCCTATTCATCATATCCATGAATGCTGCGGGAGCATTCGTTAACCCAAATGGCATGACTGTAAACTCGTAGTGACCGTACCTAGTCCTGAAAGCAGTTTTAGGAATGTCTTCTTCCTGTACTTTCAGTTGATGGTATCCGGAGCGCAAATCTATCTTAGAGAAATACCTAGCTCCCTGAAGTTGATCAAAAAGATCATCAATCCTAGGTAATGGGTATCGATTCTTAATAGTAACCTTATTTAATTCTCTATAATCGATACACATGCGCATTGATTCATCTTTCTTTTTCACAAACAACACTGGTGCTCCCCAAGGGGATGAACTGGGTTGTATGAATACTTTCCCTAACAATTCATCTAACTGCTTTTTCAGTTCTAACATTTCTGTTGGCGCTAAGTGATAAGGTGCCTTAGCTATTGGAGCAGTTCCAGGTATTAGATGAATTCTAAACTCTACTTCCCTACCAGATGGTAATCCAGGTAGATCTTCTGGGAATACATCGGGGTACTCTGATACTACTGGAATTTCCTGAAGTTCTTTTCCTATAGTTTAAAGATTACTGAAATCGTATACACTATTCCTTGTTTCCGTTCGTAACTAGCAACTTTCATTACCGAAATGAACTTCATTGGTTTGCGGGGGGGCTTATCTCCTGTAATTCGAATTATTTCTCCTGTTGGCGCACAAATTTCTACGGAATTCCGATCACATAGGATTCGAGCATGGTTAGCTACTAACCAATCCATTCCTAACACGACATCGAATCCTGCTAAATTCATAGGTAGAAGATTTGTCGAGAACTTATGCCCTGATAATTCTATTTTTCCTTCTTGAAGTACCTTATCTATACTGATAAGGTTTCCTGTAACAACCCGCTTTTTCAAAAGTCAAAGTCAAGATTGAAGTCAAAGGAAGAAAAGATTGCTAATTGCGATTTGTCACTCCTTGCTTAACTACTGTTTGACTTCTTTGACTTGGAATCGAATCCTATGGTTTATTTGTTTTAGTTGTATTATGTGGAGTATCTATTAACAATCGAGGTTTAATCGCTATTTAATCGCATGCTTATCGCTATCGCAATCGCAATTCGAATTATGTGTTCTGGATATTATTTTACGTGTGTGTGCCATTATGTGTTACTTGTGCATGTTATGTTTATGTTGGGATGTTTAATCACAATCGAAATTGCAAATCTATCGCATCGCAATCTAATCGCAAACGCTAAACGCAAGTCATTCATAGTGATTGTATGTTAGATATAGTAGTTAGGTTATTTGTGTAACTAATGGGTAATACTATCGCATCGCTCACTCGAACTGCATCGCAACGCTCAGCACGCGAATCGAAACGACAAACTCAACGCGTCAGACACTTGGATCGAGTGGCCATCCGATCGGATTACCATCTGATCGGACTACCATCCGATCGAGTTGCCATCCGATCGGACTGCCATCCGATCGGGTTGCCATCCGATCGGTGACCAATCCGATCCCTCAGCACTTTCCTTTTTGGGAAACCCTATAAATACCCACCTGTCACATCATTTGTGATGTGACAGCTCCTCACTCGACCAGCCGCACTCAAGCACTCATTTCTCTCGATTCCTCGTGATTCTTGTAAGTTCTCAACCTAAATCTTGTACTTCTATGATCTACACGCACTCCTTCATCTTTTTCACCATTGAATCTTTACTTTTAACCGTGAAATCACCAGATTTGAGGTGTTCTAGGATGATGTCATCATGGGGTTCTTATGAACTTCAAGGTTTGGTTTCATTCCACCAAGAACAACTTAGATCTGAAGGATTTCCACAAAATTAAACAATGTTTTCGCATAGATCTATACATATTCATGGTTAAAAGGATTGAAAGATGGTTTCTAACTTTCTTTCAACTCTTTTACACTCAATGCATTCAAAACCGATAGAATCGGAGCTCGTTCTGATCTTCTACTCTTGCTTAGTGATGTGTTGGTCCAAGATCTGAATTCTATCCAAGGGACAACTGATGTCGGGTTAAACATGAACAACCGTCTCGAACCGTGAACTGGTCGGACTAGGGTGGTTCCTGTTCGATCGGATCACTTAGGTCATGATGGAGTTCCTGTTGTTCAGCACGTTATCACACCGTCTCGATCAAAACTGCAAAACTTTCAAAACAAACAAGTGTCAAAGACGATCAGGCCGTTGGGACGGATTGCCGTCCAATCGGGTTGCCATCCGATCGGACAGCCATCCGACCGGCTTGCACTTGGTTCCCCACTTAAACTTTTATTTCCAACCTTTCAAGGATCTGAACGTCGAACGGATTGCCGTCCGATCAGATAGCCATCCGATCGAACGACCATCCGACCATGTGATGTTTGGAACTTCAACACTTAACAATTTTCAACATGTTCAATGCATAATTAGTTCTAACGGATTGCCACCCGATCGGTAGACCATCCGATCGAGTGACAATCATGTTATGAACTTGTTCTCACTAAGTGTCCCACCAATCCAGATCGTTATCCGATCGAACGACCGTTCGATCGATCGACCTGAAGGGTAGAGATACTTCTCTGTTTTCAAAATGCTACAACGAAAACTTCAAAGCCATCATACACAAACACATCCTTACCAAACAAGGTGTCAATCCAATCGAATGGCCATCCGATCGGATGACCATCCGATCGGATTACCATCCGACACTTGGTACTTTACACCGTTTAACGCGCCGCTCATCGTTTATGCTATCGTTAACTGTTCAGGCTAATCACTCTAGCGCTCCCTTCAATCCATCATCATCGTTGTGAGTATACTCGATCCCTTTTTGCTTTATGCACTTTTGGGTGTTGCATACGTTATCTATATTCAAATCGCATCGATCACACAACGCAAACACTATTTATACGCTGACCGTTATTGCATGTTACTTGTTACTCGATGAATGCTTGTATGTTATGTTAACACAGTGATTGTTTCCTGACGACTTAGCAATGATAGTACTATTTGTTTGGACTCAGCACCTGTCGTGGACGGGGGTTGTTAAGGTTACCTCTTCATGTGTCACAGTGGTGATATGTGTTGCACATTCTACAACTCACAGTCTAGTCTGTGCATATTTCATTGTCGATAACATACTAGCTTCGCACTTTACATGTTGGTTATGCGTAAACGATTTCGAACTCTATATATCTATTAAAACTTGTATGCTCACCTTTACACTATGTGTATTGACCTCTACTTTAACGTATGTGACAGGTGCTTAGGATGTTTGCTTGTTGTTTGATGAAATCGAGCTAGGATGGAGTCTAGAAACAAACTAAATAAAATCTGAGTTGTTGGAATGGATATTTGTCTTTGAGAACAATGTCTGTAATAACTGTTTTTATTTTATATGTTTGTGGTATGGGACATGAACCGTAATATATTATAATGAATAGTTGTTATGGATTCTCCTGGACAATCTGTTTCACTCAGTGCCACGCCCCAATGATTTTGCCATCGGTTTGGGTGTGATAGATTGGTATCAGAGCCATAACTATAGGGAATTAGCCAAGACTCGACCTAGTGTAGGATCGTTTTCGGACCCGAAATGAGTCGATCAGAGGTGTTCTACTCAATATGAAAGCCGGAAACAGACATAATGAGTTGAATTCAGCTAGATATCACTTTTAACTGTCGTTTATATTGATCTGGAACAGTTTTACAGCAAGACGACACTTCGACAGAGCTTCGCCGTCGGAAAACACACATACATCAACTCCTTAAACGAAATCAGGTATCAACTATATATAGGGCAGGTGATTCCGCTTGAACATGCTTCAAGCGGAATTACATTGAAGCGAAATAAGGTTCAAGAGAAATTAACCAAGTGATTCCGCTTGAAACCATGTGACACTTTCAAGCGGAATTACACTAAGTGATTTCGCTTGAACTAGCCCTTTAACCTATTTTCTCGTTTTCCGAGCCCTGATTAATCTAATACAATGTAAGACTCGATACAAGAAGAAGTCAACAGACGCATGCACCAACAGACTCCCCCTCGAATGTTGACGAGTCTTAAGTGTCGAGTCTTCAACGTCTTCAGTCTTTATCAGTCTTCGGGCTTCTCTTCAAAGTATCTGACAGAAAGCATCCTCAAACTTTTCTCTTTCTCCTCTCCAGCTTCAACAGACTCCCCTCGAACAAACTTATCTACTCGGATGTCATCAGACTCCCCCTTTCGTTATGCTGGGATTGCAGTCTGGCTCGTTGAAATCACAGAGTCCTCAGGTATCGGAACCTGACTCTCTATCACACAAAATCAACCAACCTGTACATTCTCTATCCAAAAGTAAATTTTACAAATTTAACAATTTACTAATTTATCTATCCAAACTATCTCAAAATAAACCAGAAAGATTTATCAATGAAAATTTCTGATGAACCACTTGTAGAGAAATATTTAAAATATCATTTCATTTAGACACACACTCCCCCTCACCACATGCTCATCATGTTTAGCACTTGAAATTTTGAATATCAGCTTTACAACATCAGTTGTCGAAAATCTTTTTGAATTTTTCAAAATTTATGCTAAAGCACACTGAAAATCTTTTTGGATTTTTGAATAAACTGAAATGTAGTAAAGAAATATTTACAGACAATATTTTTGTGAGTTTGTGCAAGAGGATCATATCAGTTTATGACAAGTCACAATTACCGTTGAGCTTAGTTACACAATAAGAATTAAACAATTCACTTAGATTGCTGATATAATGATCCACTTAAATTTTCACACAAATTTTAACTGATTCAGGATATGAATTAGGTGTATTAAGGACTTAAACTCATTCATGTGTCCCACCTCTTGAATATACTCCCGTATCCAGATCCCAATATTCAGTCTTACAGGTGAGTATACCACAGATGATATCTGTAAAGGGTTAAATGCGAAACCGTGAGAGCTCAGGTCAGAACTTCCGTTCAGCAGAGAGATGACGGCTCGACTTTTGGTGGGTCCCCTTTAGAGGATCTTTTTTACAACAGCACATGATTAGCATTTTTCAATGTTTCATCATTTTTTGTACTGAGGGCAGGCTTTTATTTCAAGCAAGCGTAAAGTATTCTCCGGGGACTAGGCCATTGCTTCCGCAAAATCAGAAGTCCCGGGATAATACCCCAGATATCACTGAGCATAAAGACCTAGTATCTCAGAAAGAGGGATCCTTCAAACGAAATTTCAGGGGTTACCTATATATCCAAGTAGTGTTCCCCACGAAATAAGCAAGTTTGAATTTAAGTTTATATCCCGAAATTTTTTTACTAAATGTGTAAAAACCTATCGGCATATCATCAGTGAGACCGTTTAACACTATTTAATCATTACATTTCTTTAGCATACTGCAACTGTCCACTGATGTACTATCATTTCCTCTCCTTTGACACCAAAACTCATTTTTTATTTTTATCATGTTTTTGTCCTTTTCAAATTTTCAAATATTTTTGGATTTTCAAAATACTTTCTCCCCCTAAAATGCAAACACATTTAACGAAATTTGAAAACAAACTATACAAGTAAATTGACAACCGATATCGAATCGCTTCAAATCGCCATCCACTTGGCATAAACAATCAGAACTCCCCCTCACAACAAACTATTTTCCCATTGATTTCAAAACACTTAAGTTTGTTTTAATCAAATGGTTTTTCCGGAAAATAAGTTTTGTTAGAGTTACCACTTGTAGATTAAGGGTTCATCACATTGTTTTTCTCAATCATTTGTAGAAAATCAAGTACAACTTAATGTCCCTGATTTACCACTTGTAAGTCGAAATCACTTTCATAAATTTCTCAAGAAATGTGCCGATTCCTGCTCCACACTTACCAACCTGGGAGCTCCGGCAAGTCATACTAGTGACTAATTTTCAATTTTTCAAAACAATATAAGAATGATGCCGATTCATGCTCCACGATTACCAACTTGGGAGCTCCGGCAAATCCAGATTTTACATATTAAACACAGACATCCAAGCCTCAGCAAGCTTGGATGTAAGCTTATCAAGTTCACTTTCAGTCAGGGTGTATGTTGCCTTCTTTGTTTTATAGAATTCTTTTACCCCTTTCACTTTACCCTCAACCAATTTTCCAAAAATCTTTTTCACATTTCCATTAAACGCTTTCTCGACATCAAATTCTTTCTTCTCATAATAGAACTGATTCGAGAGATCAACTTTCCCAACCTTTGATTTAAAATTTTCAGCCCTCAATGGTGGAAAATTAACATCATCCACTGGAGGCACTGAGTTTTCCTCTTTAACCTCAACCTGTGGTTCATCTGACTTTGTGGAATCAGATTCATTGCCAGATTTCACATCAAACTTTTTAACAACCCACATTTGGTTGTCCTTAGCTCTCTTTTTGTAAAAATGAGTCTTTGAACACTCACCAACTTCATATGTTGATTTTTCAAAAATTTTGAATTTTTCAGTTGGTGGTTTAATTTCCTCAACAATTTTTTCTTTGAGTTTTTTAGAGACTTCCTGATTTGTTTTTGTCGTTTGAGAACAGTTCCATGCAATGTGACCAGCTTCATTGCATTTGTAACAGGTTCTTGTCTCCTTTCTTTGATTAGCTCCATTCTTCACATTCTCTTGCTTCTTGGCAAGGAATTCTCTGTTTGATTGTTTCCAGAACGGGCTTTTTGCTTCTTCTTCCGAGCTTGTCCCTAAAACAAATGTCATTTTTGATTTAAAATCTCGGACATATTTTTCATTTTTATAATTTTCTGGTGGAATAAATCCAAGACCTTTCTTTTTGAAATTACCGTTATGGTTTGGTTTCTTTTGAAAACCAGAACCAGAACCGTAACCTTTTTTTCTTGTTTAAACGTTGTTGATCTCTTGAAGTGTATTTTTTAGGTTTCTTATTAATATTTACATCTTTTATTTCAGAAATATTGATTTCTGTTAGTTTAAAAACCTTTTTGATCTTTTCAACTTGAACACTTCTTATTGGAAATTCCTCATCAGAATATAATTTGTCTGAATCAATCAATGTATATGCCACTTTGATTGCTTCGTCATTCAAATTAGATTTTGATAACAGGAATTCTTTATTGTACACCCGTTTAACCGATGACTTTTGACTGTTGACCGACGAACTCGAACTTTTAATGGACGAACTTGAACACCCAGACTCGGACTTTGACTCAGACTTTAACTCCGACTCCTCATCTGTATCCAACACCTGATCGACCACCTTTTTTATTAATTCGGACTCATGATCAGTATCAGACGATGTAAAAACGACGTCAATGTTTTCTGGTAATTCATCGGTTATATCGGACTTTAACTTTATATTGACTGCCTTTTCGACTTGCTCCTCATTCGGTTTTCTAGGAGAATACCCTTCCCAAATCGGAGGCGGACACTTGTTATAACTAACACTCTGTTTCTTACCAGTATCCTTCTTTTTTGGCTTTTTATCATCTTGAAATGCTTCAAAACCTGCAACAGTTGGATAAATTCTATCAATGAGATAATCAGAACTAGAATAACTCTGTAATAAACTTCTGATTCTCTCATTCTCAATCTTTTTTGTCTCCAACTCTTGCTGCAACTTTGCACATTCTTCAATGTAATGATTAATTGCCTTTTGCTTTGTCATCATCACAGCATTCATCATGGTTAATGCATCTTCTCTTTCTGAATTAGTCTTTTGTAGACCAGTTACTGTTCTATTTAGCACACCATACGACTCTTTCACATAATTGAGATTGAACAATAATTGTTCTTTCATCTTTTCAAGCTCAACCAATTTCTCATCTTTTTCTGCACATTGCTTGCAAGATTCCAAACACTTTGAGCAAGGCATGATGACTTCCACAATCTTTTCAACTTCGATGACTTTCTCAACCTCAATCACTTTATCAGCTTCAATCACCTTCTCAGCTTTAACTTCTTCATTTTGAACAGTCTCTTCTTTTTTAGCAACACTTTCACTCTTCATTTTCTTTTGTTCTTTTGCTGCTCGTCTCTCCTCCAGCTTCTCCAAGCGATCTGCAAAATAAAATTGAAAACTTTCAGGAGATAAATGAGTTTTTGCAACATTAATATGTCTTTCTTCCTCATCATCACCACTGTCATCAGTTGGTGATTGATCAAAATCTATTGTCTTTTCAGAACTATCATCTGAAGAACCAGAATCAGATGGAGTTTGATAAAAAACAGTTGCTCTTTCTGAACTTTCATCGGATGAAACAGACTCTTCTTTTTGGCTCGAATAATTTCTTTCAAATATTTTCATCCATTCCGTAAACAAATCAGGCTTTTGAACTATTTCTGCGATCATAGCTACAACTTTTGAATCAGGTGGAATATATTTATCCCAGCTGAAACCTTCTGCCACTTTTTCATCATCTTGATCAATGATACCATAATAAGCTCTCTTATTTACATCCTCGATCATTTTCCCATGAGCAGTTGGTGTTTCTTTTTGTTGATATGGTTGATGAGCAACTTGTTGATATATGGCTTTCCGATAATAATCATCTTTTCCAAAAGGATTCTTTGCTCCACTAGCCTCTTGATTTTTGCATTCTCTTTTGAAGTGACCTTTCTCCCTGCATCGAAAACAAGTAACTTTAGATTTGTCAAAACCCAAAGTAGAAACATGTGCATCCAAGAAATCATTTCTTCCTGTAATCATTTTGAACTTTTCAGCTCTTCTCAAGACACTAGCTAGACACCATTTGATGTCCATAAGCTCCATCTCTTCAGCATCTATCTGATCGTAATCCTCTTTCGTCAGCATAGGATTTCCGATCCTCCCTGCAATCAAACCTTCATAGGATTGTAGCACAGTTGCAAGTAATGCCATGTGATCTTTTGCAATTTCTTCAGAAAAACTTTGACCATCTGGAAGATTCAATGCAATGTTGCACTGTATCACACAACCATTTCCATTTTTTGAACTTTGAGAATGAAAGCATGAAGTTGAACTCTTCGGATTAACACTTGGATATGAAGAAAATCCACTGCTACTGTTTGGACTTGGATCAACATTTCCAGATGACTCTCCAGCACTAAAAGCAGTTTGAATTTTTGGACTTCTTTCAACTTCTTGAACATTTCCTTTGTAATACATTTTCACATCTTATTGACCACTCGGATTACTCATCCTCGCAATCTTTTGTTGTTCAAGATCTTGACTCTCAATCTTCTCGATAAACTGAGAAATCGTCAAACCATCATAAACTCCGGTGTTCTTTAAGATCATCAAAAAGTACCCCATTCTTTCTGAGGTAAAGCATCAGCTAATTTGTCGACCCATTCATCTCGGTCTTTGGTTATGCTTAACAACGACATAGAACGCACTAAGTGGCAATATCTTTCAATTAATTTCTTTGTATCTTCTCCTGGCAGACTTGTGAATAAATCAAATTCTTTCTTAAGCAGTGCCTTTTTACTTTTGATCATCTTCACACTTCCCTCAAATTTGATTTTAAGAGCATCCCAAATTGATTTTGAAGTTTTGTCATGTTGAAGCAATACAAAAATGTCATCTATTCAGCTCTCTACATATCTCGTTCTTTATCAGTGAATTCTGAGATTTCTTTTTCAACTTGCAGATCAGTACGTGGTAGTACATATTTTTTTCAAAATACATTCCCAAGATCTCAAGTGATTAGCTTGAACCCAGTTCTCAAACCGATCTTTCCAACCGTAATACTCCTCAATGCTCATTAGTTTCGGGGGGGGTTTTGTGTAGTTCCAGCCTCGTTTTCCAAGTTCATGTTTTGAGCAATAGTAGCCGGAGTAGTCGGGGATGTTGCAAATGCGTTGTAAAATTCTTCACTCATGATTCGGTATCACGTTTATCAAGACAAACACTTTCAAGCGAGATTAGGTTTCAAACGGGATTACTTCCAAGAGAGATTAACTTTCAAGCGATATTACCTGCAAACAACTTCAAGCGAAATTAAGATTTCGAGCGGAATCAGACTTTTTCAAGCGGAATAAGTAACTCCGTTTGAAATTTCAAGCGGAATACCACACTGAAGCGGAATCACTGATTTCGCTTGTGATGTTTCAAGCGGAATAATACTTTTCAAGCGGAACTGGTTATTTCACTTGAAATGGCCTTAACTTTTCAAGCGGAATTAAACTATTCGTTCAAGCGGAATTAGAATTTTGGTCCATTTTTGTCATTTTTAAGCTGAATTTTGGTCTAATTCTCTCAAGGCTTTGTTAAAATAGTATTTTGCTTATGTTGTGAAAAATTCAGGCCATTTTAACCGTGAAAGGTTGTTCAATTGATAAAAGAAGGTGTAGAAGTAAGTAAATGAGATGAAATCAAGTTGAAATCTGCAGAACTCCTCCTCCTGAGCTCTGATACCACTTGTAGGATCGTTGTCGGACCCGAAATGAGTCGATCAGATGTGTTCTACTCAATATAAAAGGTGGAAACAGACATAATGAGTTGAATTCAGCTAGATATCACTTTTAACTGTCGTTTATATTGATCTGGAACAATTTTACAGCAAGACGACACTTCGACAGAGCTTCGCCGTCGGAAAACACACATACATCAACTCCTCAAATGAAATCAGGTATCAACTATATATAGGGCAGGTGATTCCGCTTGAACATGCTTCAAGCGGAATTACATTGAAGCGAAATAAGGTTCAAGCGAAATTAACCAAGTGATTCCGCTTGAAACCATGTGACACTTTCAAGCGGAATTACACTAAGTGATTTCGCTTGAACTAGCCCTTTGACCTATTTTCTCGTTTTCCGAGCCCTGATTAATCTAATACAATGTAAGACTTGATACAAGACGAAGTCGACAGACGCATGCACCAACACCTAGTCCGGGTCGATGTCTTAGAAACGACCTAGACTATAGTCTAAGTACCAACAGACCAACTTGTGCATGCCCAGCAGGGGTTTTGTACAAGCTTACTCGCTATTTCTCACTCGAACTCGCTATACACCACACTCTTGCACGAACATCGCATACTACAGTTCTGCGTAAGCCTTTCCTAAGGCTGATTACACACACAAACAGATGATCTGGTTAAGATTAGGTGTGAAAACCGCAAACTCTCGACCAGATTACTCGTTCGAATTGATACTTTTTCTACAAACAAGAGGAATTGCGTTGAAATAGGAGTGAAATCCATACTTCGATGCATATCTCCTTATCTATCTCGTGATTTCATCACACAAACAGGAATGTAGTCGCTAAGTTAGGGGTGAAACTCGAACCTTGATGACTCGTCCTACTCTCTCATAATCTAGCAAGTTCCATGTAATGATCAACATCAATATCTCTAGAAATCACAATCAAGCATTATACACACACTAACAACATCATTCTATCCATATTTCATCATATGTTAGCTTTATGTTTCAAGATTCAAGTGTATGTTCTTTAGTGTTCTTGTGTAAATCAACATAATATATCCTTTAACCACTAAAAATATGAAGTAAACAAAGATAAAAAGAGTCTTACTACTAGCTTCAAGCTAGGGAAGAACAATGGTGAAGATGAAGTGGATAAAAGCAAACAAAGGAGGTCCTTGATGATCCAATAGTTCCACGCCTTCTTATTCACCCTTGTGCACCTTGAGATAACCTTGGAGTGGATGATTGATGATCGAAATTTATGGGGGTGTTTGGAGCTATTATCGGCCAAGAACAAAGGGGAAAGAGGAAGAGAGGTGTGATGAAGGTGATGAGTGAGATGATCATGTTCTTATAATTCCCTAATCCTTATTAACCAATGGTCATTGTGTCTTCACAAGTACATACACATCTTTCCCAAATCCCAAGGAAAGATTATGGAAGATTAGTGAAGATTTGAAGCAATCTTGAGTGGGGCCACCTTATGTGAGCCGTAAATTGTGAGGGGGGGAGGGGTTAAAATGTAACTTGAATGGTAAAGTAGGTAATTAGTGGAAGGTTAAATGTTATGTCTAGTGTTTATGTGTATATCTTGCATTAGGTAGTATGTTAGGGTGTCCGGGGACCATAATTAGCTCAAAAAAAGTAAAACAATGTTTTTAACAATATTTTAGTGTTCCGGGTAATGTCCGGTTGTTCGGTTAGATACCGATTCGTTAAAGTGTCTAGTTATACCGTATAGTGTCCTTTATGAAACTTTTTGTGACACTTTTAATTCCCGACACTTAGGAAAGCATACATGACCATTTTGCCATGTTTTTGCACATTACTAGCATGTTAAAATGCTGAATTTTGTTGGTTAATGCAGAATTCTGCACTTAGAGTGGGTTTTAGGCACTTTCTGGCACTTAAACTATCACCTAGTGACGCAGTCTTATGGTTCTTACTTCCCTACACTCCATACTAGTGTAGTACCTTGTCTCTGGCCCTTACGGGGTCTCAAAACATTGTCTGACTATGTACTGACATTGTCAGCATGTTTCTGAGTTATCCGCTAAACTGTGCTAACCGTGTTTTGTGCATCATGTATGTCACTAAGGTTTGTATGTAATAAATGATGTGACAATATGAAATGTGATGCACATGTATGCATGATACAGGAATCAGAAAACAGTTTAAGTCAGCAGTTGTAATTAAGCACAGTCATTAAGCATAAATCAATATTAATTAATTGTACGGACACATGCAATTTTGACAGTTGTCACAATTTGTTCTGGGGATAGAGTTATACAAGTTGTCCGAGCTTTTACAATTTTCTGTGTTTTTGACTTGGAGAGTCCAGATTTTATCAGCGATTATAAGTGTGCGCTTTTTAAAAATTTTCTGATTTAATATCAAGTGTGTCAGGGAATTATTTGTTCAATTCGAGGTTGATTTTAAATTCAAGTGGGTGTCCGGCTTTTTATAGTGTTCTGGATTTAATATTTAAATTCCTCCGAGTTTAATATCAATATATTTCCTCCGATGTTATATCACAGTTTACGGATTTCCACAAGTACATCCTTTCCGAGTTTGAATTTAAAACCAAGTGTCAGGGAATTAATTGTTTTGTCCAAGGTTGACATTAATTAATTCAAGTGCAAGTGTTCAAATTTATAAGAGTCCGAGCTTTTTATCAAGTATTCCAAATTTATTAATCCAAGTGTTCCAATTTATTACTTGTCCGACTTTAATTGTCCGGGTTTCACGGTGTTCCAATATAATATCAGTTTTCGAGTTATAGATTGTTCCGTATTTAAATCAAACTTTTCCAAAATTCTGAATTAATCAATATTTCTAGTCCGAATTTGAGTTTTTATTTCAGAGGTTGTGAGTTGATCACTTGGGAAGTTTCAGGTTTTGTGAACTTAAGAATATTGTGTATATGCTGAGTTCAGGATGTCGAATATGTCTAATCTTAATGAACTCCTGAGGATGGAGCACGAGGTTGGTACTATGAATAAACTGCCTAAAATGATGAAAGTGGAAAATTACCTCACTTGGAAAGACAGATTTCAGTCATTTATTAATTCTCAAGACACACGTATGTGGATTTGTATTCAAGATGGGTACGTGAACCCAACACACGACTTTGAAGGCAGACAACGTGTCACCGCCTACGTTAATATGCAAGATGTTGAAAAGAAAATGTACGAAGCTGAAAAGAGAGCCTTGGCTGCGATAAAAATGTCTTTACCAGATGGAATCAAACATACTTTTAAGAGGTACACTACCTGATGTTTAATACAATAGTGTGGTGTTTTGCAAACTCTGTGTCACACCCCGATTTCCACGTGTCACCGGTGGGCCCGGTGGGGGAGTATCGTGACGTGGTTGGCAACGTAATAGTCAAACAACACAATATAATAATGCACAGCGGAAGCAAATTTAAAATAAGATACAACCGAATTTATTTATTGTAAACAAAGTCACAATTATCCGGTGTTTATCCACAGTAGGATCGAATTAAAAAAACATATTGTTTATGGTTCAACAGACTTCGGCATCTTAAGTTTGCGAGACTTCTAATGATGCTTAGGAGAATCCCAGCCTATTTCGCCTAGTACCTGCATTTAATCTTTTCGGGAAAATACGTCAGTTTACACTGGTAAATACATTCAACTGACTCATTTTATAAATGATTAAAAATTGGTTTGGATGCACATGGCATAAACATTTTTATTAACTTGGGAGAATTATTTAATATTATAATCTTGTGAACGATTTACATGTTACTTATGCGTTCAGTAGCCCGGAACGTATTCCGGGTTAAAGATCAATAGACACACCACTGTAAGTGAGTTATACACGGGAGTACGCCTACACCCCGTGCTCAGGTCGTGGCAATCTCGTAAGATAATGCCGAGGATATCCGGGACATGGTCATTAACCCCCCAAAGGCTCTAAAGTAAACACATCTGTTTAAAACGAGCCGATCAAATTATTCAATTAACCACTAAGCGTGGAAGATTTGATGCCCGATCAAGCGGTACGCTATGTACCGTAACCCAAGCCCGTATAGGGAAAATAAGTTAAAAGTATTTACCTTGATGCAAAGTATAGTCACAATAATCAAATAGCAGGTAGCTTTTACTGTTTCTCCTAATCTGGAACGAAGGTTAAATATAACCTATTAGAATCCTAGCGGGTCTTTAATTATGCCTAAGCTTAGACTGGCTAGTTTCGAAGATACGGTTCGTACGCACGATTAAGCGAAGACCGGATAGAATGTGATTCAGACCCGACAAGTTTGGAGACTTGTTTAATATGGGTTTATTATTCACATTCTGGATTTTGAGATAAAACCGATAAGGTTTGACCCGTTTCGGCTAGTTTATGTAAACTTGTTACATAAACCGAGCTGTACGCGTAATATGCGTAACGGGTATCCGTAAGAGCCATATACAGGTTTCCTAAGTTAATATGCTCCAAATATGTTGTAACATCAGTAGGATGTCTTTCGTTATGCCCCGAACTAATTTAAACACGAACTATGCCCCGTAGGGGTAGTTTGATCATTTTAAAGTTTGTAAAAGCGTTTATATGTTCAACTAAGTTACAGGTCTGATGTAAACAGCAAACATACTCATTTTGATGGGTTATAACAGTAGGCTAAGGCATATATGTGAAATTTATCATATTTAACCAAACTATGCCCCGTAGGGGTATTTTGGTAATTTCACATAAGCCGAAAAGCTCAAAAATGAAGTCTGAGTTTATCAACCTTTGCTTACTGTTAAATTATCATAATTTGCCTCATATATCAGTAGGTATCGACCCGGGTATGTCCAATATGATTCTAAGACATACTATGCGCTAAAACGCTAATTATGGCGATTAAAGGCCATTTCCGGGTTCTATACCTAAATCTGATAGTTTTATATTTCCAGAAGGCTTAGTATCAATTATTTATCATAACTAATCAGTAGCAAAAGGTTTGGAATCGTTTAGATGTGTAGAACTCATTTTATGGCCCGTAAGGGCAAAACCGACAATTACCGGATTAAGCCTACGACTACTAGTTATGCTCGACCTAAAATTAATTAAAAATCTTTAAAAATCCCAAAATAATATATAACATCAGTGGGTAAAAGATTTGATATCAAAAAGTATGTTTAACTAGGCTATACGCTAATTACGCCATTTTATTAACATAAAGCTTTAATTTAGCGACAATGAGCATAACTATTAATCTACAAGTCAAACTGATGTCAAACTTTGCATACAAGTCTAAATATCAGTAACTAAGGATTCTACACTTTTACATTTTCATAAATCATGATTTAAGGTAATAAGGGCATAACGGTCCAAGTATGAGCATTTAACGGAAACTTGCATATAAATTGGATAACTAGTGAACCAAGGTGTATGATCACAGAGGGTTGTTCTAACATGTATCCTAATCCAATTTAAGCTCTGAGGCATTTCTAAAATATGCCCAAACGGGTCAGAACTGAAAGTCAACCGAAAAGTCAAACTATGTGACATTCGGTTCCGAACCGGGTCTAAACAGGAAATAGTCGGGTTGAACATGTTGGGACACGTTCTTACACTAATTACTAAGTTATAACACTAATCAAACAGGTTATATATGATCTAGATAGCTAATTATGCATAAATGACCTTTTAATAATTCTGTTGACTTTTTAAGTAAAGGTTTGACCCGACATTTGACCTGTTTAGGATGGTGATCAGGGGAAACCCTTTTGGGGTTTTATTTCCCACATAAATACCATTCTAAAACTACTTTTAATTCGAGATAAGACTGAGTCATTAGTGACTAATCTCGAAGTCAAACCGTAATTACGACGGTTTGACTTTTAGCTAATTAACTAAGCTAAAAGCAACTAAACAAGAACTAGCAGACTTACAATAGTCCAATGCACGAATTTGATCACTTGAGGAGAGTTCCTTAGCTCCAGAAAGACTCCAATGATCAGATGCAAGTTGTGAGAATGAATGTTGCATAAGGTGGTCTTATATACTACTTGGATCCACCACAACTTAGTGACAACTAACTCTAGGATCATCCACAACCATTGGACACTTGCCCCTAATGTTCTAGCACAGTTAGGGGTCTTTAAATAATGTTAAAAACCGGAGCAATGGGTCAGAAACGCTTAAAACAGGCAACAGCCCGTTTTTCTGATGCTGGGCACCCCCTGCGCATCGTAGGGCTATATGTGCTACGATGCGCAGGCCTTCAACAGACGCAATATTTGACTTTTCTTGGATATCTCGAATGGGCACCCCACTTGCACGACTTTGGGACCTTATTTGACAATTAGGGACCTTCCAAAATGCCTTAGTACAGTCCCTTACCCTACCATTTGCACTTGCTTGCTTAGATTCCGAAAACAAGATCCGAAAACTAAGGTCTATCATTGCTTTTCTTCGTGGGATCAAGTCATGCATTATCAATTCCATTCTTTACAATAATTTTCTGAATTGAGGGTATAAAAGATGTGTAGTAACGTTATATCGGGTCTTGGGATTTATTATTTAGGTCGTTCAGAGGTAACAATTTAACATGACGCCACTTTAAATCCTACCGAATTATCCTTATTAAATTACGGGTTTTCAACGCGTTTTTGTTTTACATGACACGTGTCGTTTTAATATTTAACCCGAATTTTCGAGGTGTTACATCCTCACCCCCTTAAAATAAATCTCGACCCGAGATTTACTGAAATAAATAAGGGTATTTTTCCTTCATGGTGGATTCTAACTCCCACGTGAAATCGGGACCTCTACGGGCATCCCATTTGACCTTCACAAAAGGTATGTGCTTTCTTCGAAGCTTCCTTACCTGTCGATCTTCAATCGACAAAGGTTTTTCAACAAATGTTAAGCTCTTATCTATTTGCACATCTGTATGTGGCATGACATGTGTATCGTCAGCGGAACACTTCTTTAGATTGCAGATGTGGAACACATTGTGAATCCCGCTGAGCTCTTCTGGTAAGTTCAATTTGTAGGCAACTGACCCGACACGTTCGATAACCTCGAAAGGTCCTATGTATCTAGGGCTCAGCTTGCCTTTCTTACCAAATCGCATCACCCCTTTCCATGGTGACACTTTAAGTAGGACTTTGTCACCTATTTCGAAGTGAAAATCCTTTCGACTTGGATCCGCGTAACTCTTCTGCCTATTCCGGGCAGCTTGGAGATTGTTGCGAATCTGGACAATCTTGTCCGTCGTTTCGAACACGATCTCAGGTCCTGATAACTGGACTTCTCCAACTTCCGCCCAACAAACTGGCGATCTACACTTTCTACCGTATAATGCCTCAAAAGGCGCAGCCTTTATGCTGGTATGGTAGCTATTGTTGTAGGAGAATTCGATCAAGGGCAGGTTCTTATCCCAGCTACCTTTCAATTCGATCGCACATGCACGTAGCATGTCTTCCAACGTTTGAATAGTACGCTCACTCTGACCGTCTGTCTGAGGATGGTAAGCCGTACTAAAGTTCAAACGTGTGCCCAAAGATTGCTGGAAGCTCTTCCAAAAATGTGACGTGTACCTAGTATCCCTATCAGAGATAATAGCTACAGGTATGCCATGTAAGGCTACAATCTTATCAACATATAACTGGGCTAACATATCGGAGCTATAAGTCTCCTTGATGGGTAAGAAATGAGCTGACTTAGTCAGTCGGTCAACTATAACCCATATCGTATCATTTCCTTTCCTCGTCTTGGGTAACTTGGTAATAAAATCCATAGTTACCATTTCCCACTTCCACGTAGGAAGTTCAGGCTGTTGTAGCAAACCTGACGGTTTCTGATGCTCGGCTTTGACTTGCGCACATGTCAAGCATTTTGCTACATGAGCGGCCACAGACTTTTTCAAGCCTATCCACCAATAATTTGCCTTTAAATCCTGGTACATCTTGTCAGCTCCAGGATGAACGGAGTATTTGGAACTATGGGCTTCTTGGAGGATGACATCACGAAGTCCTCCAAAAATTGGAACCCATATTCGTCCGTTTAACCGTAAAATTCCGTCCTTGCTAAGAGTTAACTGCTCCTCAGTCACTCCTAACTTTTCATTAGGATAGTTAGCTCCTAACACAGCTTCCTTCTGTGCAGCTAACACCCTTTCTATCAAACTGTTCTTTATCTCCATACGCTTGGCGTTAATTCGAATGGGTTTAACCCTTTCCTTTCTGCTCAAGGCGTCAGCGACTACATTCGCTTTGCCGGGATGGTATTTGATTTCACAATCATAATCATTTAAAGTTTCCATCCAACGGCGTTGCCTCATGTTTAATTCTTTCTGGTTAAACAGATGCTGGAGGCTCTTGTGATCAGAAAAGATCACAAACTTGATTCCTTAAAGATAATGCCTCCACAGTTTTAGTGCGAACACAACGGCACCCAATTCCAAGTCATGGGTGGTGTAATTCTTTTCGTGCACCTTTAACTGTCGTGATGCATAGGCAATAACCTTGCCTTTCTGCATAAGCACACACCCCATGCCAGTGTGTGATGCATCACAATAAACTACGAATTCTTCAGCGCCTTCAGGTAATGTAAGTACAGGAGCGTTGCTCAACTTTTGTCTCAAAACATCAAAGGACTCTTGCTGCTTAGGGCCCCAAACAAACTTAACCTTTTTCTTAGTTAAGGAGGTTAGAGGTGCAGCAATCCTTGAAAAATTTTCAATGAAACGCCGATAATATCCTGCCAATCCCAGGAAGCTACGAATCTCCGTAGGCGTTTTCGGCTCTTGCCAGTTCATCACTGCTTCAACTTTAGCGGGATCCACCTGGATACCACGCTCACTGACCACATGTCCAAGAAATTGGACTTCCCTAAGCCAAAATTCACACTTGGAGAATTTGGCATAGAGCTTCTCCTTATGCAGAAGTTTGAGAATACATCGAAGATGTTTCTCGTGGTCAGCTTTGTTCTTAGAATAAATGAGAATGTCATCGATGAAGACGATAACAAATTTATCTAAGTAAGGTTTGCAGACGCGATTCATGAGATCCATGAATGCGGCTGGTGCATTAGTGAGCCCAAAAGGCATCACTAGGAACTCGTAGTGACCGTAACGAGTCCTAAATGCAGTCTTGTGAACATCTTCATCTTTAACCTTCAACTGATGGTATCCCGACCTCAGATCAATCTTTGAGAAGTAACTTGCCCCTTGCAGCTGATCGAACAAATCGTCGATCCTGGGCAATGGATATCTGTTCTTGATCGTGACTTTATTTAGCTCGCGATAGTCGATGCATAGACGCATCGACCCATCCTTCTTCTTGACAAACAGGATTGGCGCTCCCCAAGGAGATGAACTAGGTCGAATGAAACCCTTAGCCAGCAATTCATCTAGCTGCGTCCCCAACTCCTTCATTTCGGTGGGTGCCAATCTGTATGGTGCTCTAGCAACTGGTGCAGCTCCGGGAATGATATCGATCCTGAATTCGACTTGTCTATCTGGTGGTAGGCCTGGTAGATCTTCAGGAAATACTTCTGGGTATTCTGAGATGACAGGGATGTCTTCTAACTTCGGTTTAGGCTCATCAATAATTACCTGTGCCATGTAAATGACACATCCCTTCTTCAAACACTTGGAAGCCTTGAGCATAGTCACGTGCTCAGGCAGTCCGTACTGGGTATCTCCCCGAATGGTAAGTGATTCACCAGACGGAGTCTTTATTACCACCTGTTTCTGGTTACAGACGATTTGGGCCTGGTTATGAGATAACCAGTCCATACCCAGAACTATGTCAAAACCAGCTAATTTAAACGGAAGTAGGGACAGAGGAAAAGAATGGTTCTTAATGGATATAACACATCCATCTAACACATTAGAGACGGTTTCTATAGTACCATCTGCTAACTCTACCTCATAGTTCACTTTTAGGGTTTTGACAGGTAAATTTAACAATTTACAAAATTTATGATCTACGAAGGACTTATCTGCGCCTGAATCAAAAAGTACTCTTGCAAAAACATCATTGACAAGGAAAGTACCTGTTATGACGTTATCATCCTGCACAGCCTCCTTCGCATCCATCCTGAAGACTCTGGCATTAGTCTTCTTAGCCTCCTCAGGCTTCTTGTTGTACTTTGGGCAGTTAGTCTTTATGTGGCCCTTTTCATTGCAGCGGTAGCACGTTGCATCTTTCATCTTCTTGCAATCCAAGGTTTTGTGTTCCTTGGATTTGCACAAACCACAAGCAAAAGACCTTGACTCGTTATTCGAGTTTGATTCGAGTCTGCACTTTCCAAAGTGCTGTTTCTTGCAAGTTTTGCATGTGGGCTTCTCTCCAGAACGACGCCCATCTTTCTTCGAATCCGATCCCTTCTTGTGATCACCGCTCCCTCGGTGTTTCTTGTTCGTCCTACGCGAACCATCATCTTCTCGTTTCCTCTTCTCAGCATCTTTATTCCTCAGCGATCTCTGTCGGACCGCATCCAGTGTGAGGGATAAAGAAAGGTCAGTTACAGACCTGAAGGTAACTGGCCGAGAAGCTTTAACACTGGCCTTGATTTCGGGTTCTAAACCTCCAATAAAACGAGCGATCCTTTTAGGCTCCGGGGTTACCAGATAAGGTACCAACCGGGATAGTGTATTGAAGCTCGTCAGATAAGCTTGACAATTGAGATTCTTCATCACCAGTGATAGAAAATCATATTCTATCTTTTCCACCTCGTGTTGAGGGCAGTAATTTTCTTTGATCAGGGCAATAAATTGATCCCACGTCATGCTATACAACGGGATCTTTCCTGAGGCCTCCATCAGAGATCTCCACCAAGCTAACGCCTCTCCTTTGAAGGACTGTGAGACAAATTTAACCACATCACCTTCAGCGCATCCGCTGATGTCCACGACCGTGTCCATTTCATCCAGCCACGTCATGCAGTCTACCGCTCCTTTCTCCCCCGTAAAATCCCTGGGTTTACAAGACACAAAGTACTTATATGTGCAACCCTTGTTACGGTGTCCCTGATGCAGTACTAACTGCTGAGATGGATTACTTTGGTGGTTGGTGGACTGGCGATCATCACCGTTTTTCTTTGGTTCATCCTTTTTGGGAGGAGGCTTGTTATGAGCCTCAGAATGTGTCCTTGGCTTTGAATGTGACACAGAGTGGGTCCTACTCCGGGTACTACTGTATTCTTCGTACTGTCTATCCAAAGCTTGAGTGACAGCGCCATCAATGATCGCTTTTAGTTCGGCGCCCGTCAATGTAATCTGGGCGTTCTCATTTGGCGCCACAGGATGGCTATTGACTTCATTAGAGTTAGCCATTTGTATTGAACTGTTGCAGAAAACAAGAACAATATTTTATTTTGGGATTTTATTATGGAATTACCTCTTAGGGTAATTCGTTAACCATGGTAAACAGAGACCATATTTGGTTAACTTATTAATCGTATTAATTTAGGATTTCGATTAAAATTCATCCTAAACATAAACAATAACAATATATATTAGCACGTAAGGCTTGGTCACATGGACAATTTAACTTATAAGCTATGATTTCAGAGAATCAAGACTTTTGAGGTTTGAACCTAGTTCATTACCTTTATTAGACAGGGAGTTATAGCTACCACTGTCTTTTGGCTCATGTAGAAATGAGCAAGGCCCGTAGGCACTATATTACCACGTATGGTTAAATATGATCATCTTAATTGATGATGTAAATCCAGGATTCAGAGATCATTAAACTGGTTTAGGAATCTTCTAAAGAATCCTTATTCATTTAAGAATGACATGTGATTTTTAACGAATCACTTCTGCCAGGAGTGTTAACATGTTTTAAGATGTTAACAGGGATTTGAATCTTTTAAACCGGTCTTACCATTTTGGCCCGGTCTTATATTTGACACGAGGCTAGGTTTCACACTTAAAGATTCTTAATTAAATAATTACTAGGCAGATTAAAAGGAATGATTTTAATTTATTTATTTCATTTATAATTTATTTATGCACAAATGGCGAACATGAAATTTATAAAAATAACACTCCATTAAGTTATACAATATTACTTATTGCCCTAAACGGGTCTTCACACATGAAATTTGCCCACGTAGGAGCTACAACATACTAACATGCCCACGCAGGGGTCTTATAGAAGACATGCCCACGTAGGGGTCTTACAGAAAGACATAAGTCCTCGTAGGGACTTACACACTAACAATTGTCCACGTAGGGACTTAAACAAACATAAGTCCACGCAGGGACTAAACATACAACATACCCTCGTAGGGGTTTATGGAAAGATAGACCCGCGTAGGGGTCAATACACACAACAACAAACACACCCACGTAGGGGCTTAACAACCAAATACAAGAGAAAATAACTGTGGAAGAATTTAACGACTCTTCTTGTTCTTTCCCTTGATCAAACCAACCAATCCTTGTAAGAAACTCTCCGTCTTCTGGCGGTCGCGGCGAGACTCCTGCTCAACTTGATTCAATCTATGTAAAATTTCCTCCCGTTCTGGGGGAGAAAATCGTGGCGGCTGAGACTGAGCTCGAATGATAGGCCTGGGAGGTATTGGGTAACCCTGATTCGGGTAGCTTACCCCCCATGGATCTCCGTAGGGTCCTTGGGCATTGAAGGAGTTATAAGTTGCTGCTTCCATATAAGGATCTGCCTCAGCGTATCCGTAGTTGTTGTAAGCTGGTGGCTCGAACGGGTTGTAAGTACTTGGACCCGTGTATGCTGGTATTGGGTTCTCAAAACCCATGGGCGGTGGCTGTTGATAAGCTGGCTGCGAAGGCCCACCCATTTGTGGGTCCTCCCAACGAGGCGGGTAGTGACTTGCACTTGACTGCCTTGGGGAGCTAATATGAAAGTCTCCTGGTCGCACCGACATACGTGCACCGGTTCTCCTTCGCCTTGGCGGTTGTGGAGGTGGCGGTTGAACTGGTGGCGGTGGAGGTGGTGGCGTAACTGCCACAAACCTATGATCCTCTGATGAATCTTGATGATGCGGCTGTGGCTGTGGATCCTGTTGCTGCTGAGATTGCTGCTGATGCTGCCCATGTGATGACGAGTGGTGTGATGGTGTATAATACCATGGGTGTTGATTAAAGAAAGCTTGGAAACTGTCGGGACCACCATAGGGTGATCCGTGAAACGAAGATCCGTCCGAGATCTCTATCGGGTGGTTCGGAGTGCCACTCGCAGGCATGACGGGGTCCGTGTCCTCGTCCATGTCATCAGCTTGATCACCAGAGAAGTGGTCGTCTGGACCCAGTGGGTTGAAACCCACGGGTTCTTGTAGGTAATCGGCCGGATTAAACTGGCCTCTAAAGATCGGTGTGGGGTCCCCATAAGAATGATGGGACAGGGACCTCTGAAGTGGTATGTATGAGGGCAGAGGGTTATTAGGCTCGCCTTCCGATTGAGGTCCATATGAATTGCGGACCGGAGGGGTAGAACTGTGCAAAACAGATCGTCTCGCTGGTTCGAACAGGTCTCTCCTGTTCCGTCTTGGATTCTCGCTTTCTGCCGCAATTGGAGCCCGTGTATTTGACGGCCCTGCTTCATGGTCGTTGGGGGCGGTAACTGGCCCCTTTCCACGTCCTCTCGTGCGAAAGAATCTCGGAGGCATCTTGTTATTCCTGTCAATAAAGCATGAGATAACAATAACAAAATATAAAATTTTAAAGGATAAAACAAAAACCCGAAGAAGGTAGAATTTGTCCTATGTTATAAGTCTAGACTCAAAAGTTTAGATATGTGCAATTGTGTAACTGAGATTAAACACAAAAGGCTAGTGTTTAATTCACTCAGTGTTGGCTCTGATACCAACCTGTCACACCCCGATTTCCACGTGTCACCGGTGGGCCCGGTGGGGGAGTATCGTGACGTGGTTGGCAACGTAATAGTCAAACAACACAATATAATAATGCACAGCGGAAGCAAATTTAAAATAAGATACAACCGAATTTATTTATTGTAAACAAAGTCACAATTATCCGGTGTTTATCCACAGTAGGATCGAATTAAAAAAACATATTGTTTATGGTTCAACAGACTTCGGCATCTTAAGTTTGCGAGACTTCTAATGATGCTTAGGAGAATCCCAGCCTATTTCGCCTAGTACCTGCATTTAATCTTTTCGGGAAAATACGTCAGTTTACACTGGTAAATACATTCAACTGACTCATTTTATAAATGATTAAAAATTGGTTTGGATGCACATGGCATAAACATTTTTATTAACTTGGGAGAATTATTTAATATTATAATCTTGTGAACGATTTACATGTTACTTATGCGTTCAGTAGCCCGGAACGTATTCCGGGTTAAAGATCAATAGACACACCACTGTAAGTGAGTTATACACGGGAGTACGCCTACACCCCGTGCTCAGGTCGTGGCAATCTCGTAAGATAATGCCGAGGATATCCGGGACATGGTCATTAACCCCCCAAAGGCTGTAAAGTAAACACATCTGTTTAAAACGAGCCGATCAAATTATTCAATTAACCACTAAGCGTGGAAGATTTGATGCCCGATCAAGCGGTACGCTATGTACCGTAACCCAAGCCCGTATAGGGAAAATAAGTTAAAAGTATTTACCTTGATGCAAAGTATAGTCACAATAATCAAATAGCAGGTAGCTTTTACTGTTTCTCCTAATCTGGAACGAAGGTTAAATATAACCTATTAGAATCCTAGCGGGTCTTTAATTATGCCTAAGCTTAGACTGGCTAGTTTCGAAGATACGGTTCGTACGCACGATTAAGCGAAGACCGGATAGAATGTGATTCAGACCCGACAAGTTTGGAGACTTGTTTAATATGGGTTTATTATTCACATTCTGGATTTTGAGATAAAACCGATAAGGTTTGACCCGTTTCGGCTAGTTTATGTAAACTTGTTACATAAACCGAGCTGTACGCGTAATATGCGTAACGGGTATCCGTAAGAGCCATATACAGGTTTCCTAAGTTAATATGCTCCAAATATGTTGTAACATCAGTAGGATGTCTTTCGTTATGCCCCGAACTAATTTAAACACGAACTATGCCCCGTAGGGGTAGTTTGATCATTTTAAAGTTTGTAAAAGCGTTTATATGTTCAACTAAGTTACAGGTCTGATGTAAACAGCAAACATACTCATTTTGATGGGTTATAACAGTAGGCTAAGGCATATATGTGAAATTTATCATATTTAACCAAACTATGCCCCGTAGGGGTATTTTGGTAATTTCACATAAGCCGAAAAGCTCAAAAATGAAGTCTGAGTTTATCAACCTTTGCTTACTGTTAAATTATCATAATTTGCCTCATATATCAGTAGGTATCGACCCGGGTATGTCCAATATGATTCTAAGACATACTATGCGCTAAAACGCTAATTATGGCGATTAAAGGCCATTTCCGGGTTCTATACCTAAATCTGATAGTTTTATATTTCCAGAAGGCTTAGTATCAATTATTTATCATAACTAATCAGTAGCAAAAGGTTTGGAATCGTTTAGATGTGTAGAACTCATTTTATGGCCCGTAAGGGCAAAACCGACAATTACCGGATTAAGCCTACGACTACTAGTTATGCTCGACCTAAAATTAATTAAAAATCTTTAAAAATCCCAAAATAATATATAACATCAGTGGGTAAAAGATTTGATATCAAAAAGTATGTTTAACTAGGCTATACGCTAATTACGCCATTTTATTAACATAAAGCTTTAATTTAGCGACAATGAGCATAACTATTAATCTACAAGTCAAACTGATGTCAAACTTTGCATACAAGTCTAAATATCAGTAACTAAGGATTCTACACTTTTACATTTTCATAAATCATGATTTAAGGTAATAAGGGCATAACGGTCCAAGTATGAGCATTTAACGGAAACTTGCATATAAATTGGATAACTAGTGAACCAAGGTGTATGATCACAGAGGGTTGTTCTAACATGTATCCTAATCCAATTTAAGCTCTGAGGCATTTCTAAAATATGCCCAAACGGGTCAGAACTGAAAGTCAACCGAAAAGTCAAACTATGTGACATTCGGTTCCGAACCGGGTCTAAACAGGAAATAGTCGGGTTGAACATGTTGGGACACGTTCTTACACTAACTACTAAGTTATAACACTAATCAAACAGGTTATATATGATCTAGATAGCTAATTATGCATAAATGACCTTTTAATAATTCTGTTGACTTTTTAAGTAAAGGTTTGACCCGACATTTGACCTGTTTAGGATGGTGATCAGGGGAAACCCTTTTGGGGTTTTATTTCCCACATAAATACCATTCTAAAACTACTTTTAATTCGAGATAAGACTGAGTCATTAGTGACTAATCTCGAAGTCAAACCGTAATTACGACGGTTTGACTTTTAGCTAATTAACTAAGCTAAAAGCAACTAAACAAGAACTAGCAGACTTACAATAGTCCAATGCACGAATTTGATCACTTGAGGAGAGTTCCTTAGCTCCAGAAAGACTCCAATGATCAGATGCAAGTTGTGAGAATGAATGTTGCATAAGGTGGTCTTATATACTACTTGGATCCACCACAACTTAGTGACAACTAACTCTAGGATCATCCACAACCATTGGACACTTGCCCCTAATGTTCTAGCACAGTTAGGGGTCTTTAAATAATGTTAAAAACCGGAGCAATGGGTCAGAAACGCTTAAAACAGGCAACAGCCCGTTTTTCTGATGCTGGGCACCCCCTGCGCATCGTAGGGCTATATGTGCTACGATGCGCAGGCCTTCAACAGACGCAATATTTGACTTTTCTTGGATATCTCGAATGGGCACCCCACTTGCACGACTTTGGGACCTTATTTGACAATTAGGGACCTTCCAAAATGCCTTAGTACAGTCCCTTACCCTACCATTTGCACTTGCTTGCTTAGATTCCGAAAACAAGATCCGAAAACTAAGGTCTATCATTGCTTTTCTTCGTGGGATCAAGTCATGCATTATCAATTCCATTCTTTACAATAATTTTCTGAATTGAGGGTATAAAAGATGTGTAGTAACGTTATATCGGGTCTTGGGATTTATTATTGAGGTCGTTCAGAGGTAACAATTTAACATGACGCCACTTTAAATCCTACCGAATTATCCTTATTAAATTACGGGTTTTCAACGCGTTTTTGTTTTACATGACACGTGTCGTTTTAATATTTAACCCGAATTTTCGAGGTGTTACACTCTGAATTTATTTCCTAACTACGATCCTGATGTTTTAAATTCCACTGCCAAATTAATAAACACCGATACCACCGGCTCGTGCTCGTGGCGCCCGCTCCCGGGGTGGGGATGGGGGCTGCGACAAAAAGTCAAACCGTTGGTATTGACTATGATGATACATTTAGCCCCGTGGTCAAACCCACCACCATCCACATAGTTTTAAGTCTTGCAACATCCAGAGCCTGGCACATACATCAACTTGATGTCAAAAATGCATTTTTGCATGGCCACTTGAAGGAAACGATTTATATGTTTCAGCCTCCAGGTTTTACCTCTGCCTCACATCCGAAACATGTTTTCAAACTTAATAAATCCCTTTATGGTCTAAAGCAAGCTCCATGCACTTGGTATCAACGATTTGCAGGGTATATATCTAAATGTGGTCATAATAGTAGTGTATGTGACAGCTCTCTATTTATCTACAAAAAAAGGTGATCAAATGGCATACTTGCTTTTATACGTACACGACATCATTCTCACTGCCTCAAGTGTCTCTTTACTAAAACGCATCATCAACTCTCTGTCCACTGAATTTAAGATGAATGATCTCGGTCCTTTACATCACTTCCTAGGCATAGCAGTTGAAAAACAAAAAAAACATGGTATTTTTCTATCTCAATCAACCTATGCTAAGGACATCTTATCACGTGCGAAAATGTCAAATTGTAAACCCGCGAGCACCCTAGTGGAAGTTGGCTCCAAGCTTAGTGCCACGGCTGGTGCACTGTTTTCGGGTGACTCTTTAAATCGCAGCCTAGCTGGTGCCTTACAATACATTACCATCACCCGCCCGGATATTTCATACGCGGTTCAACAGGTATGCCTCTTCATGCATGCACCTCGTGAACCACATTTTCAGTTGCTCAAACGGATTCTTTGATACATTAAGGGCACTCTCACGCAAGGTCTCCTAATCACACCCTCTTCCTCTACTAAATTGACGACCTATTCAGATGCAGATTGGGGCGGGTGTCCCGACTCTCGTCGACCGACCTCCGGATATTACGTGTATATGGGCGATAACTTAATATCTTGGTCATCGAAACGTCAACCTACAATCTCCCGGTCTAGTGTCGAAGCCGAATATCGGGGAGTTGCCAACACAGTCTCGGAACTTAGCTGGATTCATAACCTTTTGCTCGAACTACATCTCCCAGTTAGACTATCCTCAATCGTTTACTGTGATAACATTTCTGCATTCTATTTGGCAGAAAATCTTGTGCAACATCAAAGAACTAAACACATCGAGCTGGATATACATTTTGTTCGAGAGAAAATCCGCCTTGGAACCATCAAAGTTCTTCACGTCCCGTCTGATTATCAATATGCGGATATTTTCACAAAAGGGTTACCAAAGCATCTATTTCAACGTTTTTGGTCCAGTTTATGCCTCCGCTCTTCTGCGGCTCAAACTACGGGGGACTGTTAGCCGATAATATCAGAAGATATTATTGGCATGTATATCATAATTTTGTGTGCATATTCTGTTAGCTAGAATTGATTTAGTCTACATAATTAGTTCTGTAAATTCCTCCAGTATTGTACCATATACTGTTTTGTCTATCATTCTAAGGCTATAGGGTGTGGGGGCATGGATTGGGTCATTAATCGCCACGTAGGAACATAATTTACACCTACACCACCCCCTTGGAGGATCATGTCGTGGTGCGCGTGGATTAAACCACGGCAACCACGACCCAATTTTTCTATTTTCTAGCAATGGAAACAATAAATATATAAATAGATTTTCCCTTTTTTCTATTCCTTCATCATCCCCTCCTATCAAACACAAACCCTAACCCTTCATAACAGCACGACAACAACAGTAACAATACCGGCAATACGAACAACAACAACTCACAAGTATAGCAGGTTTGTTGTTATTTCTTTGAGTTTAATTTAAACATGCGGCTTCTTTGAATCACAAGCAATCAGCCGATTCTATTCCTTCTCCGTTTTTGTTGTGGTATATAATATAATTTTTCACTTGAATTGAACTCAAGTCATTATCACATAAATTTTAAATGTTGAAACTACATGCACATGATAAAATCATGATGACAAAGAAGATTATGGAAATTTTATATTAAAAGAAACGACTAATATTCAAAGTGCAAGAACAACGTAACCTTTAATCAGAACTGTGTGATGGTGACAGATCTTATAAAAGAGATTAAAGTGATGGGTTATTTGTGGATGAGAAGCGGTCAAAAGGTGAGGCAATAACCTGGGAAAATTGGCTTAGAGTTTAAGTTAACAAGTTTGGGGATTTAAGATGTATTTTTTTTCGCTTCTGTTGTATCATACTGTGCTGGTTAACATGTCTGTTATTCCTATGCCCACCGTAGATTCTTGCACTATTAATCTTTTACTAGTAAAAGATAAAGACCAAGGGCTCCTCTTGTATGTGTAAAACACACGTAATATACTCTAGTAGACTAGGCAAATATGGAACCAACATGTGGATGAAAAAGGATTGCAGCACTAAGAGTTGTACCAAGTGGAGTGAAAGGTATACTAACAATCATCTGTTTGTATATAGGGCAATTAGATATTGACTAGTCTAAGAAATTACTCTTGAATTATCCATTTGTTTAATTGCCTTGCAAATCATAATTTTTTTTAACATAAACCGGTTATATTATTTGTACCTACAGTAGCAAAGAAAAAGAAAAAACCGGTTATCCCACCACCATGGCGTCACCAACTTCTTCCGACGAGATTAACGAATTTTTTTTTGAACGTGGTGATGGAAACGACACAAATAATTATAGAGGAGGAAGAAGCCTCGTCCAAACGGAGAACACAACAACAATGTTTAAATAGGGAATGTGAAGGTAATTTTTTTGGTGCATTATATTTTTTTGAAGTGTCATTTATATCTTAGTGTAATTTATATTTTTGTAAAATAAATAGGTGCCCACGATAGGTTGATGGCCGATTACTTTGCCGAAAACCTGGTACACACGGATGAAATGTTCAGGCATTGTTTTCGAATGAGTCGTCGTCTTTTCTTACGTATAGCCAACGATTTGGCTAATTATGACCCGTTTTTCACATTAAGATGGGATGCTACAAGTAAAAGGGGATTTACCACTTTACAAAAGTGTACGTCGGCAATTCGCCATATGTGAATATGATCCTAACGACATTCATGAGAATGTTGTACCAGTTGATGAAGGGAAACAAGAATCTAACATACGGGCGTTATACAACGAGACTACGCATAACCATCTTCGTTCGGATTTGATTGAACATGTTTGGCAATTTGGTCGGGTTAACAACGACGAGTAATTTTCTTTTCTTAATTTATAATAATGTAGTTTAAATTTGGATGCTATTTTTCTTATTAATTTGAATGTTATGTAGTTTATTACTAAAACTTATTTGATTTTATTTGTTGTTTATTTAAAACAAATAAAATATATTTCACAAAAAAAGTGGATGGTGGTTTGGGTCATGACCATACCCTTAGGATAGTGGTTTTAGATGGTGATTTAGAGAGTGATGACATGGCGCTGAGATTGAGGGTCATGGTGGTCATAAGGATCATGACCACACCCTATAGAGCAAGGAATATTGATTTCCTACAGTTAGAACAAATAGAACCTTACACCAAACAAGTATTATTATTATTATTATTATTATTATTATTATTATTATTATTATTATTTTATCTATTTAGTTTTGGACGAGTGTCTTAAAATATCCTAACATTACTCCATGCTCAAATATTGAACTGGGCCTCCTTCAAGAGACAGAGCTACAAAATAAGCTAGCCCTACAGTTGATATTTGATTTTCATTAATTAAAATAGTTAGGCGTTGTTTGGCAACATCTGAATTGATAAATGGTTAAGTGTTGAACCAGTAAGATGTCTAAACCATTAAGTGCTAAACCAGTAAGAGGTCTGAACCATTAAGAGCCTGTATAATGCTTATATAGGGGAAGGTTCATTTGAGAAGAATCTTCTTACAAGAAGAAAACTAAATTAATCTAGACCCTATATTTTTTTGATCAATGGTTTTGAATCAAGATATCATTTTTGTCCAGTTTTAATTAATCTTTAATTAATAAGGGTAGGATAGACAGTTTAATGTATAATCCTAATAAATGTTATAAACGGTTACTCAAATCTCATTAATGCCAATATAATTTTTTCATTCATCACCATTAATGTGTTGGGTCCTACATCAATTTTATTAGGAGTGACAAAATATTTTAAAGTGTTGTGTCCTAGACACATTTTATTATGATTCACAAAATTATTTAAAAGTGTTGTGATCCTACACATTCTGTACCCTACACCATAACATTATTTTTATGGTGTACGAAACGTTGAATATGTAGGATCGTGTGCAAGAATGCTTTTATTGTGTAATGTGCACAACTATTTTATATGATATACTAATTAAATGATTAAAGTTCATTAATTAGAATAGCAAAAATAAATGATAGACTAATTAAATGACCGGTTTAAATTACCTTTGTAACATTTATTCCTTTTATTCTTAATTTTTGATTTCTTCTCATTTGAACTCTCCACTATATATATATATATATATAGGGGGAGGATCATTTGAGAAGAATCTTTTTAAAAGAAGAAAAAATGAATTAATATAGACCATATATTTTTTTGATCAATGGTTGTGAATCAAGATATCATTTTTGTTAACTTTTAATTAATGTTTTTATTACTAAGGGTAGTATAGACATTTTGATGTAGAATATTAATAGATATTTTGAAGAGTTACTCAATTCTTATTAATGCAACCATAAATTTCTCCTTCACCATCATTAATGTATTGGCTCATACACAAATTTTATTAGAAGTGACAAAATTATTTAAAAATTTTGTGTCCTACACATATTTTATTATGAGTCGCAAAATTATTTAAAAGTATTTAAGTCCTACACATTCTGTATCATATACCAAAATATTGTTTTAATGGTGTAGGAAACGTTGAAAATGTAAGATGATGTGCAGGATTGTTTTTATTGTGTAAGGTGCACAACTATTTTATAAGATATGCTCATTAAATGATTAGAGTTTATTAATTTGAATAACAAAAATAAATAATACACTCATTAAATGATTTGTTCAAATTACCTTTGTATCCTTTATTCTTTTTATTCTTAATTTTTAATTATTCTCATTTGAACTCTCCACATAATGCTTAACCGTTCAAAGACAAATGTCTGACCAATTCAGATTAGAGGTCTTAACCATTCAGACTCTGTATAAATCTTAACCATTCAGCGGCATAAGTCTGAACCATTTAGACATCTGCTTGTGAAACAAACAGTCTGAACCATTAAGTGCTGAACCAGTAAGAAGTCTGAACCATTAAGAGCCTCATTAAGAGCTAAATAAACAACCCCTTGGTAACCATATATATCATATAAAATGATCTGGTTTATACAATTAGATTAATAATTTAATATTATTATATGAATTTATTAAAGGAAAGAAAAGCGTCGTTACTAGTTGGCTTTATCCAACTGCTTTTTACTAGTTTAATTTAAAGTCTCCATATATATGTAAAAAAATACTATGCATCTCCCCATACAATAATCACTAGTCAATTTATTAGTTATATATATAGAGTCAGAAATAATTAGTGTAAACTTTAAGTTTAGATTAGAGATTTGCCTTGGTAAAAGGACCAGATTGAATGTGAGATTAGTCTTAAAAATATTTGGGTTTTGGACGAATATAATATTGCTAATACATGTAGGGCCGGTCTTGGGCCTGAACGGGAGGTGCTACCGCATAGGGCCCAATAATATTGGGGGCCCAAAATTGTTTAGAAATATGTTTATGTTTTATAAATAAATTTATGGTAGAAAATGATATACTAAATCATTCTTTAGCCCACCGGATTCCCCCCTTGTATATGTTACTAGTGGTCTCCTATTTGATTCTCATAATCAGTTTTGATTTATGTTTTTTTTTTGTTTCCTTCATGTATTGTTTCCTGCAAGCTTTATCTTTTAGTCTTTGAATATAATATTTCTTCACATTTAAATTTGGCCCTTCATAAATCTGTAAGGTTTTTTTTCTTCGTTTAACCATTCACATAAATGCTTTACACATTTTCTTGTTTAAATTTGTAAGTTTTTTTTTTTCAATTATTATTTCTCATTTAACAATTTACAGTTTAAAGTATTAGAATCCAATTTCTAGTTTTATTTTTTTCTTTGCATATGAAAAGATTTGTGTCGTCAAATTAACTTCGATATGTTTACGCATTAAAGTTATTTTTGCTTAAAGGATTTAAATGTTAGTTATTTTTTGTTTGTGTAGAAGGTGTTGAAATTGTTACACAAAAACTTGGATTTATTGTTTTTTAATTCATGCTAATTTGAGTTATGTATTCACTATTTGAACATGGATAATTGTGCTAACTGATAAGCTTTCTTAACAATTTTGAAACTAATTGTGCTTAACTTCATACCGATTTTTTGGATAATACTCGAAACATACATTTTGATTAAAGCATGAGATGTGCATATTAAAATTTTGGCTGTTGATCATGGAATTTGAGATATAGAAAATGTGGTTGGATCCTGACAATTAATTCATTGGTCGAATACAAATGGAGAATCTCATGCTTCGTTAACTATTTTACACAGATCATTTTGCTACATTAACTTTTTATTATTATTATTATTATGTGTTTATATTCAGGGGCCCATTTTTTCTAATCGCACAGGGCCCAAAAATTCTTAAGGATTTTCGGAGACGACCCTGAATACATGTTTAACAACCCACACCTATTTACTCTCACTAAAAATGAATATATTATATTTTGTATAGTTATACAAATTATAACAAATAATATGTCAAACATGTTAGAAAATTAAAGTTATTAAAAGTATAAAACTGTTTGTTGACAATTAAAGTCGGGCACTTAAGGTCGGGTTCAAACAATGAGCATCGGGTGAGTATTTTTTTTCCAAGGACATAAAGAACATAAACACATGCATACTTGATACCCACTATATATATATACATGCAAATCCAATCTAAAGGTATACGTGGTCGACGCGGCAAAGCATGCGGTGAGGGGAATTGCCGCACGGGGAGAGTGCCGCCATCACCAGAATGCCGCGCGGGAAGGCTTTTTGCGGTGAGTTGTTGATGCATGCGGGGAAGGTGTGGGAGAGGGGATAAAGATGGGGCCCACTAGTATTCAATCAATCATGATTTAAAAAAAAATTGTTTAGGTGAAACCACCTCGTGTGTTTTGAGGCAAGAGTGGTGTATGAGAGAGAAATTGACATTGCAAATCAAGATCGAGTGATGAAATTTCCCCCCATCTCATGAGAGGTGCATCCCCTTCACCCTAATAAGAAATGAGTACCGCCAATGACCTCTACCTCAAATGGTAGGAGGGTTTGAGTTCTTCTTTGAAGACTCAAGTTCAATTCTCATTTGGTACAAAAAAAGGAGTGAGACACTGGTGGGCAGTAATAGGAGACCTATGGAAACCTGGGTTCGATCCTTGAGCCAAACGAGTTTTACTGGTAATTTACCGTTGTGCCTACGGGCGGGTGGGTTACCAGGTTTTCCCCGGAATTGGTGGTGGACGACTCGGTTTTACTCTCGGAGTACTTGTTTGTCAAGTGGGTGCCCCGAGAGTGCTCGGGATTGATTTGTTGGCCATTCAAAAAAAAAAAAAAAAATGAGTACCGAGGCCAACGTGCATTAGATTGTAATAACTAATATCTTGTCGAAGATATATTGTTAAATATATCAAGTTAAATAAATTATGGATTTTGTATTACATTCAATAACGGTATAGAAATATTTAAAAATTGGAATGTTTTGTCAAAAAAAGGGTATAAAATTTAATATATTATTATTAATATTTTTATTTATTTTATGTAATAAAAAATGAAAATTGGCAATTTAAAATGAGAAGAAGACATAAATATTTAAATAATTGGATTTTATTTTTTATTTTTACCGTTCAAAAAAAAAAACATAAATAAGAAGGTTGTTAGTAGTTGCCTTTGTTGAACTAATCATGCGCACACACACAGTGAAGCTTTGAATCAATGTTTTCAGAACCGGACCGGAGGTCGACCCGGTCGCCTTACGGGGTCAAAGGTCGGACCGGTTCGACCGGATTTAAAACCCGGGTTAAATTTTATGATATAATAAATATAAAAGTAAATAACTAAAAACAAATCCTAAATTAAATAATAAGAAAACATAAAAACTCATACGCATTAAAACCATTTATATATATTTAACTATATAATCATACAATGATTTTAACAATTATATAATAAGATGTTAACTTTAGGGCAGTTTAAAAAATAATTAAACTTGAAGGTTTACTTTTATCTTACTTCTATTTAAGGGGGTGTACTTTGAAACTTTTGCTTTGAAAATAGCATATTTGACTGACAAAACGTACAACATTTCTTCTCAATCTTTATTATCTTCTCTTCTGTCCATCTTCCCCTTCCCATTAAGTATATTCCACCATTAAAACTTCAAGCTTCAATTTATCCATTAAATTCAAGTTGTTCATCAGAATCTTCAAGCCTGTGCCCACCCTACTTTCAACATAAATCTGCCACTGCTACTGATCAGACAAAACGACAAGGTCTACTGCAAAAGAAAATTTTCCGACGAGTATTCCGTTTAACTGAAAAGTTGGCCGGCCAAACCGTCATATTACCAAATTTCCGGTCCGGCCGCCGGTCGCCAGCCCAGCCAGCAACACCTTTCCATATTTTCTTTTCTTCGTCGCCAGGCAGCATGCCACCACCCATCATCATCACCATCATCCTCTTACTCCTCGTATCAACGACCACCCACTCATTAACCCAAGAAGGCCTCGATCTCCTCCAAGCCAAATCCACCCTCTCCGACCCCACCGGCATCCTCTCCGACTGGAACCCCGCCCACCCCACCCCCTGCAACTGGACCGGCATCACCTGCACCCACTCCAACTCCGTCACCGGAATTCACCTCCCTTCCGCCTCCCTCTCCGGCCCTTTCCCCACCACCCTCTGCCGCCTCCCCTCCCTCTCCACCCTCTCCTTACACAACAACAACCTCAATTCCAATATTCCACCCACCATCTCCAACTGCCGGAATCTCACTCACCTCGACCTCTCTGCAAACTACTTCCACGGCCTCATCCCCTCCACCCTCCCAGACATCCCCAACCTCCTTTACCTCGATTTACAGGAAAACAGCCTCTCCGGCGAAGTTCCCGCCACTTTTGGAAATTTCCGACGACTTCAAATTCTTAATTTAACCAACAATTTGCTTAACGGGTCCTTTCCGGTGGTTTTAACAAATGTAACAACTCTAAAAGAGCTTGTTCTTGCTTATAATGATTTCATTCCGGGCCCAATTCCTCCTCAATTGGGTAATCTTTCCAACGTTGAACACCTCTGGCTCAGTTCATGTGGGTTGTCCGGTGAAATCCCGGCGACATTTTCCCGGTTAACGAAGCTTTCGAATCTCGAATTGTCGTATAATTCGCTCACTGGTGCGTTCCCGGATATTGTGTTTGAGCTCAGAAACTTGTACCAGCTTGAGCTTTTTAATAATTCGTTTTCCGGTGAGTTGCCCAAGAAGGGGTGGTCAAATTTAACCGCATTGAGACGAATAGATTTATCGATAAACCATTTCACTGGAGCTATACCGGTGGAGTTATGCAAGTTGCCTTTGTCGTCCCTCGGGTTATCGGATAATAAGCTGCAGGGTTTGATCCCTGAGAGCTTAGCAAAATCCCCAAATTTGTATGATTTGCGTTTATTCGATAATTCGTTAATCGGGCCGATTCCGAGTGATTTAGGGAAGTTTTCGACGTTAACCACGCTTGATCTTTCGTATAATAAGCTATTCGGGGAAATTCCGTGTGGTTTGTGTGAAAAGGGGGAGTTGTATGATCTTGTTTTGATTGGGAATTGGTTTTCCGGTGAGATTCCGGCGAGTTTAGGGGAATGTAGAAGTTTAGGGAGAATTCGGGTGAGTAAGAACAAGTTTTCCGGTGAAGTTCCGGCGGGAATTTGGGGATTGCCACATGTTTATCTTCTTGATCTTGCTGAGAATTCGTTTTCGGGTAATTTGTCTTCGATTGTATCCGTTGGGCTCAATCTTTCTTCGATTATGATCTCCGGTAACGGGTTTTCCGGTGGTATATCGGAGAAAATAGGATCTTTTAGCAACTTGGTTGAGTTCTTTGCTAGTGACAATAAGTTAACTGGTGAGATTCCACAATCATTGTTCAAACTGAATCATTTGGGGATACTTGATCTTAGTAAAAATGATCTTTCGGGTCGAATTCCGGTAGAAATCGAGTCGCTTAAACAGCTAAATGAGCTTAATTTAGCTAACAATAAGTTCACAGGCGAGATCCCGAACGAAATCGGTAGTCTCCCGGTGCTTAATTATCTTGATCTTTCGGGTAATTCGTTTTCCGGAAAGATCCCATCCGGGTTAGCGAATTTGATGCTAAACACGCTGAATTTGTCGAACAATCGACTTTCGGGAGAGATCCCTTCGGTGTTTCATAAAGACGTTTATCGCGATAGCTTCTTGGGTAATCCCGAGTTATGTGGCGGGTTTAGTCCTCGTTGTGTTGAAAACTATCAATCAAAGAGTAATCATAATCTATGGCTGCTTAGGTTCATATTCGTCTTCTCTGGAGTGGTGCTCGCTATCGGTGTGATTTGGTTCGTTTTCAAGTATCGTAGCATCAAGAAAACGAACCAAGGAGTGTCGATATCGAAGTGGAGATCGTTTCACAAGCTGGGTTTTAGTGAAATCGAAATCATTCATCTTTTGAATGAAAACAATGTGATAGGAAGTGGCGCGTCGGGGAAAGTGTATAAGGCGGTTCTTAGCAACGGTGAATCCGTGGCGGTTAAGAAGTTATGGGAAGGGTCAGTAAAGAATGAAGAAGAGTCCAAAATGAGTTCACAGAAAGAGTTCGAGAGTGAAGTCGAGACTTTAGGAAAGATTAGGCATAAAAACATAGTTAGATTATGGTGTTGTTTCAAGAGTGGGAACTCAAGGCTTTTGGTTTATGAATATATGCGAAATGGGAGTTTAGGGGATGTGTTGCATAGCACCAAAGGTCGATTATTGGAATGGTCTATGCGATTCAAGATTGTTCTTGATGCGGCCGAGGGGTTGTCGTATTTGCATCATGATTGCGTTCCTCCGATTGTTCATAGGGACGTCAAGTCAAATAACATATTGCTAGACGAGGATTACGGGGCTAGAATCGCTGATTTTGGTGTCGCCAAATTCATCAAGTTAACTAATAAAGGGTCGGAATCGATGTCGGTTATTGCGGGTTCTCGTGGTTATATTGCTCCTGGTACGATCATTTTATCGATTTAAACTTAAACGGTGTATTAATCACTATGAGTCATATTAGATGTGATAAATGGATGGGTGGATCGGGTAGCATGTCAAAACAGATTTTGTATTTTTTTAATAATGATAAATTGAATATGATAACAAACTATAAAATCAAAATAGAAATAATAGTGTGGTTTTATAATATTTTCATTTACCCGTCTCAGAATATGCATACACACTTCGTGTAAACGAGAAGAGTGACATATACAGCTTTGGAGTGGTGATATTGGAGCTAGTGACCGGAAGGAAACCAATAGACCCAGAATTTCTCGAAAGCGACTTAGCCACATGGGTCCAAACCACGGTTAACGAAAAGGGACATGACCATGTGGTAGATCCTGAACTTGAATATGGTCCCAAAGAGCAAATCTATAGGGTTCTTGATATCGGTTTGCTATGCATTAACCCCCTTCCAATGAGCCGGCCTTCGATGCGAACCGTAGTGAACTTACTTCAAGAATCTGCGGTTGATGGTAAACCAAAGCCTATCATAAACAAAGAAGGGAAAGTATCTCCTTGTTTTGAAGAAGAAGATTGTTCTGATGAAGCAAGTTTGGTATAGAGAAAGATTTCTACAGCAAGGATAAACATCATGCATTGAAATGATGTACATTGTGCATCAAATGTTGTACATTGTCACTGAAAAATAAGAGTGAGGTCTTTAGGACTAGCAACAATTAAAGTCTAAATTTTCAGCAAGTAGTAATCATATAGTTTAAAAAGGTAATCTTGTAAAAATTGACTGTGTTAGTCGTTTTCTTCTATAAATAGTCAATGCGTAATGTGTTTTGTAATAGTTTTAATTTATTAGTTACAACTTTTTTTATATAAATATATATAGTGGAACACTACAAATCGATTATATGTTTATGCCTGGTATCACTCTGGTTTAAACTTTAAAAGAAAAACGATTCCCAGTTTCAATTAGAAGGTATATTAATTTTTTTTTTTTTGAGTTTAAAATAAGGTTATAAATCTAAAGACAAAATTTTATCATTTTATTTATGGTCCGATTACATATTGTTAAATGTAGCCAAACAAATCGAGTCAGGTCAATCTATTTTCAGTTTGCTATTTTCCAATTATAAATTTTGTTATAAAGATACTTGGAAAAATTTATTCCTTTTTACTTCATTTACATGATTGTCTCCAATCTGGGAGGTATTGGAGTTGTCGTCATTCGTGGAGGCAAATTTATGGAAACTTTCAATATTATCTTAGAATAATGGATTTTAATAATCTCAACTTCTCAATTATTGCTCGTTGGCCGGCAACGGTCCCAACTTTAAAAATTCTCACTGTCGGTCCCATTTTTTTTTTCACAAATTGGCCTTCAATGGACCCTGACTAACAGAACCCTAACGTCGTTAATCTCTGGTCGCCGGAAAAACGTTTTTGGTCGGAAAAAGGTTCCTAAATGTCCGATCTATGGTTACAGACAGTTTGGGACGAAAACTTTGAGTTTTCCGGGTAAAAAGTTGAGTTTTCCGGCCAAAAATAAGTTTTCCGTTGAAAAAGGAGTTTTTCCGACGACCTTAATAATTGGGCTTTTTACTAGAAAAGGTTCCTAATGGTGTGTAATAAGGTTTCAAAAAGGTTTCAGACGAATAGGTTGAGTTTTCCTGCCAAAAAAATACTATTCCGGCCAAAAACGTTTTCCGGTGGCCGGAGACTAACAGCGTTAAGGTTCTGTTAGTCAGGGTCTATTGAAGGCCAATATGTGAAAAGATAGGATCACCAGTGAGAATTTTTAAAGTTGAGACCGTTGCCGGTCAACAGACAATAATTGCGATTATTAAAATCCATTATTCATATTATGTTTTATAGTATTGATGTGATCATTTAGGTTTCTAATTAGTAATTGTTTTTTCTTTTTTATTTACAGTTTTAAAATATGATACTTTATATAAGTTACTCTAAATAATTAAAAGAAGTAGATGAAATGTTAAAAAAATTAAAACTATATTTTAAATATAAGCTTAAGAGAATAATTTATGAATGTTACATCAAATCAAATAATAATTTTTAAAGGTGTGAATAGAAGAAGTATTTGGCAGCATTTTGCCGTCCATATTAAGTGTGAAAAAAGTTTCAATTTGACTCCATAAGTTCACCTATCTCCCAAATACCTCCCTCAACATGTAGAGTTAACATAAAGGGTCCTAAGTTCCCACAAGTTTTAGAGTTCTTTAGATAACCTTTCCAATATATATATATATATATATAGGTGAAAGTTCATTTGAGAAGAAATATTAATTGAGAAAAAAAAAGAACAAAGGGTAATTTTGTAAAACATTAAATAGTTTTTTCACTTATCTCATTTATTATCATCTTTGACTAATTAATTAGTCATAAAGACTATCATCCTCCACACTAACTTTTTTTTGCCTACACACATCAAAAATTATCCTACATATTTCGAAATTCATCCTACATTTTGAAATTAATCTTACACAACTTGTAATTTATCTTATACACCTCGTAATTTATCTTATACTTTGAATTATTTTATTTTATTCTTTTGAAAAATATTTATTTTGAAGACAAGTTACAAAAAATTTAATGTAGGTAGTTATTAAAGAGGAAGACTACAAATTAATGATCTATGTAGATTGACCAATGTACCCTTATAGTATTATTAAATACTTATATTAAATGAAGTAAAATAAAGCATTCTTATTAGTTGAAATTTCTTCTTTTTTCTTCTTAAAAAAAATTTCTTCTCATTTGGCCACTAAAAGTAACGATTTGAGCATAAAAAATATTAAAAAAAAAATTTAGATTTTTTTTAGGTTTTTTTAGGTTTTTTGGGGGTTTAGTTTTTAGCATTTTAGCTTGGGGGGGGGTTAGGTTTTTTTTAGGTTTTTTGGGGGTTTTAGTTTTTAGCATTTAGATTGGGGGGGGGGGGGGTTAGCTTGGGGGGGGGGGGGGTTTAGGTTTTTGGAGGGGGGGGTTAGGTTTTTTTAACTATTTTAGGTTGTGTTTACATTGTTTCTCGTGGTTCTCGCAATAAGGGTGGTTCTCGCATGAACTCCTCCCTATATATATATATATTTGTGTGTGTGTGTGTGGGGGGGTGGGGGGTATCACATGAGAACTCTAAATATTGCATTAAAGATTTAAACATTTATCGTCGAAAGGGTTTAAGGCCTCAAATTGTTCAACAAGATTTTATAACCCTTAATTCGGTATAGTCCTGCGTTATAAATAATAGAATAACGTGTGGTCGTATAGAAGACTTTACCATTTGTGTTCTTTTTTCTTTAAAAAAATGCTTTGTACGTCAAAAATAATAGTCTGCACATCAGGCCGTGGGGTATGGTGGGGCGGGGGTTGGGCTTGGGTTGGGGCATTTGCTGACACGTGAAATGGGAGCCCCCCCCCCCCCCCACACAGCCTGGTTACGTGTCCACGGGGTATGGCGGGGCATGGGTTGGGTGCACCGCTTGGCAGAATGTTTAAAAAATAAAAAAAAGTCCGCTTGACGTGGCGGGGTGAGCGAATGACATTCAGCCAGCTAGCATGGCCATACCGGCCCACGCCCGGCTTGAAAGCCAAGCCCCAAGGGCCACGCCCCAACCCAAGCCCACCCGTTTTCCCCCAACCCAAGCCCCATACCCCATAGCCTCATATACACATCTTTACAACAAAATGTGTAATGTGTAAGAGTGGAGGGAGTTGTCACCAAATGGTGAGTGTTTAAATAATTTTCTAACAAATAATGTCATGTCATGTCAAGTCCTCACTTCACTTCATATTTTGCACTCAATCACTAGCAATGGTTAAACACATGAAGAGTGGTAAACAATTTTAAAAAATGTGATTGGTTGAAAGGGGTTGGGACCCACCATTAACCTACTCTCTCTCTTTCCTCTTTATCTTCATTTCTCTTTCTCTTCTTTTTCGGTTGCTCACTCGGTGAGTATGCACCGCCTTGGCCCCTCACCGATCACCGAACAAGGGCTAGCAAAGCATCACCACGTGATAAAGTGACATCCCCGATTGAGTCACCGCTACCATACCGTCCACCCTAAATATGTTAAGCGGTGATTGTGACGTGTGAGTTACTTTATCAGATATTATTTGATTACGAAATCCCTAAAATCAATTGGTGAGATTGTATGCTTTTCTAGGTAAAGTTTTAAAATAAACATAAAATGGTAATTACACAATTTAAGATTATTATTATTATTATTAATTTCAATTGGTGAGATTGTATGCTTTTCTAGGTTAAGTTTTAAAATAAACATAAAATGGTAATTACACAATTTAAGATTATTATTATTATTATTATTATTATTATTATTATTATTATTAATTAAGGTTGTATGTATTTGATTATTTAAGAATGGTACGTTATTTTGCATCACAAAGTTAGTTCATACATAAGATTTTTTTTAGCGGCTTATATTATACAAATTCATCTTTGACGGGTCTTGAACCCTTTACTTCAAGTGAAGCAACATCTTAACTTTAATTGTTTTGCCAATTGGCCCAACCCCCACCTACTCATACATATTGTTACGGCCCCCAACCCGTTTTGCCTGGTTCGGAAGCCGCGGGACAGAAACTCGTGGTATTGGTGTTTAGATTTGCAGCGGAAATTTTAACAGGATCGTTTAAATAGAAAACACCGAATTATTTTATTATAAGTTTCGGGACAAACCCCATATTTTACAATAAAGGAATTTCACTGGGAAATCCCCTGATTACAGAAAACATGTTTATTTCTATTTACTAAGCCACTTTATTTAAGCTGGAGTGCTACGCGGCACTTTTCCTTTTTCCTCACAGTAAATCACCTGAAACGTGTTTTAAAAAGATTTGATCAGCGAAAAATACTGGCGAGTGCATTCCATTTATAAAAGAGACACATTGTTATAGCATACAGTATTAAGTGCGATTACAATTGCTTCTATCTTATAATTATCTGACCCAGACCGGATCTGTGACTGTGGTCATATCACTATTTAGGTCCGTTCACCTAAAACTGACGCTAGATAAGTTATGTATACAAAACCCCATGTACTGTCAGAAATTCAAGATAACAAAGACTTAATCACTGTAAGTATAACGGAAAACATTTAGGGTTTTGTAAACCAACTTTGATAAAACAGAATGACTCACATTGCAGATTTAAACGATCACAGGTTGCCTACTGGTTATGCTGGTAAACCTAGTAAAATATACAATGCAAACGAAACTAGGTTAGTAACTTAATTCAACATTTACGATAATTCACGAGATCGAAACCCTCACGACGAATGACAAAGTATAGCCCAATGTGTGCAGCACTTAAACATCCATCGGATCGGTTTTAATCGATCGGACATTGTATCGTAGCAGTGATCGAGTTATTACCCTGTTATCGTAGCAAAGTTTCGGGACTATGAACGTGATTTTGAAAGAAACGGAGATATATCAACGTACGAAGAGTAATTTTTCGTCGCAACAATCAAACCATGCAAGTGCCAAGTCCCAGGGTTTTATACTGGATTTTGGTACCTCCCGCGTGTCGCGCTAGCTACTCTAGACCCTGGCGCGTGTCGCCGCGGCGACCCATTTAGGCTAGGGTAGCCTGGTGTCGGGTATAGCCTGGGTGAGTTGGCAGTTTTCGAAAATACGTGTTTAACAACCGTTTTTGTAAGATAAATCCAATTAGGGGATCCCCCCCCCCCCTTGAGTTTTAGAGGGCCCTGTTGTTGGTTTTGTTCGTTTTTCAAATTTCGGGTCGCACCGTACAACTTGGGGTTTCAATTAGGATTCTTAATGTGTCTTATTAGGTTAGAAATTTGCGAGGTTGTTACATCCTCCCCACCTTGTTTAAAATCTCGTCCTCGAGATTTACTAGAACAAATAAGGATATTTTCGTTTCATTTCCGATTCCAGCTCCCACGTGTATTCAAGTCCTCTCCTTGAATCCCATTTTACCTTGACCAGAATCAATCTCTTGTGTTTGAGATTCTTGACCTTTCTGTCTTCTATTTGAAGAGGTTCCTTAACAAACTTTAACTTTTCATTTACCTCTATATCTTGAAGAGGTACTACCAGTGATTCATCAGATAAACACTTCTTAAGATTGGACACATGAAATACATCATGTACACTGGCTAACTCTTCTGGTAGTTGTAATTGATATGCAACTGGTCCTATCCGTTGGATAACTATAAATGGTCTGATATATCTGGGACTCAGTTTTCCTTTTTTACCGAATCGGACTACTCCTTTCAAAGGAGAAACTTTTAATAGTACTTTGTCTCAAACTTGAAACTCTAATGGCTTACGTCGATTATCGGCATAACTCTTTTGGTGATCTCGAGCCGTTTTCAGTCTTTCCTTGATTTGAGTTATCTTGTCGGTAGTTTCCTGTACAATTTCGGGACCTGATAATTGACCTTCTCCTATTTCTACCCAACATACTGGAGTTCGGCACTTCCGTCCATAAAGTGCTTCGAATGGGGTGGCATTGATGCTTGTGTGATAACTGCTGTTATAGGAGAATTCTATTAATGGTAAATGGTCGTCCCAATTTCCACCGAAATCTATAACACATGCTCTTAACATGTCTTCCAGAGTTTGGATCGTCCTTTCACTTTGTCCATCTGTCTGGGGATGGTATGCGGTACTCAAATTCAATCATGTCCCTATTGCTTGTTGGAAACTTGTCCAAAAATGTGAAGTGAAACGACTATCCCTATCTGACACTACCTCATCTACGTATAGCTTAGCTAGTCTTTCCATGATAAAGGTTTCTTTCATTGGTAGGAAATGAGCTGATTTGGTTAACCGATCCACAATCACCCAGATTGCATCGTTGCCTTTTCTTGTTTTGGGTAATTTAGTAACAAAATCTATTGTTATTAATTCCCATTTCCATATAGGCATTTCTAACTGTTGAAGTAAACCTGAAGGTTTCTGGTGTTCTGCCTTAACTTGTGAACAAGTTAAACACTTAGAAACGTAACTAGCTATGTCCTTTTTCATTCTTATCCACCAAAAGTTATTCCTCAAATCTTGAAACATCTTGTTGTTACCAGGATGAATCGTATATCTAGATTTATGGGCTTCCTCTAATATCTTATCTCTTAGGTTTCCTTGTCTAGGTACCCAAATTCTTTTCTTATGAAATCTCCAAATTCCATCAGTTCCTTATTCTAATTCCTTTATCCTTCCTTTCATTCCTTCAGCATCATCCTTGATCGCTGTTTCTTGTACGCTTTTCAGTTGTTCCATTAAATCTAACTGTAGATTTAATTTAAGAGCACGAACTCATCTTTGTTTCTCATGGTACTTACGAATTAGAGCATCAGCTACTACATTTGCTTTTCCTTCGTGATATTGAATCTCATAGTCGTAGTCACTTAAGATTTCCATCCATCTTCTTTGCCTCATGTTCAATTCTTTTTGCCCAAAAATATATCTTAAGCTCTTATGATCTGTAAAGACAGTAAACTTACTACCATACAGATAATGTCTCCAAATCTTAAGGGCAAAAATTATTGCTCCTAATTCTAAGTCATGAGTTGTGTAATTTTCCTCGTGCTTTTTCAATTGCTTTGATGCATAAGTGATCACTTTCTTACGTTGCATTAACACACATCCGAATCCTAGCTTAGAAGCATCGCAGTAGACTTCAAAATCTCTTGTTCCTTCTGGTAAGGCAAGAATTGGGGCATTTGTTAATTTTTGCTTTAGAATTCTAAAGGCTTCTTCCTGCTTTGGTCCCCATTCAAACCTAACGGTTTTACAGGTTAACTTAGTTAATGGAACAGCTATCTTAGAAAAGTCTTGGATAAAACGCCTATAGTATCCAGCTAATCCTAGAAAACTTCTGACTTCTGTAGCTGATTTCGGGACTTTCCAACTTGTGATAGCTTCTATCTTGGAAGGGTCTACGTGAATGCCTTCATGATTCACCATGTGTCCTAAAAATTGCACTTCTGTAACCAAAATTCACACTTATAAAATTTGGCGTAAAGCTTTTCTTTTCTTAACAGGGTTAAGAGTGCATGCAGGTGTTCACAGTGTCCGTCCTGGCTTTTGGAATAAATAAGTATATCGTCGATGAACAGAATTACAAATTTATCCAAGTATGGCTTACAGATCCTATTCATCATATCCATGAATGCTGCGGGAGCATTCGTTAACCCAAATGGCATGACTGTAAACTCGTAGTGACCGTACCTAGTCCTGAAAGCAGTTTTAGGAATGTTTTCTTCCTGTACTTTCAGTTGATGGTATCCGGAGCGCAAATCTATCTTGGAGAAATACCTAGCTCCCTGAAGTTGATCAAAAAGATCATCAATCCTAGGTAATGGGTATCGATTCTTAATAGTAACCTTATTTAATTCTCTATAATCGATACACGTGCGCATTGATCCATCTTTCTTTTTCACAAACAACACCGGTGCTCCCCAAGGGGATGAACTGGGTTGTATGAATGCTTTCCCTAACAATTCATCTAACTGCTTTTTCAGTTCTAACATTTCTGTTGGCGCTAAGCGATAAGGTGCCTTAGCTATTGGAGCAGTTCCAGGTATTAGATGAATTCTAAACTCTACTTCCCTATCAGGTGGTAATCCAGGTAGAACTTCTGCGAATACATCGGAGTACTCTAATACTACTGGAATTTCCTGAAGTTCTTTTCCTATAGTTTAATGATTACTGAAATCATATACACTATTCCTTGTTTCCGTTCGTAACTAGCAACTTTCATTACCGAAATGAACTTCATTGGTTTGCGGGGCTTATCTCATGTAATTCGAATTATTTCTCCTGTTGGCGCACGAATTTCTACGGAATTCTGATCACATAGGATTCGAGCATGGTTAGCTACTAACCAATCCATTCCTAACACGACATCGAATCCTGCTAAATTCATAGGTAGAAGATTTGCCGAGAACTTATGTCGTGATAATTCTATTTTTCCTTCTTGAAGTACCTTATCTATACTGATAGGGTTTCCGTCTGCCATTTCTACTGTATAAACTTGACTAAGTTTGGTTAAAGGTTGCTTAAGAGCTTGGCAGAATGAAGTATTTATAAAACTTTGGTTTGCACCAGAGTCAAATAATACTTTTGCATAAACGTCATGGACAAGGAACGTACCATCTATCACATCCGGAATCAGAGCTGCCTCTTGCGTCGTCAGCTGAAAAGCTCTTGCATTCTTCTTATTAGTTCCATCGGCCGCTTTTGCTTTGTTGTCAATTGTCTTGACTAATTTAGGGCAATTTGGCTTAAAATGCCATGCCTCTCCGCAATTGTAGCAGACTGTGGATTTCTTCCTGCACTCCTCCTCTCGGTGACCCAGTATTTTTCAGAAATTTCAGTATCCCTTGCATTTTCCAAAATGTTACTGCAAAATGGTGGGGTGGAAGATTGCCTGGCTCCCTTTTTCTTGGAGTTACTACTATTACCCAAACGGAAACCTTGGGTGATTTCCTGAGCCAATTCCTTCTTCCTATTCTCCTCTCTCGTACGAACCAATCCATCAGTCAAGGTATTGGCCAATTCGACTGCATCGTCGATCGTCCGAGGTCTAGCAGCCTTAACTATGTCATGGATTTCACTAACCAATCCCCAAATGTAGCGATATATAAGCTGTTAGGATCTGAGTTTCTTATGATTGTGCTTGTTTGAGAATAATGAAGATGAATTAGAAACAAGTGCAGCGGAATTAAATGAAACAAACTTTCAACACACAATCAAATGAGAGAATTTCTTTCAACAAACATGTTTAACATGGAATCGAATGATTATATTTATTACAATCTTCAATTACACTTGCATAAATGCATACAATCTCCCCCTCAGCCTGAGCTCACAGTGAATGTTCGTACAGAATGAGTTGTGATGAAGAGAGCTAATAGAACAGTACAGGGTACTGTTCTATTTATAGTACAGAACAAACCACTGTGGCATCTTTGCTGACGTCACCATGAAAGTGACATCTAACCTCCTAACAAACTCAAACTGCTGACCTATTACAACCACTGATTACAAACAACTTATTACAATATACAAAGCATAAACAAAACAACTGATCCTTCATTCCACTGCTTAGGCTCCAGCAGTGCTTTGGTCTTCAGCAGTACTTGAGACATAACAATTGATTGAGCATCAACACTTAGTCTTTATCAGTCTTTTGGGTCAGCAGTAGTTAGGAAGGGTAGTATTTGAATCCATCAGATGTTAGAGCCACTGTCAAGGGGAAAGATCAAATACAAACATCTGCTTATTCTGAATCCACTGATCTGATCCAGTTTTGGCTTTAAGCAACTATTCCTCTGTAGGGTTCAATCCCAACAATCTCCCCCTGGAACAGATGATGCCAAAACTCTTCATTATTCTTGGATTTTTATTGTCTCATCAATAATTCCCTGACTTGTCCTTTGAATTGTAATTCAAAGTCCAAGGAATCTGTATCATCCTCATCCCTGCACAATGTAAGCTCAAGGAGATCTTGCAGATCTTCAACACCCAGGCCCAGTGCTTGTTCCCTTGATATGTGCTTCACCTCACCACTGGATTTGAGCAAAGTCAATACGTGGGTCTGTTTGTCAGATTTCCACTTTAGTATTTTTGAATTCAGTGGGTTTCTTGGGAGAGGTTTTATTGATGTTGAGTTTGGAGACGGAGGCCTGGTTATAACACTTTAGGCAGTGTTTACAGCTTTTGCCAATTCAGGATTTTCTGCTATCATCTGCTAAAGGACCATTTTTATAATGTAATCCCCTTGTGCTTTATCTGCTTCTGTTTCATCATCCATTTGCTTTTGTTTCCTTATTTGATAAAGGATGACAGCAGGTGGAGCAGTGGATCTCCTGATTTGTAACTTTTGTGGTTTAACTGGAACCACTGCTTCAGGATAATCAGGCTTTTGAGGAACATTGGGATTTTTCTTTCTCAACTCTTCCAACCTTTTGTAAGTGGCTAAGACTTTATCTTCTGACCATCTTGTGACCTGATTCCTTGACCCATAATCAGCTGTTATCAGCTCTTCTTTCATTCTTTTCAATCTCAAAGCTCTTTCTGGTACATTCTTCTTATACTTGGACCAAGCAGGAGGAGTTTGTTTTACTTTATCTTTGATCATCTTATGTATTCTTGCTAACTCCTCTTTAAGCTCACCAATGGTCCATTCTTTATATTGAGCTTTTTCTGCCTTGTATTTCTTGAATGCCATAATGTGGTCAATGTAATCTTTTCTCAGGCTTTCAGCATCTCTTTCTGATAATTTCTGAAAAAGGTCTTTTGAAAACTGCTCCAAAGTTCTGACTTGAGTTAGCAGATATTGGTAGTTTCTTTGAATCTCTTTGTCAAACTTGCCTTCTGTATTTCTTTTAGAGATATCCTCTGCTTGTTGAGCCTTTAACTTCAAATATTCTTCTATGTTATTAGGCTGAGGATAACCTTGAAGAGATGGCAGATTCCTTTTTGCAGGGTCATCTTCAGAGTAAAAGGATTTAATTTCCTCCCTTACTGCTAGAAGATCTAATGGATACAGGACTCCTGCAGGAGCAATGGCAGTATTTGGATTAAGAGCTTGTATTGAAGAGAGTGGAACAGGGTTTGGAATGGTAGCAAGGGTCAGTGGTTGTGAAGATGTTGGAGGTGGTGAAGAGTCATCATCCAATATTATCCTTCTCCTTTTGGGTTTTGGAGAGGTTGGTGGTGGATTTGTAGGTTGAGTGGTAGTGATTGAAGTGGTAGGTGGCTGACTAACAGCTGTTGAAACAACTGGTGTTTCAACCACTGTTGTCGTTACAACTGCCGATGTGTCATCAGTTGTCTTCTTCTTTTTGGCAGGTGGTTTTTGTGATGGTGATGATGTTTTTTGGTGTAGCAGTGGTTGTAACAACATCTGTTGGTTTGGAGGTTTGATGAAGGGAAATTTTGGGGATTTGAGGAGTATGTTTTGTGGTTTTGGAAGGTGTGGTTTTGGGTTGCCTTACTTTTCTAGTAGGCTGTCTTCTTTTTGGTACAGGAATTTCTTGCTCTTCCTTGGGTTTAGAAGTACCCTTTTCTTCCTTTTCCATCAAAGCTTTCTTCTCCTTTTCAAATCTTTTAGAACCCTTTGTTTCCCTATCCCTTTTCTGTTTTGCTTTTTCATCAGCAAATGCATTTTGGGTTACATCAACCTTTTTTGAACCATCTGGCCTTGGGATTTCCATAGTAGGTTTAGACAGTTTATCAGGTGGTAAATACAAACCTTCTTTTCCCATTTTGCCTTTCTCCCCCTTTTTGGCATCATCAGGGTTTTCAACATAAATGATTGAAGGAGGAGCAGTGCCAGTGGTTTGCAGCAAATGGGCCTTGATTGCCTTGATGTCTGCTTGTGTATCTTTATACCTAGCTTCCATTGTATTTCTGACCATTTAAAGTTGAATCTCATGTTGATGGTCAGCATATTGTCTTTGTTGATGAAGCATAGGTTGAAATAGATTCCAAAGCTCAGTGGGAGTAGGAGCAGATGATGGAGCAGATGCTGCAGATGTTTCAGCAGTGGGTGTTTCCTTTTGTGCTTGTAACAACTGTTGGAGCATAGTTTTGATTTCTGCAACACAAGTGTCAATTTTGTCAAGCCTCTCCGTCAATTCTCTGTATTTTAAACCATCACCCAAATTAATGGGATCATCTGATTTCCCACTAGCAGTGGTTTTATCAGTAGTTGACTTAGGGAAATTTTCCCAAAAGGCATCCACTGATGCCCCTTTTTCTTGGTACTGGGGGCTTCTTTCTTCAGCAGATGTTACCATTGTAAACACACCAGTAGGTATTGGATACTCACTAGTAGTTACTTTGGTTCCAAAAGAAGAAATTGCCTTCAAGGGAGTCTGAGTAATGAAACAACTAGCCAGATGTAAATCAGTTGATTCAACACCTGTAGTTGCTGCTCCACTTGAACTACCACCAAGAGTTACATGTAACTCAAGGGGTGTAACCTCCTCAGTTGTTGGTGGGTTAGCAATGATAGAGACACCAGACTCAGTCACTTGTTGTGGCATATTCTCATTGACAGGTGATTAAGAAGAACTGATTTGTGTCTGGGCTATATAAAGTGCATCCAACAAGGGTAATATTTGTGGTAGAATTTGGGCAGTGAGTATAGGTGTAGAAAGAGAATTTGCCCCAGGAGCTGGGCTGTGGATGAAGGAATCAAGTGATTCCAGAGCATCATAATGTGGTGTCCCTGTTGATACAACCTGATCTTTTTGAGAAGAAGCAGGAGGAGTTTGAGGCTCAGGTTGAGATCTTTCATCCAACTGCTATGAGGAAGTAGCAGCAGTGGTTATTGGTGACTTCTGTGTTGTCACAGGTATAACCTCTGGGACCTCATCTTCCAGAGTTACCTTTTTTGTGGGTTTGGGGGGCTTCTGTGTTGTCACAGGTATAAAGAGTTTGATCAACCAAATCATCCTTTTCATCAGACATGACTATTTTTGTGGTTGCTATGGGTGTACCACATGGTTTACAATCATCCATCTCAAATTTCTTTAAAAGTTCTTTGGCATATTTGCCTTGATGGATGAAAGTACCATTTTGCAGTTGCCTTACTTGGAAACCAAGAAAGCACTGAAGTTCACCCATTGCACTCATCTCAAACTCAGCTATCACGAGTTGGCTGAAGTTCTTTTCAGAATCCTTTGCAACAGAGTTTTGAACCACTGTTGGGATGTCCTTAAGAGGAATAACCTTGGCCTTAGGAGCTTTGACACCATCAATGGTTGTGAAGTCCATGGGTTTGAAGTTTTCAAGGATGTCACACTCATCAGACCATGTGGGTTTGAATTGATATTTCTCAATCTCCTCAAAAGTTGAGGACCCCACAGATCTTTCCAAAGTGATCTTGTTACCAAGTTTATCAGTTATTTTAACCTCTTGGCCATCCTTGTTTGTGGGAGTGATTTCAACAGAACCAGATTCATTTGCAGCAGTGTTTTCAACTTGGTCATGTTTTCTAAAACCTACACCAAATTTTACATTGCTTTTGATATGTTTCTCAAGCATAACTTCATAACCTTTGTAGGATTCCACCCATTTTTCACAAGTGATTTGGGTGGATTCCAACTCCTTTTTTATTGACTTGATATTTTTCTATCATGGTCTGGAGTTGGTCCTTGGTTATGCTATGCTCTTGTTTGATGCTGCAAATTTCATTTTCTTTTTCACTCAATTTGTTTTTCAGTTCTTTTAAAGACTTTTCAAATTGAACTTCAGTAGTTAATAACCTCTCTAAGGTTTTCATTCACCTCTTTAATGTTTGCAAATGCTATGATGCATTTGTCTAAACAAAGGTTGTTGAGAAACTGGGGTGATACCTTAGTTGCAGCCATCATGGCACAATCACAGGTATGATCACTTTCTTCTTGAGCTTTCTCTTCTTTTTCACCTTCTTTCTTCTTTTCTTCTTCTTCTTCATACCAGGGGTCAGACAGTGGTTCCAACAGGGGTTTTGAACTTTCTCCCAGCAGTATTTCATCAGCAACACCAGTAACCACTGCTTCAGCAATTTTGTCCACTGTTTCATCACTTGACTGTCCTTCTTCAGCTTCCAGCCCTTCTGGTATGGTCTCCAATGCTACAAAACATATATCATTACTAGAAACATTATTTTGAGCATAGAGTGCAAAATTTTCATCTCCTAACTCTTCAGGTAAGCTGCTCCAGTCAACCAGTCCTTGGGTGAAAAAACTTTGTTGGTCTGGTTGAACCACTGCTGGTGCAGCTTGTTGAGGTGCAACTTGTTGCACCTGAACCTGAGGAGCAGGGGCCTGGACATACTGTATCTGAGGAACAGTGGTTTGAACATAGTGCACAGGAACAGGGGTTGCAGGGTGTGCATAGTGAGTAGTGTTTACATGAGCAGGAGGGACATATTGAGCATAGTGCACAGTGTTTTGGTTATTTTGAGGTCTAGGGTTTGAGATAGGATGTGTAATAATTGGTCCATTGGTTTGACTCATGCACTCCCTAGCAAAATGACCTAACCTATTACACTTATAGCATTTAATCTTTGATTTATCTAGCCCCACTTTTAGCTTCCCATGTAACCCTGGAAATTTCTCCCTGTCCTTTTGTAAAACTTGCTGGTTCTAACACTCAGCAGTGTAAGTTGGTGCAAAATGTCCATTTCCTCTAAGTCAGTTGGATCAAAATGCTGCAAATCATTTAGTTCAAAGCACAGATTTTCAGAATTCTGGTTTTCACAACTAGCTGTGAAGGCATAGTTGTTTGAGTAAGAATCAGAGTTGTTAAAAGCTCCACCAGCAGTTATGTCAATATAATGATCATAACTCTGATCCTTACTACTACCAGATTCTTCTTGACCCAAAAGAGCTGTGCTGCCAAATGAGTAGTCATCTGCAACTTTTCCAGACTCTTGTAACTTCTTTTTCTGGTTTAACTCCCTCCCATAGGTTAAGAGTTTACCATGAAGTTGGGTCAGGGTCAGATCCTTGAACTCAACAGAGTTTCTGGTTACAAAAGCAATTGTGTCCCATTTTTCAGGAAGTGACCTTAAAAACCTGCTGTTTACAGTGGATTTAGGAAATTCAGTTTTAACAAGCTTAAGTTCACTTATGAGACAACTAAATCGCTCAAACTGCTGTTAATGTTTCACCCTTAATGTGACAAAAGGTTTCATACTGTTGGTTTAAAATTTCCCTGTTGTTTTCAATTACTTCTTCAGTTCCCCCAAATTGTTCCTTAAGTGCATCCCACAATTCTTTGGCATTGTTACAGTGTAACAGCCCAGCATAAATTTCATTGGGAAGTGCAGATGCAACGATGCTAAATGCCTTAGCATCCAATTCAATTTTGTGAAAATCCTGATCAGTATAGTTCTAAACTTTCTTAGGTTCAAACTTCTTTGGATCCTCAGCACTCGGCACCATTGGAACATGTGGTCCAAAGATAACCGACTTCCAACATCCAGTATTCTGTTGAGCTAAGGTGTGACTCATCCTTCGCTCCCAGATGTTGTACTCATTTCTCTTCAACATAGGTGGTTTGAAGAGAGAACCAATGTTATTGTTCATATCTTGTGATTGTGACGTCATTCTGCTTGTTTTACAAGCACTGATTAATCAACTTTGCTCGTGATTAAACCTTGCTCTGTTTTTCAACGAAATGAACAATTAAAAGTATCAACGATTTTGAGCTGAACTTTTACGTCAAAATGATTGTTAGATCAAGTTTGACTGTCCAAGCTCTAATACCAATTGTTAGGATCTAAGTTTCTTATGATTGTGCTTGTTTGAGAATAATGAAGATGACTTAGAAACAAGTGTAGCGGAATTAAATGAAACAAACTTTCAACACACAATCAAATGAGAGAATTGCTTTCAACAAACTTGTTTAACATGGAATCGAATGATTATATTTATTACAATCTTCAATTACACTTGCATGAATGCATACAATCTCCCCCTTAGCCTGAGCTCACGGAGAATGTTCGTACAGAATGAGTTGTAATGAAGAGAGCTAATAGAACAGTACAGGGTACTGTTCTATTTATAGTACAGAACAAACCACTGTGGCATCTTTGCTGACGTCACCATGAAAGTGACATCTAACCTCCTAACAAACTCAAACTACTGACCTATTACAACCACTGATTACAATATACAAAGCATAAACAAAACAACTGATCCTTCATTCCACTGCTTAGGCTCCAGCAGTGCTTTGGTCTTCAGCAGTACTTGAGACATAACAGTTGATTGAGCATCAGCACTTAGTCTTCATCAGTCTTTTGGAGTTGGGTCAGCAGTAGTTAGGAAGGGCAGTATTTGAATCCATCAGATGTTAGAGCCACTGTCAAGGGGAAAGATCAAATACAAACATCTGCTTATTCTAAATCCACTGATCTGATCCAGTTTTGGCTTTAATCAACTGTTCCTCTGTAGGGTTCAATCCCAACATAAGCACATGTTCTGGCGAGGCCAGAGTCGGTACTATTCTCGCATACTCGAAGAATTTCGAAGTATACTCACGGCACTTAACGTCCACCATCCGGTGACTCAGGAACTGATTTGCTATTTGTTCCTTTTCGTAGGAAGGACAAAATTTCCTTTCTACCAGTTCCTTAAATTCTTCCCAGCTCATGGCGTAAGCCGCGTCACTTCCTTTAGCTTGCAGTACCGTGTTCCACCATTCCAATGCCTCTTATTTGAAAAGGTGGGATGCATACATCACCCTGTCTTCTTCTGTGCACTTACTTATCTTGATCACAGCTTCCGTCTTTTCTAACCAACGTAGTGCAGCGGTTGCTCCTTCATTGCCTGCAAATTCGATTGGCTTACAGGCGAGGAACTTCTTATAAGTGCAACCAGTCGTCATCACTTTTATTTTCTTAGGCAATGGGGCTTGAATTACATTATTATTATTGCCTCCATTTATGCTATAACTGAAATTATTGTCGTGGGTGCGTTTGCTATGGTTGACTTTGGAAGGTTCAACTGGATTCTTAACGGCTGCGACGATTGCCGGGATAGCATTGGCTATACCCTGAGCAACTATATTTTCTATATCTTCTCTATTGAGAAAATTTTCCTGATTATTTGGTTCCGATTGATTAACTTCATTTGCTGATTGATTTACTGCGTTATCCATCTGAATTATAGATATAACAGATGGATTAATATCACAAAGATAGATGGAAAATAAACAAAACATTGCAATCACAAACACAATTTAAGTAAGCACATATAACCAAAATCGTCGTCATTGAGACATTTATATTTTTATATATATTTATGCATCCGTACAAGCCACGTATTTACAGTTGTTTTATTTATATTATTATACATTATTTTATTATTATTATTATTATTTTTCACATATTATTATTACACATAAACTTCTATTCTATGTTAACCGTCTTCAGAAGTGAAATTCCCTTTCGTCGTACTTCCAGGTGATGTTCTCCCCCACGGTTCGGATCCGGTTCCCTGCATCCACCAATTTCTCGGCGTAGTGGCGTAGTTCAGCAACATTCTCCGGGTTCATGGGTGGAAAAGTTGCAGGGGCTGGTTCAAACTGTGGGTAATAAGGGTTTTGATTGTTCATGAGGTTTTGGAAATGCCAGTCATTGGTCCACCACTCCTCAATAGGGTCAGGCAGGGATAGTGGCTTGACAATAGGTTCAAGGATGGCAGGTTCCAGGTTTATTGGAAGTTCGTTTTGAACGGGAATGTTCATAAGGTTTTCATCGACTGGCCCAAAAAGGTCACAATTTGCCAGCTTCCTGTCTAGTTCCTCCCAGGGTGGTAAGGTTGGAGTTTAGCCAGAGTTTTCTCCCACATTTTCTTTTCCTTTTGGTTCGACACTTTTCTTCACTTTTTGAGCTGCAGGCTTCTTCTTTCTCCCCCTTTTCCAGTCTAACAGCCTCCTCCTCTTTTTGGGTTTGGGCTTTTCCTTGGCTTGGAACACCATTGGCTCGTCTAGATCCGCCTGGTACCCGGTCTGGTCCCCGGTAGTCTCCATACCAGTGGAATGTATCGTGAAGTTTCAGAGAGCTTCCGATAGTTCATTCATATTGTTAGTCACACATAAAGAAACACAAAATTCCAAATTAAATTTTAATTATTGAAATTAATTTCCACATAAGCACAAAATTTTTAACTAAAAGTTAAGTATTTTTCAAATACTTAAGTTGGTTTAAACCAGTGGCTCTGATACCACCTAATCTGTCACGGCCCACAACCCGTTTTGCCTGGTTCGGAAGCCGCGGGACAAAAACCCATGATATTGGTGTTTAGATTGGCAGCGGAAATTTTAACAGGATCGTTTAAACAAAAAACACCGAATTATTTTATTATAAGTTTCGGGACAAACCCCGTATTTGACAATAAAGGAATTTCACTAGGAAATCCCCTGATTACAGAAAACATGTTTATTTCTATTACTGAGCCACTTTATTTAAGCTGGAGTGCTACGCGGCACTTTTTCTTTTTCCTCATAGTAAATCACCTGAAACATGTTTTAAAAAGATTTGATCAGCGAAAAATACTGGCGAGTGCATTCCATTTATACAAGAGACACATTGTTATAGCATACAATATTAAGAGCGATTACAATTGCTTCTATCATATAATTATCTTACCCAGACCGGATCTGTGACTGTGGTCATATCACTATTTAGGTCTGTTCACCTAAAAGTGACGCTAGATAAATTATGTATACAAAACCCCACGTACTGTCAGAAATTCAAGATAACAAAGACTTAATCACTATAAGTATAACGGAAAACATTTAGGGTTTTGTAAACTGTAACAACCGTCTAATTTCCATTTGAATTTAATAAAACATGCATGGTTTTATATAAAAAGTGAATTAATTCATTATAAGTACAAAATCAAAGTTTAAAGTGATCACATACTAGTCATCTACCAACTAGTTTAAAAATTCAAAACACGATTAGTGAAATTGTTTACATCATAAACATTGCCTGAACAAAGTTAAATTTACGTGGAAGCTTGATAGGTTTGTGTTCGGTTCTTCAAAATATGCTTGATTTCCATCTGGAAAGTCCCCGTCATTACCTAAAGTCAAAACCACTTAAAATGTTAGTTTTGACATTGATATAGTGCGTATAAACAAGTTCCATCATCGTATCATTAAAAAATAAAATAAAAATTTGCTTTGGGTCCTGCCGCGTGTCGCGCCAGAATCCCCTAAAATTGTCGCGTGTCGCGCCGGATCCAAAGGATCCTGTCGCGTGGCGCGGGGAAGACGGTTTTTCAGCAGGTGCAGGTTATTGACCTGGATTTCCTGCCAGTTCCGGATTTCACCAAAATTTACTTCAAAAGGCCATAACTTTTGATCTGAAGGTCCGTTTTAGGTGATTCTTTTTCCTATACGTCTGTAATTTCATTACCGACGTGCCTATTACAATCACCATACCGAAAATTTGATTTATTGACCGAACGACCAAATATCACTAAACAATTGTTCGACCCATTCTATTTACACTCATTCTGTTACCTTTTCAATAGTAAACATAGGGCGCCTTTTACCCAACTTCCGGGGCTTACTATCACCGGCATTTTATTACCAATCTCATGGCTTCATGCTCTTGTGATTATTATCACCAATGCTAACTATTAAAAACACTATCACTACTAATTACACCATTATTCGACCCGTTTGGCCCATCTATGGAATCCTCCATTATAATGACTACCAAACGACTTCTAGCCGATTCTTATCCTATTATTTCAAGTAACGAATATTGTCACTTCAATCAACACAACTTTTATTCTACAACACAACTATACATATGCTAATTATCAAATTACTCGTTGTAACGAATCAAGTTACATACCTTCAAAGCACGCCCTTCAAACGCAAGTCGCCACCGGCTTGTCCGCTTGACGCTCTGGTATCCTTTCCTATAGAGTTCAACCATGGCATGTTTAGAACTATTTTCAAATCATATATCACATAGTTTGCCGAAATATCACAATTAGGCGGTTTAACTTTTAAATTTCAGTTTTAAGCCTTCTTCGAGGCATTTATACAAACACTTTAAGGGCAGAATTTTACATGATTTATTGACAAGTTCATAACTTGTCATATAGCCCAAATTTTTATCAATCAAACTATCTTACATAAATATTAGTCTCTATAATTCTGAAATCACTTCACACATGTCAAATTACACTAGAACAATCCCTAATTTCCTAGTGTTTATCAAGTTCTACATAACCCACTAATCACCTACAATGGTGTTCATGGATTTTACTAGAATTAAGCATGATTTCAACATGTACTTGTCTAGGGTTTACTCCTAGACACTTCAATGTTCCTATTTCATCTACATAACACATATGCATCATCAGATTTCACATACCTTATGACCTCCTTACAATGGGGATCACTTATCCAGGCTCGAATTTCGTTTTAGGACTGATCTTGACCTTCAATTTGTGAGATTAGTGAGAGTTTAGGGTTTGAAGGGGAGCTCTATGTCGCCCCTGTGTTCCAATTGACCAGACACACACTTTTGTGTGTGTTTGGTGTGTTTTGTTTTATTAATTGAATCAAGTTTCAATTTTAACACCTTTAGTCCCTCCAATTTCATTTTTATCTTATTTTAAGTGTTTATCCCACTCATAAATCACTAACTAACTAGGTTAGTGTATTTCCTAGCTGTTTTATTTTACTTATTTATCTACAACTAGTTTGTAATATAAGAATTTGTATTTTCGGGGTGTTACAAGTCCACCCCCCTTAAAAAGGGTTTCGTCCCCGAAACCAGAGCACGTACCGAACAGTGTAGGGTAGATACGTCGCATCTCCTCTTCGGATTCCCATGTAGTGTCCGAACCCTTCCTATGCTCCCATTTGACCTTAACTTGATCAATTCTCTTATTTCGCAAGTGCTTAACTTTTCGATCTAGAATATCTAATGGCCTCACTGCATAATGTTATGGAAATGTTATGTCACGCCCCCCGTCCCGGTTTTACCCGGTCCAGGAGCCGCGGGACAGAAACCCGTGGTATTTATTTATTTAAGTTGACAGCGGAAGTTTTAGTAGGATCGTTTCAAACTTGAAAATGCCCGATTATTTTATTTCATAAGTTGGGATAAACCCCGTAGTTTACAATAGAGGAATTTCATAAGGAATTCCCAAGTTTTACAAAACATGTTTATTTATTTGATTAAGCCACTACTTCAAGCTTGTTAGTGCTCCGTAGCACTTTTCCTTGATTCACAGTAGGTCACCTGAAACATGTTTTAAAAATATTTTATCAGCGGGGAAATACTGGCGAGTCATTCAAATTTGATAAACTGACACATAGTTATAAATTACAGCATAAGAGCGATTACAATGGCTTCTATCTTATTTTTATCTGGCGCCGTGTCACCTCCTGGTGACGATGGTCATACCACTATTGGGTCCTTTCACCCAAGTAGTGATGATTATCACTGTTAGGATTAGTAGCCTAACCGTGAGAAATTAGTAATGTGCACAATACCCCACTAGCCAATGATTCAAGATAACCACAACTTAATCTCTGTAATTATAACTTTTTGAAAAATGATTGGAGTATTGTAAAATACTTTTGATAAAAGAGAATGACTCACATTGCAGATTTAAACGGGCAGAGTTTTAGCCTACTGATAAGCCTTGTAACCTAATTTAAACAACAATGCACACGAACTAGGTCAGTAACTAATACAGCATTTACGATAACTCACGAGATTAAAACCCTCACAACGAATGACAAAGTGCAATACTTAAACATCCATCGAATTCACGACGAATGACAAAGTATAGCCCTAATGTGGGCAGCACTTAAACATCCATCGGATTGGTTTCAATCGATCGGACATTGAATCGTAGCAGCGATCGAGTTAATACCCTGTATCGTAGCAGCGTCTCCCTAATGGAATTTATGATTTTGAGCAGTGGAACTTCGTTTTCGATCAAAACTTTCGACACAGTTGAACTGCTCATGATCGGATCAATTTATAGCTGAAAAACAAGTTTTACGCGGCCCACGTAAAACTTAAGAAGATCTTACGCGGCCCCGAGGGCCACCTATGCGTAGACTAGGGCTAGCGTGTCATCAGTAGACCTGCCACGTGTGCGACACGTGGCCCAGGGACGCTTATCCGGTCAAAGTTGAGTTGACGCGGCCCGCGTAAACTCCTGTTATGGTTTACGCGGCCCGCCTGAAACTCAATTTTCTGGATTTCTTGATTTTTCATTTACGTTAGGGTTTCAGGGGTCTGGGTTTTCACTTACGGGTCATTTTGGGACATTTTTGCAAGTCCTTACATCCTCCCCACCTTATTTAAAATCTCGTCCTCGAGATTTACTGAAATAAGTGAGGATATTTTCGCTTCATCTCCGATTCCAGTTCCCAGGTATATTCTGGTCCTCTTTTTGAATCCCACTTGACTTTGACCAGTACTAGTCTTTTGTGCTTAAGAAACTTGATCTTTCTGTCTTCTATTTGAAGCGGTCTCTCCACGAACTTTAGCTTTTCATTCACCTGTATGTCTTGAAGAGGGATTACTAGCGATTCGTCCGATAGACATTTCTTAAGGTTGGATACATGAAATACGTCATGTACCCCTGCTAGCTCTTCTGGTAGTTGTAAGCGATAGGCGACTGGTCCTATTCGCTGGATTACTGGAAATGGTCCTATGTACCTTGGACTCAGCTTTCCTTTCTTACCGAACCGAACTACTCCTTTCCAAGGAGAAACTTTTAAAAGTACCTTGTCTCCAACTTGAAATTCTAGTGGCTTGCGTCGATTATCAGCATAACTCTTCTGGCGATCTCGAGCCATTTTCGGTCTTTCCTTGATTTGAGTGATATTGTCGGTGGTTTCTTGTACAATTTCGGGACCTGATAATTGACTTTCTCCTATTTCTGCCCAATAGATCGGAGTTCTACACTTTCGTCCATACAGTGCTTCGAATGGGGCAGCTTCAATGCTTGAATGATAACTATTATTATAGGAGAATTCGATTAAGGGTAGGTGGTCATCCCAGTTTCCACCAAAATCTATCACACATGCTTTAAGCATGTCCTCCAGGGTTTAAATCGTCCTTTCACTTTGTCCGTCTGTTTGAGGATGATAAGCTGTACTTAAATTTATTCGCGTCCCCATGGCTTCTTGGAAACTTGTCCAGAAATGTGAAGTGAAGCGACTATCCCTATCCGATACAATGGAGAGTGGGACTCCATGTAAGGATACTACCTCGTCTACGTACAACTTTGCTAACCTTTCCATGCTGAAGGTTTCCTTCATGGGTAGAAAATGAGCTGATTTGGTTAATCGATCCACAATTACCCAAATCGCGTCATTAACTTTTCTGGTTTTGGGCAACTTAGTAACAAAGTCCATTGTTATAAGCTCCCATTTCCATACAGGCATCTTTAATTGTTGTAGTAGACCTGAGAGTTTCTGGTGTTCTGCCTTAACTTGTGAACAAGTAAGACACTTAGAAACATATCTAGCTATGTCCTTTTTCATTCCTATCCACCAGAAGTTATTCCTTAAATCTTGGTACATCTTATTGTTACCAGGATGCATGGTATACCTAGATTTATGGGCTTCCTCTAAAATCTTATTTCTTAATTCTCCTAGCTTAGGTACCCAAATCCTTTTCTTGTGGAATCTCCAAATTTCATCACTTCCTTGCTCTAATTCTTTTATTCGTCCTTTCATTCCTTTAGCGTCATCCTTGATTGCTGTTCCCTGGATATTCTTCAGTTGTTCCATTAAGTCTAATTGTAGACTTAATCTAAGAGCACGAACTCGTCGTTGTTTCTCGTGATACTTACGACTTATGGCATCTGCAACTACGTTTGCTTTTCCTTCATGATATTGAATATCACAGTCGTAGTCACTTAGAATTTCCATCCATCTTCTTTGCCTCATATTTAATTCTTTTTGCCCAAATATGTATCTTAAACTCTTATGATCTGTATAGACTGTAAACTTACTTCCATACAGATAGTGCCTCCAAATCTTAAGGGCAAAAATTATGGCTCCTAATTCTAAGTCATGGGTCGTATAGTTTTCCTCGTGCTTTTTCAATTGCCTTGAGGCATACGCAATTACCTTCTTGCGTTGCATTAGCACACATCCTAATCCTAGCTTAGAAGCATCACAATAAACTTCAAAATCTTCTGTCCCTTCTGGTAAGGCAAGAATTGGAGCGTTTGTTAACCTTTGCTTTAAAATCCTAAAGGCCTCCTCCTGCCTAGGCCCCCATTCAAACTTCACTGACTTACAAGTTAGCTTAGTTAATGGTACAGCTATTTTAGAAAAATCTTTAATGAATCGTCTATAGTATCCGGCTAATCCTAGAAAACTTCTAACTTCCATAGCTGACTGCGGGACCTTCCATTTGGTGATTGCTTCTATTTTGGAGGGATCTACGTGAATACCTTCATGATTTACCATGTGTCCTAAAAATTGTACCTCCTGTAGCCAGAATTCACACTTCGAGAATTTGGCGTAAAGCTTCTCTTTTCTTAACAAGGTTAAGAGTGCATGCAAATGCTCACAATGCTCGTTCTGACTTTTGGAATAAATAAGTATATCATCGATGAAGACAATTACGAATTTATCCAAATACGGTTTACAGATCCTATTCATCATGTCCATGAATGCTGCAGGAGCATTTGTTAGTCCAAAGGGAATGACTGTAAACTCGTAATGACCATACCTAGTTCTGAAAGCAGTTTTAGGTATGTCTTCTTCTTGTACTTTCAACTGATGGTATCCGGAGCGTAAATCTATCTTAGAAAAGTATCTAGTTCCTTGCAATTGATAAAAAAGATCATCAATCCTAGGTAATGGATATCGATTCTTAATTGTAACCTTATTCAATTCCCTATAATCGATACACATTCGCATCGAACCATCCTTCTTCTTTACAAACAACACAGGCGCTCCCCAAGGGGATGAACTAGGTTGTATGAATCCTTTATTTAATAATTCATCTAACTGCTTTTTCAATTCTAGCATTTCGGTGGGTGCTAACCGATAAGGTGCCTTGGCTATCGGTGTAGTTCCAGGAATTAGATGAATTCTAAATTCTACTTCCTTATCGGGTGGTAGTCCAGGTAGTTCTTCCAGGAATACATCCGAGTATTCTGACACTACTGGAATCTCCTTAAGTTCTTTACCTTTAGTGTTAATGATTACCGAAATCATATATACTATTTCTTGTTTTCTTGAATAACTGGCCACTTTCATTACTGAAATGAATTTCAGTGGCTTACCTGGTTTATCTCCTGTAATTACCACTATTTCTCCTGTTGGTGCATGAATTTCTATGGAATTCTTATCACAAAGAATTCGAGCATGGTTTGCTACTAACCAATCCATTCCTAATACCACATCGAATCTGGCTAAATTCATAGGTAAAAGGTTTGCAGAAAATTTATGGCCTAAGAGTTCTATCTTTCCTTCTCGCAAAACCTTATTTATGTTAACAGAATTCCCATCTGCCGTTTCGACTGTAAAAATTTGCCTAAGGTTGGTTAAGGGTAAGTTAAGAGCTTGGCAGAATGAAGTATTTATTAAACTTTGGTTTGCACCAGAGTCAAATAATACTTTTGCATAAACGTCGTGAACTAGGAACGTACCAGCTATCACGTCAGGGATTAACTCTGCTTCCTGAGTAGTTAACTAGAAGGCTCTTGCATTTTTCTTGGTAGTTCCTTCTGTAGGTTTGGCTTTGTTATCAGCTGGTTTGACCAGTTTTGGGCAGTCTGGTCTAAAATGTCCAGCTTCTCCGCAGTTGTAGCAGCTTGTTTCTTTCTTCTTTCTGCAATCTTCTTCTTGATGTCCCGGAATTTTGTAGAAATTGCAATACCCTTTGCATCTTCCAAAATGCTTTCTTTTGCAGGTATTGCAAAATGGAACAGTGGAAGATTGCCCAGTTCCCTTTTTCTTGAAATTACTACTGTTACCCACATGGAATCCTTGGGTAATCTTTTGGGCCACTTCCTTCTTCCGGTTTTCTTCTCTTGTGCGTACCAGCCTGTCAGTTAGGGTGTTAGCTAATTCTACCGCATCGTCAATAGTGCGTCGTCTCGCAGCTTTAACGATATCACGGATTTCGCCAATCAATCCCCAAATATAGCGGGAAATAATTATCGGTTCTGGCGAAGCCAGAGTTGGTACGAATCTAGCATACTCAAAGAATGTCGAAGTATACCCTCGACAATCAACGTCTACCATCTGGTGATTGAGGAACTTATTCGCCATTTGTTCCTTTTCATGTTCGGGACAAAATTTTCTTTCTACCAGCCGCTTAAATTCTTCCCAACTCATGGCATAGGCCATATCGCTTCCATTGGCTTGTAATACCGTATTCCACCATTCTAGTGCCCCTTCTTTAAAGAGATGCGACGCATACATGACTTTATCCTCCTCGGCACATTTACTTATTTTAATTACTGCCTCGGTTTTCTCCAACCAACGCAGTGCAGCAGTCGCCCCTTCATTGCCTGCAAATTCAGCCGGTTTACAGGCAAGAAATTCATTGTAAGTGCAACCAGGCGTTGCAGCTTTCATTTTCTTAGGAATTGGGGCCTGCACTACATCGTTATCATTATTATTAATGTTGTCGCCTCTATTTACGCTATTACTGAAGCTGTCTTCATGAGTACATTTGCTAGGAATAATTTGTTGAGGCTCAACCAGATTTCGAGCAGCAGTAATGATTGCTGGAATAGCATTGGCTATTCCCTGAGCAACGATATTCTCGATATCTTGTCTATTCAGAAATTGATCTTCATGGTTTTGCGCGGATTGGTTACCCTCGTTAACTTGTTCGTTACCAGCGTGTTCCATCTGGTAATTAATATATATAAGTTATTTCCACAAAATAAATAACAATCACACAATAAAATAATTACACGTAATCATGTCAACACATGTAGCCAAAATTGTCGATTTTTCGACTTCCATATTTTTATATATTACTATGCGTCCGTACACACCCGTTATCTTACAAGAGTTTTATTTTTAAGTTATTTTACAGGATTATATTTTTATTACTGTTATTATTATTATACAACCACAACCACACAGTCACCCCATCCCCATCAGCTGGCATCTCAGAAACGACGTTCCCTCTCGTCGTATTTCCATGATATCCTCTCTCCACATCTCGGATTCTATTCCCGGCGTCCACCAGCTCCTCGCCATAGTGGCGGAGTTCAGCCAAGTTTTCTGAGCTCATAGGTGGGTGTAGTGGAGGCTCGGGGTCAAATTGGGGAAAAAAGGTATGAGGGTTGTTCAAAAGGTTCTTGTAACACCTCGAAAATTTCGGGTTCAATAATAAAACGACACGTGTCATGTCAGACAAAACGCGTTGTAAACTCGGATTTTTTTTAATAAAGATGATTCGGTAGGATTTAAAGTGGCGTCATGTTAAACTGTTACCTCTGAACGACCTAAATTATAAATCCCAAGACCGATTAAATATTATACCCTTCTTTTATTACCCACGATGCGGAAAATTATTTCTAATAATGGATGTGATAAAGCATGATGTGATCCCACAAATAATTTGAGTGGTACACCGATGTTTTCGGATCTTGTTAATGCATTCAAATTGAAACAAGTTCAATGGTAGGGTATTACCCAGTATCATACACTGAAAAAGGGTCCTATAATTGATAAATGAGGTCTAGTTGTCGTACAAGTTGCTATCTTTTCGAATCTTCAACAAACAACAACAATTTTGTCTCAGAAAGGGGCTAGCGCACCGCTACATATGTAGCGTAACGGTGCGCTACCATGTTAAGTCTTCTGGCCCAATGTAGCGGGCTAGCGCACCGCTACAAGTGTAGCGTAACGGTGCGCTAGCTATGCCCAGAAGCAGAAAAACAGGCAGCAGCCTGTATCTCGCGATTGTTACCCCTTAGGCCGGTTTTCTTGCATGTGCATGAACCTTAGACTCCCCTAGGCACTAGAAGACATGTGTTGAACAATTGTGGAAGGGTATAGACTCTTGTGTCAATTGATTGTGGTGTGTAAACCCACTATATAAAGGACCTTCAAGTGCAACTTTCATTCACACATCATATTCAAGCATTCTGATTATTTGGGGAGCTTGCAAACTGATCAAGAGCCTTTCTAATCATCCTTAATCATCTAGTAAGTTGCCTAACCCTTCTAATTTAGTTCTAGCTTTATAATTAGCATAAAAGTCAATATATCATAGTTTACGGTTGACTTCTTGATTAAGTAACGATAGTTCAGTCGTATGTCAAATTGAAAATACCGTTAGATAGGTAATTATACGGGTAATAAGCCCTTATAAGGTCACGTACCGAATCCAGACCCAACTAGGTCGTTTGTCGGGTCAAACGTTGACCGAAAAAGTCAACAGAATTACAAAATGCGATTTAATGCACGGTTAGCAATCCGCGAGGCGTGTAATCTGTTTTAAACCTAATATAACTTGGTAATGAGTATAAAAACTTGTCTACGCTTGCCCGACTCGACAAATTTCTGTTTAAACCCGGTTCAGAACCGAAAGACGCAAAACCTTGACTTTTGCTTTGACTTCGGTTCTGACCCGTTTTAGTTTGATTCGGAAATGCCTTAGTGCTTCTTGAGGGTTAGATTACATGCTAGTATAAGTCTCTGTAATTGATTCGTTGATTATCCGATGCATGCACACGTTTCCGTTAATCGCTTAAATTGGACCGTAATGCCCTTATGACCTTACGACGAGAATTTTGAAAATGTGGAAGTACAATAATCTTAATTACTGATTATTAAACATGTACGTAAATTTTCACGTCAATCGGAAGTCTAGATTAGGAGATATGCGCATTAGCGTGAATAATAAACTTTTTATTAATTAAACGGCGCGATTAGCGCATAGCCTATCTAAACCCAATTTTCGGTACCAAAACTTTTACCCACTGATGTTAAATAATATTTTGGGATTTTTGAAGATTTTTAATTATTTTTAAACTGGTCTTAAGCTAGGCTTATCGCATTGATTCGGTTAATACCGAATACGCCCTTTTAGGCCATAAAACGAGTTTTACGAATCCGTTTGATACCAATCCAATTGCCACTGATTTAAAATAATAAATAGAGTGTTTTGAGCCTGTTTTGCTGATCAGAAAACTCAGAATGGTATTTTAAACAGTACGTCGCCTAAAACGGCTTTATACGCGTATTAAACGCGTAGTTTGGTATTAAAACCATTTTGCCACGTAAGACTTATTACCAAATATTATAACCTGTTAAAATTAATAATTTTTCTGATTAAATCAGACCCGTATCTCAGAAGTATTATAAATCCCTTTTATGGTCGTTAAAATGACCAAAATACCCCTACGGGGCATAATTAGGGAATAAAATCGTTATGGGCATTATGGAAGATATCATAATGATATCACAACATATTTAAAGCGTATTAACTTAGGAAACCTGTTCGCGACCCTTTCGGTTACCCGTTATGCGTTATACGCGTTCGGTACGGTTTATGTAACTAGTTTGCATAAACTAGCCGAAACGGGTCAAACGATATCATTTTTATCTCAAAATCCAGAATGTGAATAGTAAAACCATATTAAACAAGTCCTCAAACTTGTCGGGTCAAAATCACATTCTATCCGGTCTTCGCTTAATCATGCGTACGAACCGTATCGTTAAAACTGACCGGTCTAAGCTTAAGCTTAATTAAAGACCCGTTAGTATTCTAATAGGTTATATTAAACCTTCGTTCCAGATTAGGAGAACCAGTAAAAGCTATCTGCAATTTATTCGATTAAGGATTTATACTTGCAAAGGTAAATACTTTTAACTTATTTTCCCTATACGGGCTTGGGTTACGGTACATAGCGTACCGCTTGATCGAGCATCAAATCTTCCATCGCTTAGGTGGTTAATTGAATAATTTGATCGGCTCGTTTTAAACAGATGTGTTTACTTTACAGCCTTTGGGGGGTTAATGACCATGTCCCGGATATCCTAGGCATCATCTTACGAGATGGCCACGACCTGAGCACGGGGTGTAGGCGTACTCCCGTGTATAACTCACTTAAAGTGGTGTGTCTATTGATCTTTAACCCGGAATACGTTCCGGGCTACTGAACGCATAAGTAACATGTAATTCGTTCACAAGATTGTTATAATATCAAAACAATTCTCCCAAGTTAAACAAAATGATTTATGCCACGTGCATCCAAACCAATTTTCAATCATTTTATAAAATGAGTCAGTTGAATGTATTTACCAGTGTAAACTGACGTATTTTCCCAAAAAGATTAAATGCAGGTACTAGGCGAAATAGGCTGGAAGTCTCCTAAGCATCACTAGAAGTCTCGCAAGCTTTAGATGCCAAAGTCTGTTGAACCATAAACAATGTTTTTAATTCGATCCTACTGTGGATAAACACCGGATAATTGTGACTTTGTTTACAATAAATAAATTCGGTTGTATCTTATTCTAAATTTGCTTCCGCTGTGCATTATTATATTGTGTTGTTTGACTATTACGTTGCCAACCACGTCACGATACTCCCCCACCGGGCCCACCGGTGACACGTGGAAATCGGGGTGTGACAGGTTGGTATCAGAGCCAACACTGAGTGAATTAAACACTAGCCTTTTTGTGTTTAATCTCAGTTACACAATTGCACATATCTAAACTTTTGAGTCTAGACTTATAACCTAGGACAAATTCCACCTTATTCGGTTTTTGTTTTGTCCTTTAAAATTTTATATTTTGTTATTGTTATCTCATGCTTTATTGACAGGAATAACAAGATGCCTCCGAGATTCTTTCGCACGAGAGGACGTGGAAAGGGGCCAGTTACCGCCCCCAACGACCATGAAGCAGGGCCGTCAAATACACGGGCTCCAATTGCGGCAGAAAGCGAGAATCCAAGACGGAACAGGAGAGACCTGTTCGAACCAGCGAGACGATCTGTTTCGCACAGTTCTACCCCTCCGGTCCGCAATTCATATGGACCTCAATCGGAAGGCGAGCCTAATAACCCTCTGCCCTCATACATACCACTTCAGAGGTCCCTGTCCCATCATTCTTATGGGGACCCCACACCGATCTTTAGAGGCCAGTTTAATCCGGCCGATTACCTACAAGAACCCGTGGGTTTCAACCCACTGGGTCCAGACGACCACTTCTCTGGTGATCAAGCTGATGACATGGACGAGGACACGGACCCCGTCATGCCTGCGAGTGGCACTCCGAACCACCCGATGGAGATCTCGGACGGATCTTCGTTTCACGGATCACCCTATGGTGGTCCCGACAGTTTCCAAGCTTTCTTTAATCAACACCCATGGTATTATACACCATCACACCACTCGTCATCACATGGGCAGCATCAGCAGCAGTCTCAGCAGCAACAGGATCCACAGCCACAGCCGCATCATCAAGATTCATCAGAGGATCATAGGTTTGTGGCAGTTACGCCACCACCTCCACCGCCACCAGTTCAACCGCCACCTCCACAACCGCCAAGGCGAAGGAGAACCGGTGCACGTATGTCGGTGCGACCAGGAGACTTTCATATTAGCTCCCCAAGGCAGTCAAGTGCAAGTCACTACCCGCCTCGTTGGGAGGACCCACAAATGGGTGGGCCTTCGCAGCCAGCTTATCAACAGCCACCGCCCATGGGTTTTGAGAACCCAATACCAGCATACACGGGTCCAAGTACTTACAACCCGTTCGAGCCACCAGCTTACAACAACTACGGATACGCTGAGGCAGATCCTTATATGGAAGCAGCAACTTATAACTCCTTCAATGCCCAAGGACCCTACGGAGATCCATGGGGGGTAAGCTACCCGAATCAGGGTTACCCAATACCTCCCAGGCCTATCATTCGAGCTCAGTCTCAGCCGCCATGATTTTCTCCCCCAGAACGGGAGGAAATTCTACATAGATTGAATCAAGTTGAGCAGGAGTCTCGCCGCGACCGCCAGAAGACGGAGAGTTTCTTACAAGGATTGGTTGGTTTGATCAAGGGAAAGAACAAGAAGAGTCGTTGAATTCTTCCACAGTTATTTTCTCTTGTATTTGGTTGTTAAGCCCCTACGTGGGTGTGTTTGTTGTTGTGTGTATTGACCCCTACGCGGGTCTATCTTTCCATAAACCCCTACGAGGGTATGTTGTATGTTTAGTCCCTACGTGGACTTATGTTTGTTTAAGTCCCTACGTGGACAATTGTTAGTGTGTTAGTCCCTACGAGGACTTATGTCTTTCTGTAAGACCCCTACGTGGGCATGTCTTCTGTAAGACCCCTGCGTGGGCATGTTGGTATGTTTTAGCTCCTGCGTGGGCAAATTTCATGTGTAAAAGACCCGTTTAGGGCAATAAGTAATATTGTATAACTTAATGGAGTGTTATTTTTATAAATTTCATGTTCGCCATTTGTGCATAAATAAATTATAAATGAAATAAATAAATTAAAATCATTCCTTTTAATCTGCCTAGTAATTATTTAATTAAGAATCTTTAAGTGTGAAACCTAGCCTCGTGTCAAATATAAGACCGGGCCAAAATGGTAAGACCGGTTTAAAAGATTCAAATCCCTGTTAACATCTTAAAACATGTTAACACTCCTGGCAGAAGTGATTCGTTAAAAATCACATGTCATTCTTAAATGAATAAGGATTCTTTAGAAGATTCCTAATCCAGTTTAATGATCTCTGAATCCTGGATTTACATCATCAATTAAGATGATCATATTTAACCATACGTGGTAATATAGTGCCTACGGGCCTTGCTCATTTCTACATGAGCCAAAAGACAGTGGTAGCTATAACTCCCTGTCTAATAAAGGTAATGAACTAGGTTCAAACCTCAAAAGTCTTGATTCTCTGAAATCATAGCTTATAAGTTAAATTGTCCATGTGACCAAGCCTTACGTGCTAATATATATTGTTATTGTTTATGTTTAGGATGAATTTTAATCGAAATCCTAAATCAAATACGATTAATAAGTTAACCAAATATGGTCTCTGTTTACCATGGTTAACGAATTACCCTAAGAGGTAATTCCATAATAAAATCCCAAAATAAAATATTGTTCTTGTTTTCTGCAACAGTTCAATACAGATGGCTAACTCTAATGAAGTCAATAGTCATCCGGTGGAGCCGAATGAGAACGCCCAGATTACATTAACGGGTGCTGAACTAAAAGCAATCATAGACGGCGCCATCACTCAAGCTTTGGATAGACAGTACGAAGAATACAGTAGTACCCGGAGTAGGACCCACTCTGTGTCACATTCAAAGCCAAGGACACATTCTGAGGCTCATAACAAGCCTCCTCCCAAAAAGGATGGACCAAAGAAAAACGGTGATGATCGCCAGTCCACCAACCGCCAAAGTGATCCATCTCAGCATTTGGTACTGCATCAAGGACACCGTAACAAGGGTTGCACATATAAGTACTTTGTGTCTTGTAAACCCAGGGATTTTACGGGTGAGAAAGGGGCCGTCGACTGTATGACATGGCTCGATGAGATGGACACTGTCGTGGACATCAGCGGATGTGCTGAAGGTGATGTGGTTAAATTTGTCTCACAGTCCTTCAAAGGTCAGGCATTAGCTTGGTGGAGAGCTCTGATGGAGGCTTCCGGAAAGATCCCGTTGTATGGTATGTCGTGGGATCAATTCATCGCCTTGATCAAGGAAAATTTCTGCCCGCAACATGAGGTGGAAAAGATCGAATCAGACTTTCTATCACTGGTGATGAGGAACCTCGACTGTCAGGCGTATCTGACAAGCTTCAATACACTATCCCGGTTGGTACCTTATCTGGTAACCCCGGAGCCAAAAAGGATCGCCCGCTTTATCGGTGGTTTGGAACCAGAGATCAAGGCCAGTGTTAAAGCTTCTCGGCCAGTTACCTTCAGGTCTGTAACTGACCTTTCCTTATCCCTCACGCTGGATGCGGTCCGACAGAGATCGCTGAGGAATAAGGATACTGAGAAGAGGAAGCGAGAAGATGATGGTTCGCGTAGGTCGAACAAGAAACACCGTGGGAGCGGTGATCACAAGAAGGGATCGGATTCGAAGAAAGATGGGCATCGTTCTGGAGAGAAGCCCACATGCAAAACTTGCAAGAAACAGCACTTTGGAAAGTGCAGACTCGAATCAAACTCGAATAACGAGTCAAGGTCTTTTGCTTGTGGTTTGTGCAAGTCCAAGGAACACAAAACCTTGGATTGCAAGAAGATGAAAGATGCAACGTGCTACCGTTGCAATGAAAAGGGCCACATAAAGACTAACTGCCCAAAGTACAACAAGAAGCCTGAGGAGGCTAAGAAGACTAATGCCAGAGTCTTCAGGATGGATGCGAAGGAGGCTGTGCAGGATGATAACGTCATAACAGGTACTTTCCTTGTAAATGATGTCTTTGCAAGAGTACTTTTTGATTCAGGCGCAGATAAGTCTTTCGTGGATCATAAGTTTTGTAAATTGTTGAATTTACCTGTCAAAACCCTAAGCATAAACTATGAGGTAGAGTTAGCAGATGGTACCATAGAAACCGTCTCTACTGTGTTAGATGGATGTACTATATCCATTAAGAACCATTCTTTTCCTCTGTCTCTACTTCCGTTTAAATTAGCTGGTTTTGACATAGTTCTGGGTATGGACTGGTTATCACATAACCAGGCCCAAATCGTCTGTAAACAGAAACAGGTAGTGATAAAGACTCCGTCTGGTGAGTCACTTACCATTCGGGGAGATACCCAGTACGGACTGCCTGAGCACGTGACTATGCTCAAGGCTTCAAAGTGTTTGAAGAAGGGGTGTGTCATTTACATGGCACAGGTAATTATTGATGAGCCTAAACCGAAGTTAGGAAACATCTCTGTCATCTCAGAATACCCAGAAGTATTTCCTGAAGATCTACCTGGCCTACCACCAGATAGACAAGTCGAGTTCAGGATCGATATCATCCCCGGAGCGGCACCAATTGCTAGAGCTCCATACCGATTGGCACCCACGGAAATGAAGGAGTTGCGGACGCAGCTAGATGAATTGCTGGCTAAGGGTTTCATTAGACCTAGTTCATCTCCTTGGGGAGCGCCAATCCTGTTCGTAAAGAAGAAGGATGGGTCGATGCGTCTGTGCATCGACTATCGCGAGCTTAATAAAGTCACGATCAAGAATAGATATCCGTTGCCCAGAATCGACGATTTGTTCGATCAGCTTCAAGGGGCAAGTTACTTCTCAAAGATTGATCTGAGGTCAGGTTACCATCAGTTGAAGGTTAAGGATGAAGACGTTCACAAGACTGCATTCAGGACTCGTTACGGTCACTACGAGTTCCTAGTGATGCCTTTTGGGCTCACTAATGCACCAGCCGCGTTCATGGATCTCATGAATCGCGTCTGCAAGCCTTACTTAGATAAATTTGTTATCGTCTTCATCGATGACATCCTTATTTATTCTAAGAATAAAGCTGACCATGAGAAACACCTTCGGTGCATTCTCAAACTTCTACACCAGGAGAAGCTCTATGCCAAATTCTCCAAGTGTGAATTTTGGCTACGAGAAGTCCAATTCCTTGGACACGTGGTCAGTGAGCGTGGTATCCAAGTGGATCCCGCTAAAGTTGAAGCTGTTATGAATTGGCAAGAGCCAAAGACACCTACGGAGATTCGTAGCTTCCTGGGGTTGGCAGGATATTACAGGCGCTTCATTGAAAATTTTTCAAGGATTGCTGCACCCCTAACTTCCCTGACCAAGAAGAAAGTAAAGTTCGTTTGGGGTCCTAAGCAGCAAGAGTCCTTCGATGTTTTGAGACAAAAGTTGAGCAACGCTCCTGTGCTTACATTACCTGAAGGCGCTGAAGAATTTGTAGTTTATTGTGATGCATCACACACTGGCATGGGGTGTGTGCTTATGCAGAAAGGCAAGGTTATTGCCTATGCATCACGACAGTTAAAGGTGCATGAGAAGAATTACACCACCCATGACTTGGAATTGGGTGCCGTTGTGTTCGCACTAAAACTGTGGAGGCATTATCTTTATGGAATCAAGTTTGTGATCTTTTCTGATCACCAGAGCCTCCAGCATCTGTTTAACCAGAAAGAATTAAACATGAGGCAACGCCGTTGGATGGAAACTTTAAATGATTATGATTGTGAAATCAAATACCATCCCGGCAAAGCGAATGTGGTCGCTGATGCCTTGAGCAGAAAGGAAAGGGTTAAACCCATTCGAATTAACGCCAAGCGTATGGAGATAAAGAACAGTTTGATAGAAAGGGTGTTAGCTGCACAGAAGGAAGCTGTGTTGGAAGCTAACTATCCTAATGAAAAGTTAGGAGTAACTGAGGAGCAGTTAACTCTTAGCAAGGACGGAATTTTACGGTTAAACGGACGAATATGGGTTCCAATTTTTGGAGGACTTCGTGATGTCATCCTCCAAGAAGCCCACAGTTCCAAATACTCCGTTCATCCTGGAGCTGATAAGATGTACCAGGATTTAAAGACAAATTATTGGTGGATAGGCTTGAAAAAGTCTGTAGCCGCTCATGTAGCAAAATGCTTGACATGTGCGCAAGTCAAAGCCGAGCATCAGAAACCGTCAGGTTTGCTACAACAGCCTGAACTTCCTACGTGGAAGTGGGAAATGGTAACTATGGATTTTATTACCAAGTTACCCAAGACGAGGAAAAGAAATGATACGATATGGGTTATAGTTGACCGACTAACTAAGTCAGCTCATTTCTTACCCATCAAGGAGACTTATAGCTCCGATATGTTAGCCCAGTTATACGTTGATAAGATTGTAGCCTTACACGGCATACCTGTAGCTATTATCTCTGATAGAGATACTAGGTACACGTCACATTTTTGGAAGAGCTTCCAGCAATCTTTGGGCACACGTTTGAACTTTAGTACGGCTTACCATCCTCAGACAGACGGTCAGAGTGAGCGTACTATTCAAACGTTGGAAGACATGCTACGTGCATGTGCGATCGATTTGGGAGGTAGCTGGGATAAGAACCTACCATTGATCGAATTCTCCTACAACAATAGCTACCATACCAGCATAAAGGCTGCGCCTTTTGAGGCATTATACGGTAGAAAGTGTAGATCGCCAGTTTGTTGGGCGGAAGTTGGAGAAGTCCAGTTATCAGGACCAGAGATTGTGTTTGAAACGACGGACAAGATTGTCCAGATTCGTAACAATCTCCAAGCTGCCCGGAATAGGCAGAAGAGTTACGCTGATCCAAATCGTAAGGATTCTCACTTCGAAGTGGGTGAAAAAGTCCTACTAAGAGTGTCACCCTGGAAAGGAGTGATGCGATTTGGTAAGAAAGGCAAGCTAAGCCCGAGATACATAGGACCTTTCGAGGTTATCGAACGTGTCGGGTCAGTTGCCTATAAGTTGAACTTACCAGAAGAGCTCAGTGGAATTCACAACGTGTTCCACATTTGCAATCTAAAGAAGTGTTCCGCTGACGAAACACATGTCATGCCACATACAGATGTGCAAATTGACGCGAGCTTAAAGTTTGTTGAAAAACCTTTGTCGATTGAAGATCGACAGGTAAGGAAGCTTCGAAGGAAGCATATACCTTTTGTAAAGGTCAAATGGGATGCCCGTAGAGGTCCAGATTTCACGTGGGAGGTTGAATCCACGATGAAAGAAAAGTACCCTTACTTGTTTCAGTAAATCTCGGGTCGAGATTTATTTTAAGGGGGTGAGGATGTAACACCTCGAAAATTTCGGGTTCAATAATAAAACGACACGTGTCATGTCAGACAAAACGCGTTGTAAACTCGGATTTTTTTTAATAAAGATGATTCGGTAGGATTTAAAGTGGCGTCATGTTAAACTGTTACCTCTGAACGACCTAAATTATAAATCCCAAGACCGATTAAATATTATACCCATCTTTTATTACCCACGATGCGGAAAATTATTTCTAATAATGGATGTGATAAAGCATGATGTGATCCCACAAATAATTTGAGTGGTACACCGATGTTTTCGGATCTTGTTAATGCATTCAAATTGAAACAAGTTCAATGGTAGGGTATTACCCAGTATCATACACTGAAAAAGGGTCCTATAATTGATAAATGAGGTCTAGTTGTCGTACAAGTTGCTATCTTTTCGAATCTTCAACAAACAACAACAATTTTGTCTCAGAAAGGGGCTAGCGCACCGCTACATATGTAGCGTAACGGTGCGCTACCATGTTAAGTCTTCTGGCCCAATGTAGCGGGCTAGCGCACCGCTACAAGTGTAGCGTAACGGTGCGCTAGCTATGCCCAGAAGCAGAAAAACAGGCAGCAGCCTGTATCTCGCGATTGTTACCCCTTAGGCCGGTTTTCTTGCATGTGCATGAACCTTAGACTCCCCTAGGCACTAGAAGACATGTGTTGAACAATTGTGGAAGGGTATAGACTCTTGTGTCAATTGATTGTGGTGTGTAAACCCACTATATAAAGGACCTTCAAGTGCAACTTTCATTCACACATCATATTCAAGCATTCTGATTATTTGGGGAGCTTGCAAACTGATCAAGAGCCTTTCTAATCATCCTTAATCATCTAGTAAGTTGCCTAACCCTTCTAATTTAGTTCTAGCTTTATAATTAGCATAAAAGTCAATATATCATAGTTTACGGTTGACTTCTTGATTAAGTAACGATAGTTCAGTCGTATGTCAAATTGAAAATACCGTTAGATAGGTAATTATACGGGTAATAAGCCCTTATAAGGTCACGTACCGAATCCAGACCCAACTAGGTCGTTTGTCGGGTCAAACGTTGACCGAAAAAGTCAACAGAATTACAAAATGCGATTTAATGCACGATTAGCAATCCGCGAGGCGTGTAATCTGTTTTAAACCTAATATAACTTGGTAATGAGTATAAAAACTTGTCTACGCTTGCCCGACTCGACAAATTTCTGTTTAAACCCGGTTCAGAACCGAAAGACGCAAAACCTTGACTTTTGCTTTGACTTCGGTTCTGACCCGTTTTAGTTTGATTCGGAAATGCCTTAGTGCTTCTTGAGGGTTAGATTACATGCTAGTATAAGTCTCTGTAATTGATTCGTTGATTATCCGATGCATGCACACGTTTCCGTTAATCGCTTAAATTGGACCGTAATGCCCTTATGACCTTACGACGAGAATTTTGAAAATGTGGAAGTACAATAATCTTAATTACTGATTATTAAACATGTACGTAAATTTTCACGTCAATCGGAAGTCTAGATTAGGAGATATGCGCATTAGCGTGAATAATAAACTTTTTATTAATTAAACGGCGCGATTAGCGCATAGCCTATCTAAACCCAATTTTCGGTACCAAAACTTTTACCCACTGATGTTAAATAATATTTTGGGATTTTTGAAGATTTTTAATTATTTTTAAACTGGTCTTAAGCTAGGCTTATCGCATTGATTCGGTTAATACCGAATACGCCCTTTTAGGCCATAAAACGAGTTTTACGAATCCGTTTGATACCAATCCAATTGCCACTGATTTAAAATAATAAATAGAGTGTTTTGAGCCTGTTTTGCTGATCAGAAAACTCAGAATGGTATTTTAAACAGTACGTCGCCTAAAACGGCTTTATACGCGTATTAAACGCGTAGTTTGGTATTAAAACCATTTTGCCACGTAAGACTTATTACCAAATATTATAACCTGTTAAAATTAATAATTTTTCTGATTAAATCAGACCCGTATCTCAGAAGTATTATAAATCCCTTTTATGGTCGTTAAAATGACCAAAATACCCCTACGGGGCATAATTAGGGAATAAACTCGTTATGGGCATTATGGAAGATATCATAATGATATCACAACATATTTAAAGCGTATTAACTTAGGAAACCTGTTCGCGACCCTTTCGGTTACCCGTTATGCGTTATACGCGTTCGGTACGGTTTATGTAACTAGTTTGCATAAACTAGCCGAAACGGGTCAAACGATATCATTTTTATCTCAAAATCCAGAATGTGAATAGTAAAACCATATTAAACAAGTCCTCAAACTTGTCGGGTCAAAATCACATTCTATCCGGTCTTCGCTTAATCATGCGTACGAACCGTATCGTTAAAACTGACCGGTCTAAGCTTAAGCTTAATTAAAGACCCGTTAGTATTCTAATAGGTTATATTAAACCTTCGTTCCAGATTAGGAGAACCAGTAAAAGCTATCTGCAATTTATTCGATTAAGGATTTATACTTGCAAAGGTAAATACTTTTAACTTATTTTCCCTATACGGGCTTGGGTTACGGTACATAGCGTACCGCTTGATCGAGCATCAAATCTTCCATCGCTTAGGTGGTTAATTGAATAATTTGATCGGCTCGTTTTAAACAGATGTGTTTACTTTACAGCCTTTGGGGGGTTAATGACCATGTCCCGGATATCCTAGGCATCATCTTACGAGATGGCCACGACCTGAGCACGGGGTGTAGGCGTACTCCCATGTATAACTCACTTAAAGTGGTGTGTCTATTGATCTTTAACCCGGAATACGTTCCGGGCTACTGAACGCATAAGTAACATGTAATTCGTTCACAAGATTGTTATAATATCAAAACAATTCTCCCAAGTTAAACAAAATGATTTATGCCACGTGCATCCAAACCAATTTTCAATCATTTTATAAAATGAGTCAGTTGAATGTATTTACCAGTGTAAACTGACGTATTTTCCCAAAAAGATTAAATGCAGGTACTAGGCGAAATAGGCTGGAAGTCTCCTAAGCATCACTAGAAGTCTCGCAAGCTTTAGATGCCAAAGTCTGTTGAACCATAAACAATGTTTTTAATTCGATCCTACTGTGGATAAACACCGGATAATTGTGACTTTGTTTACAATAAATAAATTCGGTTGTATCTTATTCTAAATTTGCTTCCGCTGTGCATTATTATATTGTGTTGTTTGACTATTACGTTGCCAACCACGTCACGATACTCCCCCACCGGGCCCACCGGTGACACGTGGAAATCGGGGTGTGACAGTTCTGAAATTGCCAGTCAGTGGTCCACCATTCTTCCAGCTCAACTAAAGGTCGGGGGTTAACAAGGGGATCTGGAATAGCAGGTTCCAGATTGACTGGAAGTTGTGCTTCCACCGGGTAATTGAAGAGGTTTTCATCGGCAGGTCCGATGAGGTCACTGAGTGCCAGTTTACGATCCAACTCCTCCCATGAGGGCATTTCCTGGTCTTGCCTGGAACTCTCTCCAATCTCTATTCCCTTGCCTTTATCCATCGGATCCTCAGCCTTTATAATTTTTCGTGTTGCTGGTTTCTTCCTACGCACACGCCTCCAGCTCACGAATCTTCTTCTCTTCTTTGGTTTTGGTTTCTCCTGGGGTTGGGCTTGGAATACCATTGGCTCTTCGGTGTCAGCCTGGTAGCCAGTGAAGGTACTGGTGGTATCCATATCTGTGCTATGGATAGAAAAGTTTTGAAGGGCTTCGGATAGTTCATTCATGCTGTTAGTTAGCATACATGAAGAAACATACAAAATTCTAAGTTAAAATTTTGTAAATTGAATTTTCACATAATCATAGAATAGCAATCAGAAAAATTAAGTATTTCTAAATACTTAATTGGCTTAAATCAGTATGATACCACCCTTTTCTGTCACGGCCCCCGTCCCGGTTTTACCCGGTCCAGGAGCCGCGGGACAGAAACCCGTGGTATTTATTTATTTGAGTTGACAGCGGAAGTTTTAGCAGGATCGTTTCAAACTTGAAAATGCCCGATTATTTTATTTCATAAGTTGGGATAAACCTCGTAGTTTACAATAGAGGAATTTCATAAGGAATTCCCTAGTTTTACAAAACATGTTTATTTATTTGATTAAGCCACTACTTCAAGCTTGTTAGTGCTCCGTAGCACTTTTCCTTGGTTCACAGTAGGTCACCTGAAACATGTTTTAAAAATATTTTATCAGCGGGGAAATACTGGCGAGTCATTCAAATTTGATAAACTGACACATAGTTATAAATTACAGCATAAGAGCGATTACAATGGCTTCTATCTTATTTTTATCTGGCGCCGTGTCACCTCCTGGTGACGATGGTCATACCACTATTGGGTCATTTCACCCAAGTAGTGATGATTATCATTGTTAGGATTATTAGCCTAACCGTGAGAATTAGTAATGTGCACAATACCCCACTAGCCAGTGATTCAAGATAACCACGACTTAATCCCTGTAATTATAACTTTTTGAAAAATGATTGGAGTATTGTAAAATACTTTTGATAAAAGAGAATGACTCACATTGCAGATTTAAACGGGCAGAGTTTTAGCATACTGATAAGCCTTGTAACCTAATTTAAACAACAATGCACACGAACTAGGTCAGTAACTAATACAACATTTACGATAACTCACGAGATTAAAACCCCCACAACGAATGACAAAGTGCAATACTTAAACATCCATCGAATTCACTACGAATGACAAAGTATAGCCCTAATGTGGGCAACACTTAAACATCCATCGGATTGGTTTCAATCGATCGGACATTGAATCGTAGCAGCGATCGAGTTAATACCCTGTATCGTAGCAGCGTCTCCCTAATGGAATTTATGATTTTGAGCAATGGAACTTCGTTTTTGATCAAAACTTTCGACACAACTGAACTGCTCATGATCGGATCAATTTATAGCTGAAAAACGAGTTTTACGCGGCCCGCGTAAAACTTAAGAAGATCTCACGCGGCCCGCGAGGGCCACCTATGCGTAGACTAGGGCTAGCGTGTCATCAGTAGACCTGCCATGTGTGCGACACGTGGCCCAGGGACGCTTATCCGGTCAAAGTTGAGTTGACGCGGCCCGCGTAAACTCCTCTTATGGTTTACGCGGCCCGCCTGAAACTCAATTTTCTGGATTTCTTGATTTTTCATGTACGTTAGGGTTTCAGGGGTCCGGGTTTTCACTTACGGATCGTTTTAGGACATTTTTGCAAGTCCTTACATGTTAGCCCTTGATACCACTTAGTTACCTGTATACCTTCTTTTGTTTTTTTTTTTGTATATTTGCCATGAAACTTAGGTTCGTTTTTGTAGCATGTGTAGAAGTAGGAGGGGTTGAAAGTGACATGTATAAAAACCACCAACTGCTAGCACTTGTTCTAAAGTCCTTGACTTACATGAAGTGGATGGATGGGTTCAGAAATCAAAGGTGTAGAAAATTTGCAAAGTGAAAGGGACATGATATGACGGAGGTCAAAGATTTGACTGGTTGTCACTTCTTCCAAAATGCCGTGATTGCCGCTCATATGGGTAATTTGAAATTAGCCTATAATTGTATGTTTACAATTCATATTAAAATAACTATTTTTGTATTTTTATAATTTAATTCTATAGTTATTAAAAAAATCATCAATCTGTTAGATTTGTATAAACAAAGTCAAATAAATGATTGAATGATTTATAGAGTAGTTTTAATTTTACTAATTAAATTTTATAGCTTTTAGAAGTCGTTTTAGTTTTACTAATTAAATTTTAAAGTTTTTAGAAAAATCATCAATCTGTTAGATTTGTATAACAAAGCTAAATAAATGGTTAAATGATTTATACAGTAGTTTTGACTTTTGATTTTACGAAGTCCTTGATAGTTAAACTGAACTTTTGGATATGTAACATGGGATAAAACGGATGACTGTTTAGTGTTTAGGACAACTTTTAACAAATGGCTGTTTAGGTCAATTTTTAACAAATAAGTATTAATATATCTTTCCGAAAGATATTATATATAATAATATTAAACAAACCATTATTATTATTAGAGTAAACTGTCATTTTGTTCCCTGTGGTTTGGGCACTTTTGTCATTTTAGTCCAAATCTCAAACTTTTTAAATCTGGGTCCCTGTGGTTTCACTTTTATTGCCATTTAAGTTCAAAATCCAAAACCCCCCTATTTTGACTGTTGCAACCAGATTGTTTTGTCTTTTTGTTCATGAGGATTTTGGTCATTTTAATTTTATTATAACATACTAATATCTAAAAGACTAAAACACATGGCAGACCATCATCTTCTTCAAAGTTCAACTCAATATCCCTCTCACCACCACCATCCCCATCCTACACCTCCACCAACCACCGTGCAAACACCGCACCACAAGAACCTTGCCGGTTACCCTCTTCAGCTCCCACCATCTTCTCCTCTTTCCCCCTTTCAGTTCTACAAGGAATCAAGCAGCTAAACTCTGATCCAAATGCCCTTAAAGCCTCACAAATAGTCACCGGAAAATGCACCCAACTCCTCTGCACCGGTGAACATTCTTGATTCTGACTTTGACTCTGATTCTGACCACCATTTGAGCCAAGATTCAAACTTTCTTTATCTTTATAACCTTTAACCAAAACTGATCCTTTCAAACCATCTACCACACCCTCCATCTCACTCCTAAGCATAACTATAACACATCTGCAAAACCTGCAACTCGCCGGAATAACGAAGCTCGCCGGAAATGTTCAGAAACCCTCTATCCCTCTCGTTCGGTATACTTTTCTCACCTATTTTCATTTGTTTTGTCAATCATAACAAAACCCCTATAGATGCAATGTTAAAGCTAACCTGTACAACTTGAATTTGGGGTTTGAGGTAACTAGGGTTTCGGGTTGGGGTTAAGTCTTGAAGATGATGGCTTCTCCAAACGGATCTCCGACTAGCTCATCCTCCCCAAACCAATTTCTGGTCAAATTCTGGAGAGTGATGGGTGATGGAGATGTTGACGGTGGTGGGTGGTCGGGGTTCAGATGGAGGTGGTTGCTGTCACAGTGGTGGTGGGGTTGGGATTTGGTGGTGGCGACGACAAATTTGGTGGTGTTGGTGGCTGTCACAGAGGTAGCAGGGGTGGGGGTTTGGTTGAGGAGAGAACTGAGAGAGAGAGAGAGATAGTTAGATAGAGAGAGGGGATGTGTATGAGAGAGAGGGGTTTAGTTATATATATTTATTTTTAATTAATAATTAATAATTAATAATTAGTTATAATAAAAGTATAATGACCAAAATGCCCCTGAGGAAAAGGACAAAAACCAGTTTTTTTTAGAAATCTGACCTGATTTGAGATTTGGACCAAAATGACAATAAAAGTGAAACAACAGAGACCCAGATTTAAAAAGTTTGAGATTTGGACTAAAGTTGCAAAAGTGCCCAAACCACAGGGACCAAAATGACAGTTTACTCTTATTATTATTATTATTTTATTATTTTTAGTTCAAAAATCTATACTATATAATAAAAGAAACCAATAAAAGGACACATGTCATTTATTGAAGCCATCTAATTTTATAGATAATTAATATCAATTAAAAGATAATTATACAATTAAATTTCATATAAATTTAAATTATTCATATAGGAGATAATATAATATTTTAAAATACTTATCAGATTTTAAAATTATTTATCCTAAAATTAATGTAAATGATTTATTTATTTTATTAAACTAAAGTAGTTAAGGGTAGAACCTATTTCAAAAATGTTTAAAAGGGGTAAACAAAAATATTAATCAATGTTTATTGGTTCTATACTTTTATTTTCATGTTCAATTCTCAACTCAAAAACAATAGTCACTATGTTTACGTGACATTTATAAGAACCATCACCGCAATCACCTCATCCATCGTATATCGAGTATATCCGTTAGTTTTTTTTAAGATATAAATTTTTATTAGATTCATTCAACCCGTGTAATAAACGGGGTTTTTTTAAAGATATAACATTTTTATTTTTTACTATACAAAATTATATTTATGCAACTCGTGTAATACACAAGATTTTAAAAATATAACTTTTTTTTATTATGTAGTATATAAAATTAGATTTATTCAATTCATATAATACATAGGGTTTATAAAGATATAACTTTTTATTGTTTGGTATATAAAATTACATGTGCTCAACCCGTATAACACATGATGTTCTTAAAAATGTAACTTTTTCATTATTTAATATATAAAAATAAATTTACTCAACCCGTACAATACACGAGGTTCTTAAAGTTATAACTTTTTTTATTATTTAATATATAAAATTATATTTATTCAACCAATGTAATAAACGAGATTTTTAATAAATATTGTTTTATCATTTGGTATATAAAATTGCATTTAGGAAAAATTACAAGCTTTGTCCTTTATCTTTATACCACTTTTCAGGCGGTGTCCTTTTTAACGAATGTTGACAGGCGGTGTCCTTTACTAGGTATTTTGTTGCAAGTTTAGTCCTTTACACCCAACCCAGTTAAAAAACCTTGTTAATTGTTGACAGACAGTGTCCTTTACTAGGCATTTTGTTGCAAGTTTAGTCCTTTACCTAGGTATTTTGTTGCAAGTTTAGTCCTTTACACCCAACAATTAACATGGTTTTTTAACTGGGTTTGGTGTAAAGGACTAAACTTGCAACAAAATACTTAGTAAAGGACACCGCCTGTCAACATTCGTTAAAAAGGACATTGTCTGAAAAGTGGTATAAAGATAAAGGACAAAACTTGTAATTTTTCCTTGCATTTATTCAACCCATATAATAAACGAGATTTTTAAAGATATTTTTTTTTATTATTTGGTATATAAAATTACATTTATTCAACTCGTGTAATACACGGGGTTCTAACCTAGTTCAATATATATTAATCTTAAACATATCTATTATTTTAGTTCAAATATTCAATATATATTAATAATCTTAAACATATCTATTATTTTAGTTCAAATATTCAACAATATATAATACGTGTTTCAAGCATTTACGTTAGTTCTATAATAATAAAAAAACTAACAACTCGTTACCTAACAATTTAGCATCAATAATGCTCAATGAACCTATTTGTATGGGTGGTAGGATAATAATATAAACGTTTAGGGTTCTATCGGAGATGACGACGGGATGCATATGGATCGGAACTCAAAGTCGAAATTAGTGAACCTGAATTTGCTACAATCATATTTTTATCACACCAAAATATATATGTTATCATTTTGTAACATTTAAATATTGAAAAGAAATAACCTCGAGGAGAAGATCAAAGTTCAATTCCTGAAACAAGATAGATTATGATTGCTGATTAAAAAAAGATAGATTATGATTAATTAGGTGTAGTTTAGAAGTAGAAGTATAGTAACATTCACCGTTTAGAAAAAAAAAAGATAAGTAAATGATAGAATGAGAATGTGGTAATAAAACTACATGGTGTGGGATAAAGCCACTTGGAGCTTTTTCATGGCACGTAAACGACATGTAAGTAGAGGGTTTATTGTTAACTTGCACGGAGTGGAATAAAAGCCCCCATTAACTATATAAAAAAGGAAAAAGATACTAAAAACATAAAAGAAATCCGATTGGTTGTGTCCCCATTATCTCCCCTTTAGTGTTTACTAACAGTTGGCGTGGGTAACCATAACGCCCTTAGATGGCGGAGGATGGCTGGTATTGGGAGCCTCACCCAACTGAGATAGTTGAGGTGGTTGGAAACGTCACTCAACACCGTAAGGTCTAATAGAAAATCATTAAAATTTGTATATCGACTAAAGTTAAACTAGTGGTCAAAACATAATCATCATATAAAGTTAAAGTTAATTAATGAGATTTTTATAAAAGGCTTAACAATGTGTCCAACATCACATCAACAACCCATTCACATTATTAGAAAAATTCATTTTCTTTTGAGTAAACTGCTTGGATGTTATTTGCGGTGTTTCAAATTTCACCTTTAATCTTTATACCTCTCAAACTAAATCTTTGCATTTCAAAAATTACATTTTTGTTCCTTGCGGTATTTTCATTTGTTATTAGATAATCTCATAACTAGATGGAGTTAGTTTCCACTTAAGCGGAAGGACTAAAATACCATTTCATATTATTATTATTATATTAAATACATTAAGTAATAGATATGGGACTCATATAACTAATAAAAATCTATCTTATTTAATTTGTTTAGTGGGACTTACCCACCACCAACTTCATCTTCAACATCAACACCCTGAAAATTTTCCGTCCAATTATGTGACGACACGTATTCGAATCTCCAACTAATCTTGATTATGTCAAAGGAGAAGGACCGATATTTCATATATTATAACTTCGAAGTTGAGGGGCTAAATCTGCCTAAAAGGCATTCTTTTATTTTTGGAGGTCCCTTGTGGACCGTATAAACTAACCCTAGTGGTCCGCAAGGATGTTTAAATATTTTCTGCGTGCCTGGTCCCCTTACGGACCGTAAGGCATATCCCATGCGGACCTGACAGCATAAAAATAACTGGAAGCAGCCTTGCTGCAAATCATGACACCTAAACACCTTGTTGCCACACTTAACCACATGGTGACACATAACCTATCACTAATCAGCTCCTTATAAACATTAGGACACTGGTCATGTTCTAATCACTCAAAGATTAGTATAAATAACCTTCTTCGTTGAACACTTTCTTCACACAATTTCATTCTTATTCCTCTCTTCTTTGGAGCTATTTCTAATCATTTGAAGCCTCCTCTCTGAAGTTATACACTTCTCTTGAACACAAGTAAGTATTCTCTTTCAGTTCTTTTCCATTCTTAGGCTAGTTAATAGCCGAAAGTCAAGCAAATTAATTTTTGCTTTGACTTTCAGTTATGACCATTTAGGTCAAGCCAATGTTCGAATTGAACATGGCTACGTGATCGTAATAATGAAGGTGTTAATCCCTTGTGATGACACCATCTGAATATCACGTTAAGTAGGCGAAATGACGAGTCAAATTTATATTAAATAAAAAGGTCAAAAACGTAAACTTTGTAAATTACGCTAGATAAGTTTCTAACTATCAAAACATTAAATTTTGACATCATATCAGTTTATAAAACATATTAGGACATGTTTAATCATGTCCAACTCGCCATTTCTTATTTAGAGCTTATTCCGTAGTCGAAAGTCAAACAGTTGACTTTTGCTTTGACTTTCGATTCTGACTCGTTGGTCAAGTTTAGGAACCGATTAGGATTTGTTATATGACCATAATATTGTAGGGAATAACTCTTTGAGGTTATACCTTCTGGTCATGTCGTTTGATGAGTTTATTGATGAGCCAATATTATAAACTTTTATAAATGTCAAAAATGCCCTTATGGCGTAAAAATGGTTTTTAAACCAATGAGGTATATAATTTGACCTCAAGGCTGATTATATAACATTATTAAAAATATTTTGACATAACGGACTCGTCATAAACCTATTCGACTAGCCAATAACGCCTGTGCGCATATGACTAGTTTAAGTAATAGAAAATATATAAACTAGTTGAAACGGGTTAAATGATTTCAAAACTATTCTAAATCAGAATGTTTGGATAAATATCCCGTATCCAACGAGGCTGTGCACTCGGACGGGTATAAATCACATTCTATTCGGTCAACGCTTAATCTAGCGAAATTGAACCTATTCTTAAGTAACTGGTTGTAATGCCTCACATTTCGCAGCTTTCCGTCTTTAGAAAGTTCATCTTGTAATTCTATTTTTGGAAACTCGTTTCCTTTGTAATCGTACTTCGTTTCAAGCCATTGTAAATCCGAGACTTTGATCGTAATGAAATGAATCTTTTATATGAAATATACGTTGCTTATACATGCTTATACATTGATACATGCATTCGTTTGATACATGATTCATAATTCTCATAAACGTAAGCTTAACTCGTTAACAATTAATGTATATTTGTAATCCTTTAATTTCCATACATTCCAACGCTTGAGTATCCAATTACAAGACTAAGTTATATGTTTTTCACTTGGTTATACCTAACTATAAACCATACATACTTGTTACATTTGTTGTGTTATACACACCTACTTTATCATACTTTTTGCTTGATTAGAACATGTTATTTATACATTTTGGACCTTATTACAAGTTAGATACTTAATAAACATCTTGTAACACATTAAATAACTACAAACACATGTCTTATAATGTTAAAAAAAAGTTTAGGGTTGTTAACAGCCTTGCATCAACCTTAAATCTTTTTTTAATGCTCAAACACTCAACTAACTTGCATTAAAGACCCAACCACCTAAACCCTAAACCCCTCCCTATAAATACCACTCATTTCCAGCCATTTTCCCACTTTTGCAATACTCTAAATCCTTCAAAACATCCTCTAAACACAGCTGAGTTTCAGCAACAATATCAGAAACTTTCAGCCATTAAATGTGAGTTCTAACTCACTTCTTCTTCTACTTCTTCTTTGTTCTTTCTTTTTAAACACTTAGATAACCTCTAGGAAGGTTTTCACAAGTTTGCTTGGGCAAACTAAGGTGAAACCTCACCATTTTTGAGGTCTAAAGTGCATATAGAATTTTGCTCTTTTTTATATTTTTATATGATCAAGTTTTGATAGAGAACTTGGTGGAATCTTGTTCCCACCAAGCTCACAACTTAGTCTATGGTTGTGGGTTTGTGTTTAGGGAATTTCCATCAAAGTTTGGGGTTCAAACACCCATTTAAATTCTGTTTATTCTTGTTAAATTAAGCTTGAATTAGTTAGTTTCATTTCCTTAACATTCAAGACCCTCCGAATCATCACTTTGATGATTTGTGTAGTGGTGAATCCAGATTATTCATGACCCTCCGAATCATCCTTGTGGTGATTTGTGTAGTGGTGAATCCTTGATGTTCATGACCCTCCGAATCATCCTCGTGATGGTTTGTGTAGTTGTGAATTTACAAGAGGTTAAACCTACATACTTGTCATACATGATAATCTTTGTTTGGACTTAGTTAGATGTTATTATTACTATATAACATATATATAATTATATAAAAAACATGGCTGAGTTTGTGGTGTTAATCAAACCATGATTAACCATCATAAACCTAAGCTATCATATCAAAGATTCTAGAGTTTTGATTATGATTCCAATGGGCAATTTGGGACCCATGAAACCACTAATTATGGTGTCATAAACAAACTCTTAGAAATTGGATATTACTTTCACTTAAACATACTTTTTGATACTTTCATTTCCAAATCCGAATCCTTCCATTCATTCTTAAATCCCATGAACTTACACACCTTTGTTTACCCTTGTAGGGTGACTCGGTGTTCCATCTCCAAACCAATCAACTCTTCATGGAATTACTAAGTGGAAGCTTGCAAAACCGTGAGTACACTTGACCCATTTCTTTTTAGAACACTTTGGGTTGTAACATATTAACATATAAAATACACAAACACACACAAACATACTTTAATTCCCTCAATCCGTTATACATGCTTAATTGTTATGCTTAGGTTCGTGCTAGATACATAATGCTTTTTGTCATTAACTTAGCTAGCCCAAACTTAACATATATATCGCTATAGGAGTAGTACGCCGCCCGTCGGGGTCTTGTTAAGCTTTTTATTCATAAATAGTCTCGTTACTTTTGTGGCAAGGGACACTTATAATTCTTGTGGACACTTAGGTTTGACACTTACTATTGCATGCTAGATAACCTTGTATACAATTTGTCATGTGGATTCGAATAAATTCTTTTCATACTTATTCATTGTATATAGAAACTTGTGTACTCGCCAATGTTTTGCGTTGAACCTTTATTTTTAACATGTTACAGGTTGATGATGATGATGATGATGATATGACGAATCTAGTAGGGAAGACTTAGAAACACGCTCGAATTACTAGATTTGCTTATTTTGTTATGTTGAACTTTTTGTATTTGTCATTTTGATGTTGTACTTATATTTCTTTCACTGTACTTGACAATTCATGAATATGAATGAAATCGGTTTGAACTTAATTATTGTAGCAAATAGTGTTATGTTTGATGAGCAATCTATTTCGTCTCACTCCGATGATTCCGCCGTCGGTTGGGGTGTGACAGATTGGTATAAGAGCCATAACTATATGGAATTAGGTAGAATTGCCATGTTCGACCTAGTCTATAGTAGGTACCATACTTTTGACCATTCTTACTACTTGATTAAAGTGTTAATTCTTCCTATTTGCTTCTTTCTCTTCTTTTTGTCTTAAATATTTACAACATGTCTTTCCTAAGACATTTTACACAATACACTTGAAGACTTGAAGACACCCGTAATACAAACGAGACGAGTTTACCAAAATAGGTGTGAAACCCACAATTTGGTAAACGACTCTCACTCTACTTAATATATTTGCACGAAATTACACCATCAAGTTAGGAGTGAAATCCACATCTTGATGGTAAATTTCCAACTCGAATTCTAGTGGACCCTCATCAAAGTGTCAAAATTAATTTTGACCCAACGAGTACTAACCACACTTAGGATACGAAATCGTCAAGTTAGGGGTGAAACCCGCATCTTGTCGATTAAGTCCCATTCCTCGATTTTCAATCCCGCTAAAGTTTCGATTGTTTCAATCGATTAGGGACGTGTAGTAACTGGAAGGGAAAGATACCGGTAACCGCTTCTCGACGAGAGTATCTTACCTATAGGCTAAAGCACGTTTCCCTAATTTGAAAGGACTATCGATTCACTTTGTAATAGTCAACGTTTCTAAACCCGAAACAATCTAATGTTTTATTGAGCCTTTCTTTTATGTTAATCTCAATTTATATGTGATTTTATACTTGTTAGCTCATTCATTTCAAAACCGTTACGCGATTCGCACGTCTCTCGCAATAAAAAACAACAATAATTCTCGTGAACAAACTAAATATATACTCTTTTATACATTCATACGTGATTATTCTTATTGAATACATGCAATTTATATGAAACATACGTGATACGTGAACACTTACATGCTTATACATGCAAAGAATTTATTTTTAATTATGATAAAGTCTCATCCTTTCCTTCTCTTTCGATTCCTTAGATGTCTTCTCTTAGTCTCTCCAAGAAGACCAAGTCCAAGAAGGGTTCCAACTCGAACTCGATGTCTAAGAAAGACTGCATGAAGTTCATGGCCAAGCAAATGGCCAAAGTCATACCCGACATCATTAGCAAGATCAACCCTGACTCACCCCATGGTTCCGTCGACTCGAAGGTGGAAACACCTAGAGAGACATTCCAGTTTAAACAGTTTATGGCCTGTAAGCCTCTCGAGTTCACTGGCAAAGATGGTGCCACCGCCATGATGAACTAGTTTGATGCTATCGAACTCACCTTCCTCCAAAGCGGGTGTTCTGATAACCTGCGAACCCTGAATGCTACAGGGGTATTCCATTCGAGGGCTCTCGAATGGTGGACCTCCGAGCGTAACAAACGAGGGAATGACGCAGCCCACGCCTTGCCCCGGGACGAACTGAAGCAACTAATGAAAGACGAGTTTTGTCCTCCCCACGAGCTTCAAAAACTCGAAAACGAGTTTTGGAATTTGAAGCAAGTTGGGAGCGACAAAGCTGGTCTGACAGCGCGCTTCAAACAACTCAGTGTTCTCTGCCCTGGTCAAGTCGACACCGTCCCCAAAGCCGTTGCCAAATACATTCGCTGCCTTCTACCCACCTTGATGAACCATGTTGCGTCTGCCTGCCCCAAAACCCTTGAGGATGTATTCCGTTTATCCGCTGAACTCAACAACAATTGTATTCTTCATGGAACCTTTGAGAAGGTTTCAACAAAGAATGCACACCAAGCTACCACCGACACCACCACCGTTGAACCCTCACCCTCCTAACCTTCCAAGAAAAACAAGAACAAGAAGTGGAAGGCTTCTAGTCAGAACTGTGCGGTTGTTATTCCACAAAACCCGATACCTTTGAAGTCTGTTCCTGCTACCTCAAACCCTGAACCATAAAAGAGGAACTATACTGGGTCGTGGCTGTAACACCCCAAAAACGAGTTTGTTAATTATATTAAATTAACCAAAAATTAAACGGGTAAGATACCGTAGGTGGTAAAAGTAATCCCGGTGAATATTAGGATTTAAATAAAGAAACCTAATATTAAAAAAAAGGGTGAACGAATGCTACGAGAAGATAAAGATTTTAAGAGGCCTGAGTTAACGGGACTTAAAATAAAACAGGTTATAACTTCCCGAACCCATTAAGTTATCTAGGTAGAATTAACCTAGTTAGTAATGGGTAATGAAATGATAAACCATGGGTTCTAGTTTCATTTGTAAATTCTTGAAACTATAGGTACTAATGTTGTCAAGTAGGAAACTAGTTTTCTTAAAACAAATAATAAAAACACAACACACACATAGAGTGTGTGTGTGTGTGGGGAACGACCAGAGAAGGAAGAAAAGGGGTAAAACCCTAAACTCAACAAAATCTTCCAATTGAAGGTGCAATTGAAGCCCGAATTCAGATTTGAACATATATTAACGATCACCTAATCATGGGAATCATGAGGTATGTCGAAATTTGTATTTTGGTGATGTTTTGAAATTTTGATAATCATGCATGAATGAAATTCTAGTGTGAATGACGAATATTATAGCAAAATTGATATGTGTGTGAATCTAGGAACAAACCCTAGATGTGAATTTAGTAAAATAGTGCCATAAAACTAGAGATTTAACTAATGACCTTGCAGGTGATAAGTAGGTTTTATGGTACTATGATGAACACTTGAAAAGTGATGATAAATATGTGAAATTTGTTGATGTGATATAAGTTCTAGTTGTTGTTCATATACACTAGACATAGAGGCTTGAATTTGATGTTAAAACTTGGTTAAAACGATAACCATGAACTTGATAAAAGAAGTATACAAATCATGCCCGCAAGGTGTTTGTTAAAATGCCTAAACGAATGTTCATATGTACGAATTATAAATGAAACACGTAATTGCCTAATTTGCTTAATTACATGTGATATGAGGTAATACGGATTCTAATTATGTTGTCGATTTAGTGTAATTGCACATATCATATGATTGAAGGTAGTTAACTTTTGGAAAGTTAAACTAACCATTGACAAAGTCAAATAGTAGTTTCAACATAGAAAATACGTAAGGTGGAATAATCGTGATTGTTAATGACTAATTAACCACCTTGTGAATGATGTTGATAGTTTGACGCTTAACAAGCTAGGTGGAGGCTTGGGAAAGAAGCGGGTCAAACGGATTGAATGCACGGAAAAAGAGCAAAATCGGATGCAAGGTAAGCAAGGCTTACACCCATTTTATAGAATACCTACTTGTGTGTATTGAAAATGAATAAAGGAAAAATTAGTAAGTGAAATATGATGTTCCGACGTAAATAATATAGGTCGGAATAAGTGAAAATGGTGAGAAACCATAAACGGGTTAAAGTGGTAAAGTAGTAATCCGGACATGAGTTGACGGATTAATAAAGAGATTTAAATAGACATCACAAGGCGCAAGTCGTAACGGGTCAACTAAATAAGAAACAACTTTTAAGTAATATGAACTCAAGGGGTAAACCAGGGGTTAAAGGAGTGAGACGGTAATTAAATACCATCTCGTTGTGATAAATGGTAATTTCGATTAAACGGGTCAAATGGTGTTGTTAACACCATTTGACAGTAATAACTAATGACCGCTTGTTGAGTTTTGTAATCACAGGAAATAACATATGGTTCGCGCTGCTATTAACTAGTGATTAATAACGAAAGGTATTTAAACGGGTCAATCCTATGACCCGAGCCAGGTACGCACAAAAAGGTTTATAGTTAAGACTGAGTTTTTGGTCAAGTAATTTGTGAGTCCTTCATAGTAAAATGAGGGACTAAAAGATTGACCAAAAAGCCCTTGATGGGTGAACCGGATAAACGACCCTTAGAGGTTGTTTAGGAACTTGTATAATGATTTTGAAATCCTTAGATTCATATAAAAGTTCTAGGCAAAAATATTTGTGATTCGAATGCCTAAAAGTGGTCATTTGCGAAAAAGGACTAGTCGAAGGGTAAAATTTGGGATTTTGGGTTCCTTATGTTAAATCCACCACAAAAATAGTTGTGGTGGAAGATAAGTAGTTAATTAGCATGGAAGGACGAGGTGCGAAAAGAAAATAGCGAGTTTGATGCTTAATGTATAAAAGATCCTCTAAACGGGTCAAAACAAATTATGCACTAAACTTGGATAATGGTCGCATAATTTACAAAAGTTGTGAATCCGAGATAAAGATTTTGTGTCAAATGCATTGGGGTGTGATTTATGATCAATTAGAAATAAGTTGTGATTTTTAAACACAAACGGGTCAAATATGCAGAAATTAAATACAAAGCCGAGGGCTTAAAATCTAGAAAATTGTTTATTCGGATGTTGGATTTTAACTCCATGTGATGGAAAATCGAATTACGATCGCGTAGGAAAAAGAATCACTCGAATCGGACATCTAGATCAAAAGTTATGCAAGTCGTAAGTTCTAACAATCGATAAGTTTTGAGCTGGGAATCTGCAGCTTCAATTTAAAGCACATTCTGTCAAAAAAGGGTTGTGGCGTCGCACGACGGCCAAGGGGGAACACCGTCGCGTGCGGCGACGCCCTTAAATGTTGCAAATTTTGTTTATTTTGTTCGTTTGACCCATTTACCTTATTGTACTTGTTATTCAACTATCAAAACTAACTTTTAAGTTGGTTTTGATCATAGGTGAATGAATTATACACACGGATGAAGATCAAGCAACGAACAAGAACCGAACACACGTAAAATGAAGCTTCCCCGTTAAATCTTGTTTTGTTTGTTATAAGTGAATTATGTAAACACTTACAACTATGTTTTTCGAATGTTTTTAAACATGTGGGAATGTTGGTATGACAAGTTTTTGTAAAGTCACATTTTTAGTATTAAAATGCGTGTTATAATGTTGTAATCGTGTAATTTTCCAATGTTGGTCTTACAGTGGCCCAAATGTAACCAATGCTCTTACCACCATCCCGCGAACACCCCGTGACGCAAATGCGCAACCTATGGCAGGTTTGGGCATTTCGCGGATCGATGTCGCCTTAACCTAAAACCCACCCAAGACCAGGCTATCATTGCAAACCCTGCTCCCAACCAAGCTCAACCCCAAGTCACTCCTGTGCGAGCATGTTTCAAGTGTAGCGACCTTAACCATCTCGCCTACGTTTGCCCTCAGCGCAACCAACCACCACCGCAACAACAACAACAGCAGCCTCAAAAACAAGCTCGAGGCAGAGCGTTTTTCATCACTGCCGCTTAGGCACATAATGCCAACGATGTTATAACTTGTCGCAACCCCCGATCCCTAATTCCTTGGGAACGGGCGGCCGCGAGCCAGTTTCGGTGGTATCTAGTATTGTCTAATTTGGCAGCGGAATTTTCATCAGGATCGTAGTTAGGAAATATTGGATCAGAGTAAAATACCACATTTTCATAATATTAAACACATGGGATAGAACCCAAGTCTTAAGTACACACATTTCCATAGGAATAAATCCCATTTTTATTTAATAAAAATATCTTTTTTAATTTAGGTAACTTTATTGCCACTTTTCCAAGCCTTCAGTGCTGTCCAGCTGGCTTCTATTTGGCTTTCACATTTTGTTACCTGAAACGCGTTTAAAAATATTTTGTCAGTGGGAAATACTGGTGAGTGAATCCCAGTTTAATCAAGTTTAATAAAAACCATTGTACATTATTGAGGGTGATCTCGCAATTACATTTGTTTCCAAGTTATATCAATTAACATCCATGGTACTGTCAGACCCGACTTGTGGAAATGTTACCCCTCGCAAGGCAGTAACATAACTTTGTATACAAAACCCCAACATACTCATGATAATTGTATTCTTACAAATACTCAATAACTGTTTAATATATAATTAATTAAGTGAGTTTTTGTAAAAACAATTTACAAAAAGGAGATTACTCACATTGCTGTCTTAGATTATCCATTAGGGTTTCCCGGTGACAATCTATAATTTACATAAATGCACACGTGTTAGTATAATAACCCATTTTAACATTAGTAATACCCTCCCCGAGACGGTATTCCAACGACTACGTCGGGCAGAACCACGACAGCCGTTACGGAACCCTAGATCAATCGGGCAAAGTATCTAATACGTATCCAGGGCTTATGATACTTACAACGGAGCAGAACTTCGTTATTTAGGGGGTATTATACCCGAGTATAGCTTCTACTATGTGGAAATTCGTAAGAAAGGAAAGAAATTGAGCGACTGAAACTGATATCCCGAGCTCCCATTATATAGGGGCTGATCTTGACTTCTACGCGGCACGCGTAAAGTGTAGCCAAGGGGCTACGCGGCCCGCGTCAACGCTGGTCAACAGCGTAGGTGATCCGGGTCAGCTAGTAGGTTCAACACGAGTCGGACACGTGTCAGCACAAGGGTTTGCCGCGTTCTTGATCTCTAGCGTCCCGCGTAAGCTATCGGGTGGCTTACGCGCCCCGTGACAAACCCAAAAATTTGGTTTTTTTTATTACTTTTAATAATATTTAAGGTATTCGGGGTCCGTTTTCACGTTTGGGGTGTATTTTAGGACATATTAGGATATTTTAAATATTTTTAGGGTGTTGGAAAATTTATGAGGGTGTCGGTTTTCTTTAGGGTTGTTATATCCTCCCCACCTTGTTTTAGAGCTCGTCCTCGAGATCTACTGGAACAGATGTGGATATTACCTTTGCATTTCTGATTCAAGCTCCCATGTGTACTCAGGTCCTCTTTTGGAGTCCCACTTCACTTTGACCAGAACTAATATCTTGTGCTTGAGATTCTTGACTTTCACGTCTTCAATCTGTAGAGGCCTTTCTTCAAACTTGAGTTGTTCATTTACCTCTATATCTTCAAGAGGTATTACTAATGATTCATCGGCTAAGCATTTCTTGAGATTAGATACATGAAATACATTATGTATTCCTGCCATTTCCTCTGGCAGTTGTAGCTGATAGGCTACAGGTCCTATTCTTTTAATAATCTCAAAAGGTCCAACATACCTGGGACTTAGCTTTCCCCGTTTGATGAATCTTACTACTCCTTTCCAAGGAGAGACTTTTAACAATACTTTATCTCCTACTTGAAATTCCAACGGTTTGCGTCGGTTATCAGCATAGCTCTTTTGTCGATCACGTGCTGCTTTCAGTCATTCCTTGACTTGAATAATCTTGTCGGTTGTTTCTTGCACTATCTCAGGTCCAGATAGTTTCTTTTCCCTAATTTCTGCCCAACAGACTGGGGTTCGGCACTTTCGTCCATAAAGTGCTTCAAATGGTGCAGCATTGATACTTGTGTGATAACTATTATTATAAGAAAATTCTATTAAAGGTAAGTGATCGTCCCAATTACCTCCAAAATCAATTACACAAGCTCTAAGCATGTCTTCCATTGTCTGAATTATCCTTTCGCTTTGTCCGTCCGTTTGAGGATGATAAGCTGTGCTTAGATTTAACTTGGTTCCCATGGATTTTTGGAAACTTGCCCAAAAATGAGAGGTAAAACGACTGTCCCTATCAGAAACAATTGATAAAGGTATTCCATGTAATGAAACTTTTTCATTTACATACAATTTGGCTAATTGTTCCATACTGAAAGTTTCTTTCATTGGTAGGAAATGAGCTGACTTGGTTAGTCTATCTACAATCACCCAGATTGTATCATTGCTTTTTCTTGTTTTGGGTAATTTGGTAACAAAATCCATTGTTATCAATTCCCATTTCCATACTGGCATTTCTAATTGTTGCAGCAATCCTAAGGGTTTCTGATGTTCAGCTTTAACTTGTGAACAAGTTAAACATTTAGAAACATAGGCTGCTATGTCCTTTTTCATTCCTATCCACCAAAAATTCTTTCTTAAATCCTGGTACATTTTATCATTTCCTGGGTGCATCATATATTTGGACTTATGGGCTTCTTCTAATATGTGATGACGTAGATTTCCTAATTTAGGTATCCACATTCTCTTTTTATGGAATCTCCAAATTCCACCTGTTCCTTGTTCTAATTCATTAATCATTCCTTTTAATTTTTCAGTATCATCCTTGATTACTGATTCTTGTGCTTTTCTAATTTGTTCATTTAAATCTACTTGTAGATTTAATTTAAGAGAACATACCCTTTTTGGCTTTTCATGATACTTTCGGCTTAAAGCATCTGCCACTACATTTGCTTTTCCTTCATGATACTGGATATCACAATCATAATCACTAAGCATCTCCATCCACCGTCTTTGTCTCATATTTAATTCTTTTTGCCCAAAAACATACCTTAAACTTTTATGACCAGTGAATATGGTAAACTTACTACCATAAAGGTAATGTCTCCAAATTTTAAGGGCAAAAATTATGGCTCCTAATTCTAGATCATGGGTTGAATAATTCTCTTCATGCTTCTTAAGTTGTCTAGATGCATAAGCTATAACCTTTTGGCGTTGCATTAATACACATCCATAACCTACTTCGGAAGCGTCACAATAGACTATAAAGTCTTCAGTTCCTTCTGATAATGCTAGTATGGGTGCATGGGTTAATCTTTGCTTAAGAATTCTAAATGCTTCTTCTTGCTTTGGTCCCTATTCAAACTTAATGGATTTACAGGTTAGCTTAGTTAAGGGAATGGCTATTCTAGAAAAATATCGAATAAATCTTCTATAATAACCGGCCAATCCTAAGAAACTTCTAACCTCGGTTGGTGATTCAGGGGTTTTCCATTTGGTAATTGCCTCGATCTTGGTTGGATCTACATGAATTCCTTCATGTTGACTAAGTGTCCAAGAAACTGTACCTGTTCTAACCAAAATTCGCACTTTGAAAACTTAGCATAAAGCTTTTCTTTTCTTAATAGACTTAGAAGTGCGTGCAAATGCTTTGCATGATCTTCCTTACTTTTAGAAAAGATGAGAATATCATCAATAAAACAATTATGAATTTATCCAAATATGGCTTACATATTCGGTTCATCATGTCCATAAATGCGGCTGGGGCATTGGTTAAACCAAATGGCATGACAGTAAATTCATAATGACCATACCTTGTTCTAAATGCGGTTTTAGGAATGTCCTCTTCCTGTACCTTTAATTGATGATATCATGACCTTAAATCGATTTTGGAGAAAAATCGAGCTCCTTGCAATTGATCGAACAGATCATCAATTCTCGGTAATGGGTACCGGTTATTAATTGTGACCTTGTTCAATTCACGGTAGTCAATGCACATACGCATTGATCCGTCCTTCTTTTTAACGAATAAAATTGGTGCTCCCCACGACGATGAGCTTGGTTGTATGAATCCCTTCTCTAACAATTCATCTAACTGTTTCTTCAGTTCTTGCATTTTGGCGGGTGCCAAACTGTAGGGTGCTTTGGCAATTGGTGCTGTTCCGGGTAGCAGATGGATTCTGAATTCAACTTCTCTGTCCAGCGGTAGTCCTGGTAATTTTTCTGGGAATATATCTGAAAACTGAGACACTACTGGGATGTCCTTTAATTCTTTTCCTTTAGTGTTACTGATTATAGAAATCAAATACACTATAGATTCTTTTCTTATATAACTTGCAGTTTTCATCACAGAGATGAATTTAGTGGATCTAGATGGTTTATCACCTTTAATTGTGATCTTTTCACCCTTTGATGAATTTATTTGAATTGACTTTTGATCACATAAAATATTAGCTTTATTGGCTATTAACCAATCCATGCCTAATACAATATCAAATCCTGTCAGATTCATTGGGTACAAGTTTGCAATATACTTTTGATTTAAAATTTCTACTCTGGCTCCCTGCAAGATTTCAGAAATCCTAACCGTTTCTCCATTTGCTGTCTCTACTAGACATTCTTGTGGAAGTTTAGTTAATGATTGATTAAGAAGTTTGCAAAATGTAGTATTAATAAAACTTTGGTTTGCACCAGAGTCAAATAATACTTTAGCAAAAATATCATTAACTAAAAACGTACCGGCTATAACGTTCGGAATCATTTTGGCTTCATCTGCTGTCAGAGCAAATGCTCTAGCATTTTTAGTGTTCTTGTTGTTTGCAGCTGGGGCCAATTTCGGATAATTTGGCTTGATGTGACCTTTTTCTCCACAATTGAAGCACAGTCCATTACTGGATTTTCTTCTGCAATCTTCTTCCTTGTGTCCTGGTAACTTACAGAAATTGCAGTGAGTGAAGCATCTTCCTGAATGCTTCTTCTTACATGCTTTGCAGTATGGTGCAGAGGTAGAACCTATATTCCTACGATTGGAATTCCCAGAACGAAATTCTTGAGTAAGTCTTTGGGTTAGGTTTCTCCTTTGGTCTTCTTCTCTAGTACGAATTAATTCATCTGTCAAGGTATTGGCTAGTTCTACAGCTTCTTCTATAGTTTGAGGTCTAGCTGCCTTGACTACATGTCTAATCTCCCCAATTAATCCCCAGATGTAACAGGAGATTAATACCGGTTCAGGTGATGCAAGGGTTGGTACTATTCTAGCATATTCAAAGAATGTGGTAGTATAACCCTTACTATCTACCCCGGTCATCCTTAGGTTTAGAAACTTATTTGCTATCTGTTCCTTTTCATTGGGAGGACAGAATTTCCTTTCTACCATATTCTTAAATTCCTCCCATTCCATGTTGTATACCCTATGACTTCCTCTTGACTGGAGGATAGTGTTCCACCATTCTAAGGCTGAGTTTTTAAATAAATTAGAAGCAAACATTATCTTGTCTTCTTCAGCACACTTGCTTATTTTTAAAACAGCCCCAGTCTTTTCTATCCAGCGTAGAGCTGCAATGGGTTCTTCACTGCCCGAGAATTCTATCGGTTTGCAGGACCAGAATTCTTTATAAGAACAACCGTAAGACACGGTTCTTCTTCTTTTAGGAATGGGCACTTGAAGTACAGGTCCATTGTTTACGCTGTTTTCTGGTTCAGTTGGTCGCTTACTGCTATGTTTACTTTTATTATCTGCTTCCTTAACAGTTTGAAGAATATATGGCATTGCATCTATAATTCCTTGTGCCACTATGTGTTGGATGGCACTATTATCCATTTGGTTTCCATTGTTATTGATGCTCGGATTCTCATTAACCAAGTTAATGTTACTCTGGTTATCATTATTCAGATTTTCTCAATTCCCTTCGTCGGCCATCTGAATTTTAAACATTTATCACGTATTAATATTATAAAATAATATTTGATATAGCCAATCACATGACACGCATTTTGGTCAAAAGCGTCGATCATTGCGACTTTACTCTATTCATATAATATGCATCTATTACACACCAGTACTGAAATTAAAATTACAATACCGACTGAAATTTAAAGTTACACTACTAATAATAGGCATCCGTAGTTTTTTTTTTCATACACATACACACATATCATATTATTTTATTATTAATATTATTATTACTACCATTTCCACCATCACATTCATGGATATGGATTCATCCAGAAATCCATATTGCGCTCGTCGTACTTCCAGACGAGTCGCTCTCCCACCTGTCTCATTCTTTCACTACTTTCTAAAATTTCCTCACCAAATGTCCTAAGTTCTTTTACGTTTTCTGCACTCATTGGGGGTGCAGGTTCTAGGACTGGGTTTGGAATCTGGGGTGCGGGATTCTGGTATTGAGGTATAGGGGCCTGGTATGGGTAAGGATTTTCTAGAATCTCCCTAATGAATACATCATTATCGTAATAGGGATCTAGAGGGTCTAACCCTGGGTAGGCTCCTAGGTTTGGCATGGGTATGTCTTCGTGTATCGGGTAACGTTGCACATAGTCCCTATTGTCATCCCACCATGGGTCATAATTTGGGTCTAAGGGATTTGGTGTGGTTACCCTAGGTATTTCCTCTGGGTTGAAATCATGCATTTCTACTTGATTTTCAGGGTTTTCTATCTCCATCGGTTGGTCAGGAATTGGTGATTGTGGTTGGGGTGCTAACATTTGCTCCAGGTTAGGGTCAGCTGCAGTGGTTGCTAGAATGTGGATATTGGCTATACCCCTATTAAGCATATCCTGGGCATAGGCATCGGTTTCTCTTTTGGCTACAGCTAGTACTCTCTGGTCTTGTAACTTTTTCATACGCTTCCTACGCTCATGTGCCCCTCGACTGAACCATCCCCTCTTTTTCTGAGGAAATGGCTCTTCAGACTGAGCCTTAACACGAATATTCCTTCTTCCGTATTAGCAGAGTACCCCGAGAGGGCAGGCTGAGAAGAGGCACCTTCGCTTCTAGGCGAACCAGACAATTGACGGTACGCGTCAGATGGTCCTTGGTCGCTCATACTGTAAACTAACAAATAGTCAAATAACACATAACAAGAAATACAATTATGCACGTATTCCCATAATTTATTTCCTAACAATTTGAATTTTGATGTCAGCAGAACACTTCTGTGGCTGAATCAGTGGCTTAGCTCTGATACCACCTTCTGTCGCAACCCCCGATCCCTAATTCCTCGGGAACGGGCGGCCGCGAGCCAGTTTCGGTGGTATCTGGTATTGTCTAATTTGGCAGCGGAATTTTCATCAGGACCGTAGTTAGGAAATATTGGATCAGAGTAAAATACCACATTTTCATAATATTAAACACATGGGATAGAACCCAAGTCTTAAGTACACACATTTCCATAGGAATAAATCCTATTTTTATTTAATAAAAACATCTATTTTAATTTAGGTAACTTTATTGACACTTTTCCAAGCCTTCAGTGCTGTCCAGCTGGCTTCTATTTGGCTTTCACATTTTGTTACCCAAAAATTTGTTTTTTTATTACTTTTAATAATATTTAAGGTATTCGGTGTCTGTTTTCACGTATGGGGTGTATTTTAGGACATATTAGGATATTTTAAATATTTTTAGGGTGTCGGAAAATTTATGAGGGTGTCGGTTTTCTTTAGGGTTGTTATATAACTGGTACGTTTCTCGTAAACCATGTCTATGCTTCTTGTCTTTTTGATACTAACGCAGATAAAAGTTTTGTATCTGTTGAATTCGAACCTTTGCTTAAGTGTAAACGCTCTAAGTTACCAAGATCATTCGTTGTCTAAATCGCAAATGGTAAATCTGTCACTGTCGATTCCGTTCTTTCTAAGTGTTCTTTAAATCTCAACGATCATATGTTTCAAATTGATCTCATACCTATGCAAATGGGTAGTTTCGACGTCATAGTAGGTATGGACTGGCTTAGGCGAGTTCGTGCGGAAGTTGTTTGCTCTGACAAACTCATTCGTCTTCCTCTTCCCAATGGTGATTCCTTACACGTCTATGGCAAGAAACCTTCTCAAGGTCTTAAGCTTATGTCGTGTACTAAAGCGAACAAGTGCTTACGCACGGGTACCTTCGCCTTTCTTGCCCACATTAAGGAAAAGAAGGATAAGGGCTCGAGCATGAGCGATGTTCCTGTCGTACGTGATTTTCCCGATGTGTTTCCTGATGATCTTCCTGGTCCGCCTCCTGCTCGTTCTGTCAACTTTCGAATCGATTTAGTGCCTGTCGCTAAGTCTCCCTATCGTCTAGCACCCTCTGAGATACAAGAACTTTCGAGCCAACTTCAAGAGCTTCTTGATAAAGGCTTTATACGCCCTAGTACTTCTCCTTGGGGCGCTCCCGTCCTGCTCGTCAAGAAGAAAGATGGATCGTTCTGAATGTGTATTGACTATCGTGAGCTCAACAAGCTCACTGTCAAAAACTGATATCCTCTTCCTCGTATTGATGATCTCTTCGATCAATTACAAGGCGTAACTTGCTTTTCCAAGATTGATCTCCATTATGGTTATCATCAACTTTGAGTCCTCGAATAAGATATACCCAAAACCCCTTTTTGAACGCGTTATGGTCGTTATAAGTTCGTGGTCATGCCCTTTGGTTTGACCAATGCACCTGCAGTTTTCATGGATCTGATGAACCGTGTGTGCAAAGCGTACTTAGACTGTTTCGTGATCGTCTTCATCGACGATATTCTTATCTATTCCAAGACACAAGAAGAGCACGAGCGACACTTGTGTCTTATCCTTCAGCTTTTACGCACTAAACGTCTTTACGCCAAGTTCTGTAAATGCGAATTTTGGTTGAAAGAAGTTCAATTTCTTGGTCATACTGTTAACGAACTTGGTATTCACGTTGACCCCGCAAAGATCGAAGCTGTGAAGAATTGGATTGGACCTAAGTCTTCGTCCGAGATTCATTCGTTCCTTGGTTTAGCTGGTTATTATCTTCGATTTATTTCCAACTTTTCGAAAATCGCCGTTCCTCTTACCTCCTTGACTTAAAAAGAGAAACCTTTTGTTTGGGGTGCAGAACAAGAGGAGTCTTTCCAAACGCTCAAAGACATGCTTTGCAATGCTCCTATCCCCGCTCTTCCCGATGATAATGACGATTTCGTCATGTATTGCGATGCTTCAAACCTTGGCCTTGGTTGTGTCCTTATGCAACGCGACAAGGTTATCACTTACGCGTCGAGGCAATTCAAAATACATGAGAAAAACTACACTACGCACGACCTTGAACTTGGCGCAGTTGTTTTTGCCTTGAAGATATGGAGACACTACCTTTATAGTACTAAGTGTGTGGTCTTCACCGACCATAAGAGCCTTTAACACATCTTCAACCAAAAGGAACTAAACATGCGTCAACGTTGTTGGGTAGAGTTGTTAAACGACTATGACTGCGAAATTCGCTACCATCCAGGTATGGCGAGTGTAGTGGCCAACGCTCTTAATCGTAAAACTCATGTTAAGGGTATTCGTTGTCTCCAACTCATCAACGATATTCAAAACCGCATTCGTGAAGATCAATACGCATCTGTTAACGAGGGTAACCTCTACAACGAGATGCAATGTGGTGCTGAAGAGAGTCTTGTAACTAAATCTGATGGTATTCTTTACCACCTCGATCATGTCTGGATTCCAAATTATGATAACCTTCAAGACTTTATGATGAAGGAGGCACACAAGTCGAGGTATTCTATTCATCCTGATGCTGATAAGATGTACCATGATATGCGTACATCCTATTGGTGGCCTGGAATGAAGAAATATATCACCACTTTCGTTTCGAAATGTCTCACTTGTTCAAAGGTTAAAGCTGAACATCAATGTCCCTGTGGCTTGCTCGAACAACCATAAATTCCTGTCTGGAAATGGGAGAGCATTGCAATGGACTTTATTACCAAACTTCCTCGTACTTATTCAGGTCATGACAGTATTTGGGTGATCATTGATCGATTGACTAAATCCGCTCACTTCCTCCCCATTCGTGAAGATTACAAAGTCGAGAAATTGGCTCGTATCTACACGGATGAAATCATTTGTCGTCATGGTATCCCCATTGACATCATCTCTGATCGTGATGGTCGCTTTACGTCTCATATTTGGAAAACGTTTCAAACTGCTATGGGTACTCATCTTAACCTTAGTACCGCTTTTCATCCTCAGTCTGACAGACAAACCGAGCGAATCGATTTTGGTGGCAACTGGGATATGCAGTCACCTTTGATTGAATTCTCGTACAACAACAGTCATCATGCGAGTATTCAAATGGCACCTTTCAAGGCATTATATGGTCATAAGTGTCTTCGCCTATTTGTTCGCACAAGATCGGAGAAGCTCAAATCACCAGTCCCGAGCTTATACAAGAGACGACGGATAAGATTTTATAGATTCGAGACAACTTGCTGAAAGCCAGAAGCCGACAAAAAGTTACGCTGACAAGCGTCGCAAACCTTTGGAATTCGAAGTAGGTGACTTTGTACTTCTCAAGGTATCCCCTTGGAATGGTGTAGTTTGTTTTGGTAAGAAAGGAAAACTCGCACCTCGCTACGTAGGTCCTTTCAGGATTCTCGAAAGGATTGGCAAGGTAGCGTATCGACTGGACCTACCTTAAGAACTCAACAACGTTCATCCTATCTTCCACGTCTCAAACTTGAAGAAATGTCTAGCTGAAGAAGGACTTCAAGTTCCACTCTAAGATATTCAAATCAATGAGACTTTACACTTCGTGGAAAAACCTGTCGAAATCATGGATCGAGGAGTCAAGCAATTAAGGCGCAGTCAAATTCTTATCGTTAAGGTTCGATGGGAAGGAAAACGTGGCATTGAGTTTACTTGAGAACTCGAAAGTGATATGAAAACTAAGTTCCCACAACTGTTCATTGCATCTTCCTAAATTTCAGGACAAAATTTCCTGAAGGAGTGGAGACTGTAACGCCTAGCATTTCGTAGCTTTCCGTTTTTAGAAAGTTCATCTTGTAATTCTATTTTCGGAAACTCGTTTCCTTTGTAATTGTACTTCGTTTCAAGCAATTGTAAATCCGAGACTTTGATCGTAATGAAATGAATCTTTTATATGAAATATACATTACTTATACATGCTTATACATTGATACATGCATTCGTTTAATACATGATTCATAATTCTTATAAACGTAAGTTTAACTCGTATACAATTAATGTATATTAGTAATCCTTTAATTTCCATACATTCCAACGCTTGATTATCCAATTACAAAGTTATATATTTTTCACTTGGTTATACCTAACTATAAACCATACATACTTGTTACATTTGATGTGTTATACTGTTAAGATCTGAGTTTCTTATGATTGTGTTTGGTTAATTATAATGAAGATGAATGATAAACAACTTGCAACGAAATGTAAATGGAAACAAACTTTTAACACAATCAAATGGAAGAAATGCTTTCAACATACATGTTTGACATGAAATCAAATGATTATATTTATTACAATGATTCAATCACAATGTATGCATGCAATACAATCTCCCCCTCAGCCTGAGCTCACACTGGTTTGTTCATACAAAATGACAAGTGAAGAAAAAGCTAATAGAACAGTACAGGGTACTGTTCTATTTATAGGCACGAGCAAACTACTCAAGCATCTTTGCTGACGTCACCATGAAAGTGACATCTAACCTCCTAAGAAACTCAAACTACTAACCTATCACAACCACTGATTACAATCAACTGATTACAATATATAAAGTACAAATGAAACAACTGATCCTTCATTCCACTGCTTAGGCTCCAGCAGTGCTTTGGGTCTTCAGCAGTACTTGAGACATAAACAGTTGATTGCAGCATCAGCACTTAGTCTTCATCAGTCTTTTGTGTCAGCAGTAGTTAGGAAGGGCAGTGCTTTGAATCCATCAGATGTTAGAGCCACTGTTCAAGGGGAAAGATTTAATACAAACATCTTCTTATTCTGAATCCACTGTTCTGATCCAGTTTCGGCTTTATCAACTGTTCCTTTGGTAGGGTTCAATCCCAACAATCTCCCCCTGGAATAGATGATGCCAAAACCCTTCATTATTCTTGGATTTTTATTGCCTCATCAAAAATTCCCTAACTTGGCCTTTGAATTGTAATTCAAAGTCCATGGAACTTGTGTCATCCTCATCCCTGCCTAGTGGAAGCTCAAGGAGATCTTGAAGATCCTTTTCACCCAGGTCAAGTGCTTGTTCCCTTGATATGTGCTTCACTTCACCATTGGATCTGAGCAATGTCAATACGTGGGTCTGTTTATCAGACTTCCACTTTAGTAGTTTTGAATCCTGGTTTCCTGGGAGAGGTTTATTTGTAGATGAGTTTGGAGATGGAGGCCTGGTGATGACTGGTTGAGCAGTCTTTGTAGTTTTTGCCAATTCAGGATTTTCTGCTATCATCTGCTGAAGGACCATTTTTATAATGTAATCCCCTTGTGCTATATCTTCTGCTGTTTCTTTATCCATCTGCTTTTGTTTCCTTCTTTGATAAAGGAGGGCAGCAGGTGGAACAGTGGATCTCCTGATTTGTAGCTTTTGTAGTTTGGTTGGAACCACTGCTTCAGGATAATCAGACTTTTGGGGAATTTTGGGATTCTTCTTTCTCAACTCTTCCAACTTTTTGTAAGATACTATGACCTTATCTTCTGACCATCTTGTCACCTAATTCCTTGACCCAAAATCAGCTGTAATAAGCTCTTCTTTCATTCTCTTCAGCCTTAAAACCCTTTCAGGTACATTTTTCTTGTATTTGGTCCAAACAGGAGGAGTGTGTTTGACTTTGTCTTTATTCATCTTTTGTACTCTTTCTAACTCCTCTTTAAGCTCAGATATGGTCCATTCTTTATATTGAGCTCTATCTGCCTTGTATTTCTTGAATGCCATGATGTGATCAAGGTAATCTTTTCTCAGGCTTTCATCATCTCTTTCTGAAAGTTTCTGACAAAGATCTTTTGTAAACTGCTCCAAAGTTCTGACTTGGGTGAGCAGATATTGAAAGTTTCTTTGAATCTCTTTGTCTGATTTTCCTTCTGTTTTTCTTTTAGAGATATCATCTGCCTGTTGAGCCTTTAGCTTCAAATATTCTTCTATGTTGTTAGGCCTAGGATAACCTTGAAGAGATGGAAGACTCCTTTTTGCAGGGTCATCTTCAGAGTAGAAGGAATTTATCTCCTCTCTCACTGCTGGAAGATCTAAAGGGTATTGGACTCCTGCAGGAGTAATGGCAGTGTTTGGATTAAGAGCTGATACTGAAGAGATTGGAACATGGTTTGGAATGGTAGCAAGGGTCAGTGATTGTGAAGATGTTGGAGGTGGTGAAGAATCATCATCCAATATTATCCTTCTCCTTTTTGGTTTAGGAGAGGTTGGTGGTGTTTTGGTGGGTTGAGTGGGGGTGATTTGAGTGGTAGGTGGCTGACTAACAGTTGTTGAAACAACTGGTGTTTCAACCACTGTTGTCATTACAACAGATTATGTATCACCTGATGTCTTCTGCTTTTTAGCAGGTGGTGTTTGTGATGGTGGTTTTTGTGGTCGTCAGGTAATTTTTGGTGTGGCAGTGGATTGAGTGGTGAGGGTAGTGGTTGAAGTGTGTGTTGAAGTGGTGGTTGTTGGGTTAACATATGTTGAAACCACTGAAGTACCAACAGCTATTGATACAACAGGTGTTTTAACATCTGTTGGTTTGGAGGTTTGATGAGAGGAGTTTTTGGGAGTTTGGGGAGTATGTTTTGTGATTCTGGAAGGTGTGGTTTTGGGTTGCCTCACTTTTCTAGTGGGTTGTCTCCTTTTAGGCTTAGGATTTTCTTCTTGATCATCCTTGGGCTCAGAAGTACCCTGTTCTTCCATCTCCATTAAAACTTTCTTCTCCTACTCAAACATTGATTTACCCTTTGCCTCCATATCCTTTTTCAGCCTTGCTTTTTCATCAGCAAAAGCATTTAAGGTTACATTAACCTTTTTGGAACCATCTGGCCTAGGGAGATCTGCATCCAAGTTAGATTTTGCATCTGGTTCAATGTACAGACCATCTTCCCATCCCTTTTTCTTTAACTGCTTAATTTTCTCCCCCTTTTTGGCATCATTAGGTGGTGGGTTGTCCACAAAAATGATTGAAGGAGGAGCAGTGCCAGTGGTTTTCATCAAATGGGCCTTAATTTACTTGATGTCTGCTTGTGTATCCTTGAACCTAGCTTCCATTAAATTTATAATCTTTTGAACTTGAACTTCATGTTGTTGATCATCATATTCTCTTTGTTTGTGAAGTAGAGGTTGAAATAAACTCCATAATTCAATGGGAGTAGGAGCAGATGATGGAGCAGATGTTGCAGCTGGTGCAACAGTGGGTGGTGCCTTTTGTGCTTGTAACAACTGTTGCAGCATTGTTTTGATATCTGCAACAGTTGTGTCAATCTTGTCAACCCTCTCCATCAATTCTCTGTACATTAAACCATCACCCAAGTTAATGGGATCATTTGATTTCCCACCAGTGGTGGTTGTATCAGTGGTTGACTTAGGGAAAGTTTCCCAAAAATCATCCACTGATGCCCCTTTTTCTTGGTACTGGGGACTTCTTTCCTTAGGAGGGGTAACCATTTTTGAGTGTACCAGTGAATACTAGAAACACCCTGGTCCCCACAGAGGAAATTGCCTTCAAGGGAGTCTCACTTATGAAACTACTGTCCAAGTGTAAACCAGTGGGTTCAACACTTGTAGTAGCTGCTCCACTTGAACTACTGACAGGAATCTTGTAATTCTTGCAGTGTAGCCTCCTCAACTATTGGTGGGTTAACAGAGATTGAGACACCAGACTCAGTCACTTGTTGTGGCATAATCTCATTGACAGGTGATTGAGATGAACTAATTTGTGTCTGGGCTAAATCAACTGCATCCAATAGAGGTAATATGGTTGGTGGAATATGTGTAGTGAGGATAGGGGTGGAAATAGAATTTGCCCCGGCAGGTGGGCTGTGTATGATGGAATCAAGTGATTCCAGAGCATCATAACGTGGTATCCCTGTTCTTACAACCTGATCTTTTTGTGAAGATGCAGGAGGAGTTTTAGGCTCGGGTTGAGATCTTTCTTCCAACTGCTGTGATGAAGTAGCAGCAGTGGTTTCTGGTGACTTTTGTGTTGTCACTGGCAGTTGCTCTGGGATCTCATCTTCCAGAGTTGCCTTTTTTATGGGTTTGGGGGGCTTTTTGGATTTTTTCTGTTTGGGCTTTTTAGTGGATTTAGGTGTGGGTTTCACAGCAGTGGTTGTGCTGCTGTGATCACCTTGAGCAGTGGGCTCAACAGCAGGTGCCTGAGGAGCAGTGGTTGCTGCTAAAGTCTGCTCAGGAACCTCTGCTTGTGTTTTGGAAATTTTTGACAGCCGTGTGAATGTTTCAGGAGTTAGGCTGTTTATTTGACAAGGTTCTCCTTGGATAAGCACATGAGCATTATCCTTTGAAAATTTCTTTTTAAAATAGTAGCTTAGAAACCTTGGAAATAGTAAAAATGATTTTTTATTAACATTTTTGACCAGATCATTGAAGATCTCCTGGGAGTAGTTAAAATTTTCTTCATTCAATATAGCATAACCCAGGTATTGAATCTTCAATGGAATTTCATTGAAAGCAGTGGTTTTATTGGACACACACATTAGGAGGGTATGAAATAAAAACCTTGTGGCAGGAGGAAAACTGCCTTTTTGTAAAGTATCTTTTTTCATTTCCTCTTCATACCCTCTTTCAAGAAAATCAGTTTGATACTCAGACTTTGGGAATGAGCTTTTACCTTGAAGATCATCGAGTTCAAATACCTCCGAAATGGTTTGAGGTGTAATGGTGACTGGAACTCCCTTTATCGAAGAATTAATGGCTATGGGCTTTTTATCCTTAGATTCAAGTTTAGCATTTTTCCAAAATTCTTGCTCGGTTTCCAGGTAAACTGTAGCATCATAAGTCAACAAAGTTTTGTACTTTGAAGACGAAAGAGCGTCAATGACGGAGTCGAAGGTTGTGGTATGACTTGGTTTTTGAAGTAAACCCAAGTAGTTGTGAGGAGCTTTGAATGGAAGAGCCATGGCGATTTTGAGTGATTTGAATGATTGCGAGAGGAAGAAGACGATGAGTGATTTGAGAGAAATGGATGGTAACTACTTTGAGAAAGGAATTTTGAATTCGATTCGACAGTGAAAACCCTGTTAGGGGTTTTGATCAGGGTTTTATAAAGGGAAAAAGTGAATGCTGACGTGGCAGCGGTTGCAAAAGATCTGACGGTCAAGTACTGCCCATGTGACAACCTCTGATGAAAATGGATGACAGTTGTTAGGAAACCACTGATGGAACAATATCAGTGGTTTGCAACGGTAATAATGAAAACAGTGGTTGATTTTAACTATCAGTAGATAGCTTATCTGAGGATGAAAACACTGATGTTTGATCAACAGTATTTACAAGGAAAATAAGAGAACAGAGGTTGACTTTCAGCAGTGGACATTGTTTAGCAGAACAGATGTTTGAACAAAAAACAGTGGTTATGACAGACTTTTAAGGATTAATGAAAATTTTCATTTTTAGCTATTTTTAAGGATGGATTTTTGATTTTCTGAAAACATTTAATGCTTTTATTCATAGAAAAACAAGATTTTGCTTGTTATTCCATGTTCAGCATGCCAATCCTAGAGATCAAGATTTCAAAGGTGGATGTGTCTAATGCTTTTGTTAGCACATCTGCCAGTTGATCTTTAGTTGGAACATAATGCAGAGAAATCAAACCTTTTTCATAACAATCCCTCACAAAGTGATGTCTGATATCAATGTGTTTGGTGGTTGAATGAGAAACTGGATTTTTGATGATATTTTCTGCTGCCTGACTGTCCAACATGAGAGGTGTCTTTAAGGCAGTGATACCAAAATCCAGCAATTGATTTTGAAGCCAAAGCAGTTGGGCTGTACAGCTTACAACAGCTATATACTCTGCCCCAGCAGTGGATGTGGAAATAGCTGCTTGCTTTTTACTTTGCCAACACACTAAGCAATTGCCTAGGAATTGGCACCCTCCTGAAGTGGACTTCCTTGTTTTGTCACATCCAGCAAAGTTACTATCTGAGAAACCTGAAAGCTTGATATTTCTATCAGCTGGATACCAGATACCAAGTGTGGGAGCACCTTTTAGGTATCTGAATATCCTTTTTACAGCAATAAGGTTAGACTTTCTGGGGGCTGATTGGGATCTTGCACAAACACATGTTGCAAACATGATGTCTGCCCTAGATGCAGTTAGGTACAATAAAGACTCAATCATGCTTCTATAAAGAGTTTGATCAACCAAATCATCCTTTTCATCAGACATGACTATCTTTGTGGTTGCTATGGGTGTACTACATGGTTTACAATCATCCATCTCAAATTTCTTTAAAAGTTCTTTGGCATATTTGCCTTGATGGATAAAAGTACCATTTTGCAGTTGCCTTACTTGGAGACCAAGAAAGCACTGGAGTTCACCCATTGCACTCATCTCAAACTCAGCTGTTATGAGTTGTCTGAACTCTTGACACATTTTAGAACATGTGCTTCCAAAAATGATGTCATCCACATAAATCTGGACAATCATCAAGTCTTTCCCTATCCATTTTAAAAACAGTGTTTTGTCAATTTTACCTCTTGTGAACCCAATGGAAAGAAGAAAGGTGGAAAGAGTTTCATACCAGGCTCTAGGTGCTTGTTTCAAGCCATACAAAGCTTTATTTAGCTTGTAGACATGATTTGGATAAAATGGATCCTCAAAACCTGGAGGTTGACAAACATATACCTCTTCTTGAATTTTACCATAGAGGAATGCACATTTGATATCCATTTGATACACCTTTATGTTGTGGTTGACAGCAAAGGCCAGGAACAGTCTGATAGCTTCCAATCTTGCTACAGGGGCAAAAGTTTCATCATAGTCAATGCCCTCTTCCTGTCTGAAACCTTGAACCACTAGCCTTTCTTTATTCTTGACAACAATGCCCCTTTCATCAGTTTTATTTTTGAAGACCCACTTTGTGCCAATAGGACTTACATCCTCTGGTAGTGGTACAAGCTCCCATACTTGTTGTCTTTTAAACTGTTGGAGCTCCTCTTGCATGGCTTCTACCCAGCTGTTGTCTTTCAGTGCCTCTTGGTACTTGACTGGCTGATGGAGAGATAGAAAACCAGCAAAAAGACAGATGTTTTGGGATTTCTTTCTTGTGAGCACCCCTTCACTGATGTTGCCAATGCTTTGGTCAGGTGGATGAGACTTCAAGAAGATTAAATCTCCTTTGTATGGAACAATGGCAATTAAGGGTGAGGGCTGCATATGTGAATCATCTGAGCTAACCCCTGATGGTGACTTTGATGATCCATCAGTGGCTTGAAATGGAGGTGGAGGAATAGGTGGAAGTGGTGTGGACATCTGTTGACTTTTATCCACTGATTGAGAATTTTTATCAACAGTGTTTGATGATGTGAAAGCAGGGGTTAATGGGCTACTTTGGTCAACAACTGTTGAGGTAGCAGTGGTTGAGCTTTGACATCTGTTTTGAACATCTGCTGCTCTTCCAATTGATGCAGACTTTTGTTGTGGAATGATGACTTCATATCCATAGTCTGAAGGAGGATTTTGAGATGGACCTGCACTGTTAGTCTTGACAGAAACATTTTCAAAAGTAAATTTATCAAGATCAAACAATTCTGCAGGGTTTTGCTGGGATTTTCATTGAAGAAAGTTCATTGAACTTAACATTCAAAGTCTCTTCCACTGTTTTGGTCCTTGTGTTAAACACTTTGTAGGCCTTAGCAGTGGTCGAGTATCCCAAATGATATCCACTGTCTACTTTAGCTGCAAATTTTGAAATTGAGTCTTTTAAGTTCAAAATGAAGCATAGGCAGCCAAATACTTTAAAGTATGAGATCAGTGGTTTGATTTTATACAGAAGTTCATAGGCAGTCTTTTGATGCCCGGGGTTGATTAAAACTCTGTTCTGGACATAGCAAGCAGTGTTTACTGCCTCTGCCCAGAAAGTTAATGGCAAACCTGAATCAGCAAGCATGGTTCTGGCAGCCTCAATCAATGTCCTGTTCTTTCTCTCAACAACCCCATTTTGCTCTGGTGTCCTTGGAATGCTCTACTGCCTTACAATTCCTTTTGACACACAAAACACATCTAACTCCCTATTTCTGAACTCTGTGCCATTGTCACTCCTGAAGATTTTTACTGGCAAATCAAACTGCTTTTCAACCTGTTTGACAAAGTCTTGCAGAATGCCTGCAGTCTCATCTTTGGAATGTAAGAAATAAGTCCATGTAAACCTAGAAAAGTCACCTACAATCACCAAACAATATATTTTCTTTTTAAGACTCATGACTTTTACTGGGCCAAACAGATCCATGTGCAGCATTTGCAGACACTTGGTTGTTTTGGACTCTTCAATGGACTTAAATGAGCTTTTATGTTGCTTTCCTTTTAAGAAGGAAACACAATGCTCAGGACAGGTGAACAGTTTTTAAGGAAGACCTCTTACTAACCCCTGTTTTGACCAAGCAGTGATTGTCTTGAGATTTGTGTGCCCCAATCTCCTGTGCCAAAGTTTTATCTCTTTGTTAGAGGCAGCTGAGAATAGACAGGCATCAGTCCTGGGGCTCTCTTTTGACAAATCAACTACATAAACATTGCCACTCCTTTGAGAAACAAGTTGAGTTTTTCCATTTTTTATTATTTCTTCAATCTTTTTAACCATTTCTGGTCCAACAATCCTACAATAATCCTTAGTAAAGAATGAGCCATAGCCCTTATCACTCATTTGAGAGACACTAAGAAGGTTGAATTTTAGATTGTTTATTAGATTGACATTTTCAAACTTAACATTTCCAGACTGAACTGTACCAGACCCCATCACCTTCCCTTTACTATTATTACCAAAGGATATATCCCCCCCTCCATGAGTTTTGAATTCTTTGAGTAGGGCTCTACATTCTGTCATATGCCTGGAGCCTCCACTATCTACATACCAAAGACTATCTAAGCATGCAGAAGCTCCCTACACATTAAGTAAAATATTAGTTCATGAGGGTCTCCAAAGCCAATAAGGCTTTGGATGGGGTCTCAACAGTGTCTATGTTAAGTTCAGGTGGATGGATAGTGGTTAGCTCAGGGGTTTAGATAGTTTTAGAACTGGTTTTCTCTAACCACTGTTGGGGGTCTTGCCCTATCATCTGCTGGTACCCAAAGGGATGCCTGTTCACTCTTGGTTTAGAAGGATTTTTGTAAGCCTCATAAACATGTGGGACCCTAGGGTATGGTGGTTGACCTTTACCTCTTCGGTATTGGTTTGCAGGGGGTGCATCAGTCACCTGAACTTCTCTTTTAACAGAGGTTTGGTTCAGCTGTTTTGTAACAGCTGTTTGAACTGGCACAAACAGTGGTTGTTGTTTGACTTGTGGTTTTGATGAACTCAATGGTGTTTTTGACATGTACTCTTCCTTTTTGACCTCAAAGGATTTCAGGTACACACACTATTGAGTAGAATGATTTGATTTACCACTGATGGTGCAGCTCTGTGAAGGCACAATAGTACTTGTTTTGTTAAGATCATAAGCTTTTAAGTGAAAACAATCTTTGGTCAAGTGATTTTTCTTTTCACAAAAGTCACAAAATAAGTTTTTAATCTTTTCTCTTTTCTTCCTATTTTCAGACTCCTTTGCAACAGAGTTTTTAACTACTGTTGGGATGTCCTTAAGAGGGATGACCTTGGCCTTAGGAGCTTTGACACCATCTATAGTTGTGAAGTCCATGGGTTTGAAGTTTTCAAGGATGTCACACTCATCAGACCATGTGGGTTTAAATTGATATTTCTCAATCTCCTCAAAAGTTGAGGATCCCACAGATCTTTCCAAAGTGATCCTGTTACCAAGTTTATCAGTTATTTTAATCGCTTGGCCATCCTTGTTTGTGGGTATGATTTCAACAGTGGTTTGAATAGATTCATTTGCAGCAGTGTTTTCAATTTCATCATGTTTTCTAAAACCTACACCAAATTTTACATTGCTTTTGATATGTTTTTCAAGCATAAGTTCATAACCTTTGCAGGATTCCACCCATTTTTCACAAGTGATTTGGGTGGATTCCAACTCCTTTTTGCAGGCTTGATATTTTTCTATCATAGTCTGGAGTTGGTCCTTGGTTATGCTATGCTCTTGTTTGAGACTGCAAATTTCATTATCTTTTTCAGCAAATTTGATTTTCAGTTCTTTTAAAGACTTTTCAAATTGAACTTCATCATTTAACACTATATCCCTAAGGTTTTCATTCACCTCTTTAATGTTAGCAAATGCTATGATGCATTTGTCTGAACACATATTTTTAAGAACCTGAGGTGGTACCTTAGCTGCAGCCATCATGGCACAATCACAAACATGCTCTTTCTCATCAGCCACCTTCTCTTCCTATTCACCATATTTCTTCTCTTCTTCTTCAGACCATAATTATGGAATTCAGTGCACAGAAACCATAGCAAATTTTGTCATGTGTTAAGACCTATAGTGATGAGAATAACGAAATGGGAACAATGTAAAAAGGGGCATGGTGGATACGCCGCTGGTACTTCCTATATATAAGTGTTCCTTATTACATTGCGAACGTAGCGTTATTTAAGTTACTAGAAGTCCTGGACCTTGACCAATGTCATTTTATCTTACACTCTCCGACTCTGATTTCGAGCACACACAAGTTTCCTATGACAGTCTTCATGAGAAACGTTCTTCTGTCCGTAGTTCGAAACTCCATGTTTTGTTACTACAAGGACTTCACTTTGACGGTTGACAATTTCGATAAGAATCCAAACATGGCCCAGAGTTTTACTTAGGGTTCGAGGGATTCATTCGAAAGCGAAACTATCACAGTTGTCTTCACAAGTTTCCTCTAAAATTAAATTTCGGGACGAAATTTCCTAAAGTAGGGGAGAGTGTGACACCTGTGTCACTTCAACCATCATACGAATACCAAACCAATGAAATATTGTATTTCATACTTGGAATTTGTATAAATATGTGTATCGTTTACACATATCAATTCTTGTTCGATTTCGAGCTTTAAATCGCTTCTGGAAGATTATACGCGATCTGATGCGTAAATATAATCAGTTTAATGCAGCAAACATTCTGGAACTTGATCATAAGTTAAACATACCCTAAATATCCTTTACATAGCTTAGAAATAGTCTTTGAGGGGTTCGGTATGCTAAAATAAACTTATTTGATCAATAGAGACTAAAAGCGTCAAAAGTGCATAAGTTTGCATTTTCGTGCATATCTTACGTTCTGAATATACCCGGACATCCAAAAATTTATGTAATCATTAAAATATTTTATTTTAGAGATTGGCATGATAAAATTCCATTCGTCGCGTAATTTGGATCGTTTTTGCGTTCGTTACGATTTCCGTCGTAATTAACCGAACAACGCAACCGTACGACCAAACGAACCGACATCCGAGATCTTTTTGAGCATATTTTAAATTCCCTATACTTTAACTTTATTTTAGAGCCTTGAAATGGGGTTAACGGGGCTTAAAAGTGCAAAAAAATCAAGTTTTACAAGTGCAGGGGCCATTTTTGAAATTTCTGGCAGATACATTGAACTTGGTCCATTTTTGAGATTTTGATGGTTTTAACCCATGGTTTTGCACCCTATAGGCTGGTATTTGATGGTTTTACATGTTCCCATGGTATTCTAAAACCTTGGGCCCAAATGTAAGGCCATGATTAAAGCACGGTTCTCGATAAACGATTTTAACGGTGGACCGAATCCTATATATACCCACCTCATTTTCATTCTTTCCTCACACATGATCTAATTTTCTCTAAGTTGAAGCTCAAATGCTTCACACCTGAGAATTTATAGATCATATCTTCCTAGCTTGGACCATTTGTAAGCTTCTTTCGTTCTTTTATGTGTCTTTTTAAGCGGGAAAGTCAAACAGTGTTTGACTTTCTGCATTGACCAGTTTATGGTCAACACGAAGTTCGTTTGAACTTCGCAACGTGAGCGTAATAACGATGGTTGTAGTCCCAAGTGACTATACCTAATGATTACCACGTTGATTAGGTGTAGTGACGAGTCGTAGTTTCGGTCAAAATGCTTATTCATGCGTATTTTGTAACCAAACTATTCTTGGGTATCAAAACCGTTTGTTTTGATGTCAAACCTGTTTTCTAACCTCGTTAAACATGTTTTAACATGTTTAACTCATCACTTTTAGATTAGTGCTTATATAGGGTCGTAAGATAAGCGGTCTAAACAACCGCTTAGACTTTCGAACCCGACCCGTTTGGTCGATCATTAGGATCCGACCAAGCACATTAGGTGACCATAGTTTCATAGGGAATAACCTTCCAAGGTTATACCTTATGGTCACTTCGTTTAGTTAGTTGTATGATAGGTAGTTTATATGCCTTAGGAAAATGACCAAAATGCCCTTTTTATGCATAATTGATATTTAAGCATATGTAACCCAAACTTTTGTCATTTAACTGATTATGCAACATAATTAAACATGTTTAGGCATATAATACTTGTCATAGGACTAGTTAGGCGTTCCGAACGCGTTTTACGTGAACGACGCGTTAAAGTAGCGTAAGCTACCTAAACGAGTCGAAATGGGTCGTAAGCACTTAAGTTAGGTTTCGTTTTAGTATGTAGGCTTTGTTAAACCATATCATATGAGTTCCCACACTCATTTGGTTTACGAAACCTCATTCTATCCGATCTTCCGATTTAGGTCCGGTTTATTTACTTAGTTACCTATATTAGGTGCCGTTTGATTCCGTGATCCCTCTAGCTGGCTTGGTAGTTCTTCAAGACTTCTAAGCACTCTCAAGTGAGTACATAGTCCCCTCTTTTACTGTTTTCAAATGTTTTGGGGTGAAATATGTGTACCTATTTGTTATGTTCATGATTTCAAAAGTATAATTGATTATACATATTAGTACTTATCTTTTGACAAACTGAATGATTTTTTTTATGGTTTAAACACTAATTTTTCCAAAGATAATAAAATTAAATTGTTGGATAGTACTTATTTTATGTTTACCAGACCGGTTGGTAGTATGCTATAGCGCTATAGGATTTGACACCCCATTCCTGTTGTCATGGAATGTTAGAAACCGATATTTTATCCAAATAGGGATTGCCTGTGTGGTATTTCTATAGTCTCAAAGGTGTATTTTGATGCACTCAGGTCTAAATGAATTCTTAAATCACATTTTTATTGTATATTTAGTTATACTCCCGAAAGTATAGTTTGATATGCGCTCATGTGTGATATTGTACAAAACCAATATATATTTTATTAATTACTAAAACATAGTTTAATATGTTATTTTATAAAACCAAAACATAGTTTAATATGTTATTTTATAAAACCGAAACATCGCTTAATATGTTATTTATAAAACCAAAACATAGCTTAATATGTTATTTATAAAACCAAAACATAGTTTAATATGTTATTTATAAAACCAAAGCATAGTTTAATATGTTATTAATAAAACCAAAGTATACTTTTGATATACTACTGAAAATTATTATTTTAACGACTAAAGTATATTTAATATACTATTTGTTTAACGATTTTGGAACTGAAATATATTTTAATAGATTACTTATTCGACTTTCTTAAAACCAAAGTATATTTTTATATATATTACAAACCTTTTTATCAAAATGTTGTTTTACAAACAACATATTTTATATAAATTCATTTTACTTAGTTATTTATTTACCTATGTATTATTCTGTTATATCATCTGATTTCTTATAAATTTTAGTATGATTTATAAAAGAAAATATTTTTAAGGTTCATGAATATTTTTGATTAAATATATTTTTTTAAACTTATAAGTCATGAATCCTATTATAATAAAACCTATGTATCTCACAGGAATTTTTATGCTAACGTACCTATTTTTACACATGTTTCAGGTGCTGTTATGTGATGGTTGTTGATGCATGGTATACATAGGATGGACTCGTGCCTTAGCGACTTTAAAACTAGAAAGATAATATTTGTATTTATCTGATTTGTAATAAAACAATGAGTTCAATAATTCAATAAAATGAAATTATTTAATCCATGGTTGTGAAACAATGATTCTGTTACGACACTCCCCGACGTTTTCGCCACGATTTGTTGTTTTACGTGGTCGGGGTGTGACAGAAAAGTTGGTATCAGAGCCAATGGTTATAGGGAATTAGGTTATTAGTAATGCTTTGACCTAGACTATAACCTTCTTAGGACCCTAACACAAGTTATCTTGTGTTTAGTTTTAAAACAATACCGTCACTTATCCTTAGGTGACAACCACAATAAGAACACAACTTTCGAATCCGCTTTGAAAACCAATCATCTGTTCTAGGATGATTGATTACTAGGTTTTGAACCCTCTAAGTTCTCAAAATCTCGTCAAAGTTTGGGTCTTATAATGTGAACACGTGCAATCTGGAAGGGTGGATGCCTGTATTCTGAGCTTTCTGTCTAAGGCTAGAGTGTTCGTACAAATCCACATAATCGGACCAGTCACTTTTACCTGGGAATTCTTGGGGTGAGTGTCCACTTATAGGCTAAAGCATGTCTTCGCGATACATTAATATGACCCACTTACTTTGATTAATCACCATCTCATTTGTTTGCCTTAGGTAACAAACAAATGATCGAAATTTTTATGCATTGTCATTCTGTCTTCATTTCACTTGTTTCTTCCCATATCTTTCATTATCCTCATGATGCCTCTTCATCGCAACAACAATGTCCGAACTAGGTGCTACAATCACTCAACAAATAGGCGTCGTACTCCAGAAGACCGTTGATTTAGCTATCACCATGACTTGCCTCAGGGATGAAGTCGTACAAGGGAACTGCTCCTTGGTGAAATTAATGCAACCGTCGTCATCCGAATCAAATACCCTGTTTCAGATGTACCCACGGTGGACGATGGGGACATTTGGTTAACATGTGCCGCTTTGCTGTCTCAAGCAAAGCTGTTGCAAATCATGTCGCTGCTCAAACTCCAAATTCTGCTTCATATGTCGCCTTGGCATATCTAGTACCTCAACCTCATGAACTCTCTACCTTGTGTATCGACTTAAGCATGTTTAGTGCAAGGTTTCGAAACACCTCTCGTTACACAAATTCCAAAATCCAAAATAGGATATTTCTATCCTCATAATTAGATCCTTGTGGATAAATATCGCTCAAATCGGAGCCCTTAATTGAAATATTCGTATGCCTTAATACGTATATTACAATTCAATAAGGACAAAGCCGAATTCCTATTAAGATCTTTCTATCTCCATAGTTAGATTCTTGAAGATGTTTAAAGTGCCAAATGAAATCCACGGATTGGATTCCTGGTGTGCTTTAAAATACCCGTGTCCAAAGATAACAAATTAAAGATCAAGTTAAACAAATTATGTGATTTTGTGCTTATATGTTTTCTTATATGTTTTGAGTTTTATTTATGTTTTTGTGTGATCCGAATTTTCAATATCCAAATCCTCGTAGAATCTTCCATATCTTCGTATAAGGGATTCATAGTAGGATATCCAAAGGTACTATCTTAATTCCTTAATGGACTTCTACGTTGTAGTTAAAGTCCCTTGGGTTATGAAGTACTATTCTATAATTAGACCCCTTGGGTGGTCTAGTTAAACAGATTGATTTAAAAATATTGAAAGGAATATCATGTGATGATATAATTAAAAAGATCCCTTAAGTGGTCTATTTAAGGAGATCGTACGACGGTCTAGTTAAGAAGATCAAGTGTTGATCTAGTTAAAAAGATCGTTCGTTGATCTAGTTAAAAAGATCCTTTGGTGGTCTCGTCAAGTCACTTCTTGTTTATTCGATTGATTTTCCCCTGCGCATTATGAAATGAACTGTGCGGACTGTGCAAGGAATTACGTAATTATGGATGCATACATAATTATGGAATTTAGTGCACAGAAACCATAGCAAATTTTGTCATGTGTTAAGACCTATAGTGATGAGAATAACGAAACGGGAACAATGTAAAAAGGGGCATGGTGGATACGCCGCTGGTACTTCCTATATATAAGTGTTCCTTATTACATTGCGAACGTAGCGTTATTTAAGTTACTAGAAGTCCTGGACCTTGACCAATGTCATTTTATCTTACACTCTCCGACTCTGATTTCGAGCACACACAAGTTTCCTATGACAGTCTTCATGAGAAACGTTCTTCTGTCCGTAGTTCGAAACTCCATGTTTTGTTACTACAAGGACTTCACTTTGACGGTTGACAATTTCGATAAGAATCCAAACATGGCCCAGAGTTTTACTTAGGGTTCGAGGGATTCATTCGAAAGCGAAACTATCACAGTTGTCTTCACAAGTTTCCTCTAAAATTAAATTTCGGGACGAAATTTCCTAAAGTAGGGGAGAGTGTGACACCTGTGTCACTTCAACCATCATACGAATACCAAACCAATGAAATATTGTATTTCATACTTGGAATTTGTATAAATATGTGTATCGTTTGCACATATCAATTCTTGTTCGATTTCGAAATTTAAATCACTTCTGAAAGATTATACGCGATCTGATGCGTAAATATAATCAGTTTAATGAAACAAACATTCCAGAACTTGATCATAAGTTAAACATACCCCAAATATCCTTTACATAGCTTAGAAATAGGCTTTGAGGGGTTCGGTATGCTAAAATAAACTTATTTGATCAATAGAGACTAAAAGCGTCAAAAGTGCATAAGTTTGCATTTTCGCGCATATCTTACGTTTTGAATATACCCGGACATCCAAATATTTATGTAATCATTAAAATATTTTATTTTAGTGATTGGCATGATAAACTTCCATTCGTTGCGTAATTTGGATCGTTTTTGCGTTCGTTACGATTTCCGTCGTAATTAACTGAACAACGCAACCGTATGACCAAATGAACCGACATACGAGATCTTTTTGAGCATATTTTAAGTTCCCTATACTTTAACTTTATTTTAGAGCCTTGAAATGGGGTTAACGGGGCTTAAAAGTGCAAAAAAATCAAGTTTTACAAGTGCAGGGACCATTTTTGAAATTTCTGGCAGATACATTGAACTTGGTCCATTTTTGATATTTTGATGGTTTTAACCCATGGTTTTGCACCCTATGGGCAGGTATTTGATGGTTTTACATGTTTCCATGGTATTCTAAAACCTTGGGCCCAAATGTAAGGCCATGATTAAAGCACGGTTCTCGATAAACGATCTTAACGGTGGACCGAATCCTATATATACCCACCTCATTTTCATTCTTTCCTCACACATGATCTAATTTTCTCTAAGTTGAAGCTCAAATGCTTCGTACCTGAGAATTTATAGATCATATCTTCCTAGCTTGGACCCTTTGTAAGCTTCTTTCGTTCTTTTATGCGTTTTTTTAAGCGGGAAAGTCAAACAGTGTTTGACTTTCTGCATTGACCAGTTTATGGTCAACACGAAGTTCGTTTGAACTTCGCAACGTGAGCATAATCACGATGGTTATAGTCCCAAGTGACTATACCTAATGATTACCACGTTGATTAGGTGTAGTGACGAGTCGTAGTTTCGGTCAAAATGCGTATTCATGCGTATTTTGTAACCAAACTATTCTTGGGTATCAAAACCGTTTGTTTTGATATCAAACCTATTTTCTAACCTCGTTAAACATATTTTAACATGTTTAACTCATCACTTTTAGATTAGTGCTTATATAGGGTCGTAAGATAAGCGGTCTAAACAACCGCTTAGACTTTCGAACCCGACCCGTTTGGTCGATCATTAGGATCCGACCAAGCACATTAGGTGACCATAGTTGCATAGGGAATAACCTTCCAAGGTTATACCTTATGGTCACTTCGTTTAGTTAGTTGTATGATAGGTAGTTTATATGCCTTAGGAAAATGACCAAAATGCCCTTTTTATGCATAATTGATATTTAAGCATATGTAACCCAAAATTTTGTCATTTAACTGATTATGCAACATAATTAAACATGTTTAGGCATATAATACTTGTCATAGGACTAGTTAGGCGTTCCGAACGCGTTTTACGTGAACGACGCGTTAAAGTAGTGTAAGCTACCTAAACGGGTCGAAATGGGTCGTAAGCACTTATGTTAGGTTTCGTTTTAGTATGTAGGCTTTGTTAAACCATATCATATGAGTTCCCACACTCATTTGGTTTACGAAACCTCATTCTATCTGATCTTCTGATTTAGGTCCGGTTTGTTTACTTAATTACCTATATTAGGTGTCGTTTGATTCCGTGATCCCTCTAGCTGGCTTGGTAGTTGTTCAAGACTTCTAAGCACTCTCAAGTGAGTACATAGTCCCCTCTTTTACTGTTTTCAAATGCTTTGGGTTGAAATATGTGTAGTTATACTCCCAAAAGTATAGTTTGATATGCTCTCATGTGTGATATTGTACAAAACCAACATATATTTTGTTAATTACTAAAACATAGTTTAATATCTTATTTTATAAAACCAAAACATAGCTTAATATGTTATTTATAAAACCAAAACACAGTTTAATATGTTATTTATAAAACCAAAGCATAGTTTAATATGTTATTAATAAAACCAAAGTATACTTTTGATATATGATGCGTGTTAGGTGTATATGTAGGTTTAAGTATATTTTAAGCCCTTTTACACTTTTTTAGCCAAGTTTTAAATTTATAAAACACGATATTTACTAACACTAAACACACATATGGGCAAGTGCACCCATCGTGAGCGTAGTATAGTGTTGGCAAGATACCGAGGTCGTCCAAGGACACAAGAGCTTTTAGTACCGGTTTATCCTCAATGATGTGTGCATAATGCAACATATAAATTACATCAATTGTGGCATAAAACTAACCCTTTTTCAGTACTAATGTTGGAAAAAGTGTGCTTTTGTCTTCCTTTTGTATTTTCAGGATTAAATGAGCTCAAATTAACAAAAGAAGCAAAAAGACAACAAAATCTAACATAAATACAAGAAAAGGAACAAACGTGACATGCCCGACCCCACGACAGCATCTTCCCAAGCAAAACAAGAAGACAGAAGACTGAACATGCCCCGTGCTCAGCCAGCACGGGGGCGTGCCCAAGTGTCAGCAGAAAAGACAAAGTGGTAGAAGCTTCTATTGCCCACCATGGGGCCGTGCTCAGCGGACACGGGGCCGTGCTCAGCGGACACGGGGCCGTGGTTAACTATAAGATTCGCACAATCCAGGCAAATCTTCATAGTACAAAGATTCTTCTGCACACGGGGTCGTGCTCAGCGGACACGGGGGCGTGGTCAACTAATAAGACAAACTGCATTAAATGAAGAAAGAGAAGGATGTGGACACGGGGCCGTGCCCACTGGACACGGGGCCGTGCCCGAGCTTCTGTTCAGCCTATAAATAGGAGTGCTTGGCTCAAGCTCAAACCATCCCTTGGCACACCACCTCTCTCACACTTCACCCACCACCCACCACCACCATAACACCATCATCCACCACCATCATCCATTGTCCATCATAGAGTGTGTGAGTCGTCTCGGGATCCAAGATTGATCGTAAGAGTTCTTGACAATCAAGGCCATGTTTGCCTAAGTCTCTTACATCACTTGGTGAAGACAAGTGTCTAGTGTAATACTTTTTTATTTCTAATCTTTTCGCACTTTTTACTTGGTTTGGTATTAATGACTTTAATAACTAGTGTTAGTAAATATCGTGTTTTATAAATTTAAAACTTGACTAAAAAGTGTTAAAAAGGGCTTAATATATATATTAAAAAACTAACGACACTTCACACGCATCAAGTTTTTGGCGCCGTTGTCGGGGACACAAGGATTTTAAGAAAGTTAGGAATCAACGGCCTAATCGTTTTTTCTTATTTTTCATTTTTTTTAGAATTTTTCTTAGTTTTTCAGCTTCTGCAGAACTCAGCACGGGCCGTGCCCGCTGAACACGCCCCGTGCCCAATCATTGGAACTGACAATCCTGTTTTAAGTCAGACAGTAGCTGAACACGGGGCCGTGCCCACTCAACACGCCCCCGTGCCCAAGTTTCAGTTACTGAAAACAGAACCGTAAGATCCCGACGGCTGGTAATTTCTGATACAAACATGAGTGATACTGATACTTTTTACTTTCGGCACTCTTATGGTACTACGTGGTGTCAATTATGTGGTGGTAACCATAAGGAATTAGAATGTTATTTTCTAAATTATAAGCCTCACTATATAGACCCATCGTTTCCTTGTATCCTTAAGAGGGGCGAAAGTAAAAATAATCCCTATCTCTCCCTTGAATGCTCCCAACTAGATTTTCTAGGAGAAATGCTTCTCGATGAATTATTTCAACTAGAAGATCTGATTCTTAATTGGTTAAAAGAACTTAGGAAAGATTTCAATGATCTTTTCCAGGACAATAGCCAAGAAGAAGGGTTGGAACCGCATTCAAACAACTTCGTTGTTTCCGACGATACTTCTAACTCTAGTGAGGACTTGAGCGATAGTCGTCCCTGTGTCGATTGTGCCGTGAAGGACTCCCCATCGACTTCGTTCGATGCATACATAGACCTGAGCGATTCGACATACACCTTCTTTAACGAGAGCCTGGAAAAGGGTTGGACTTGTCCACCTACATATAGCATAGGAATCACCCTCACCGACAACCTCTTGCGTTCTCGTCTTAATCTAGAGCAATTAAGGTATCTTAGGCACTTTGGGGTTGTTCCCTCCAGTAAGGAACCGCCCGATCCGGAAAAGTTCCTTAAAAATAGACACACTTCATAAAACAGCCTTCCGACACGGGGCCGTGCCCAGGTCAACACGCCCCCGTGTCCACCGAAAGATTCCCTTCTGACTTTTGTCAGAATACGGACAAAACGTGTCAGGATCTTGCCTGCACACGGGGCTGTGTCCAGCCGACACGGGGCCATGTCCAGCATGCTGTCGTTTTCTATAAATGCAGCCAAGAATCCTGCACATTTGGACCATCCAGGGACAGAGATTTGAAAGGATTTTCTAACTTACCATCCTAGGTATGTTCTAAAAGAAGGTTCTAACTACCATCTTGTCCTTTCCACTTTTATCCATTACTTTCTTCTTCATCTTTCTTGCAACAACAACTCCATTAAAACTTGATTTCAAGCTTTATTATGATGTTTGTTGAATTTTTGTTCAAGGAATCTTGTTAAAAATAAGTTACACAACATTGTTTTAAGTTATTTCTGCTCAAAAAAGCTTCATAAGTTAAGAAAATAATTTGAAACTCCAAGATTCCTTGTTCTAAAAATCTGCAGAAAGTTGAACACGGGGCCGTGCTCATTGAGCACGGGGCCGTGTCCGTGGTACTGTTTTATTAAAACGAACTATTTTTGGTTTGTTTTCGTAGAATGTCTAGCCAAAACAGTGGAACCTCTTCTGCGCACTCCAGAAACAGTCGAAGGGAAAGGAGGCCATCGATTGAAGCAACTCTCGTAAGATACGTGATGGCGCTACGTGAAGCCCTTGATGAGATGACTTCGGTAGAGGAGGTCCTCATAGACCGTATAAATTATCTCTCGGTGGGGTTGGAAAACAGTTTTCAAGAAATAAACCTCTTGCACCAGAGGTTAAACATTCTTGTAACACCTCCCATGGAACCAATCCTCCCCCAAGAGGATTGGAACCTAGCACTTGGAATCCACAATCCTACCGGTTGGGATGACATTCCGGCGGAACCTCCTCTTGAACTCCAAGAAATCCCGGTGGAAGTTGCACCTCCTCAAACCAATGCTAATGAGCCCGCTTTTCTTCTCCCTAGGGAGATCGAAGAATGGCTCGCCGACGTGTGAGGAACCCATGCCCGGAGAAAGAAGTTTGTCAAGCCTCATTTAACCGAAAGATTTACCTTTTCGGAAATTTTGCTAATAGAATAAGTAGTAGGCTAGAACTTCTTGGTTTAGATTTCTTGTGTTTCTTTGACCTAACTATCTAGTAATTTAATTTTTAGGACTAATATGTAATTCTCTCTATGACTTAATGAATGATGGTTTAGTTAATTTGGTGTTTGGATGGTGTTGAAATGAATAAAACACACTTGAGATGGCAAAGGAAACAAGGGAAAGCTTGAACCAGCACCCCATGCAGGAAAACAGGACCATCCGACAAAATCCTTCGTTTACAGTAAGCTCGGCACGGGCCGTGTCCGTCCAACACGGCCCCGTGCTGCACAGTCTGCAGAAAAGACCCAGTTCAGGTAACTGGACACGGGCCGTGTTCACCCAACACGCCCCCGTGTCCAGGCTTCTGTTTCTTTTGTTTAATTTTTGTTACTGGCACTTGAACACGGGGCCGTGCCCGGATAACACGGGGCTGTGTTCAGCGCCCAGTAACACAAAATTTTTGCTTTTTCACACCTTTCTACACATTCAATCAACCTAAAAACTTATTTTTGGGACACATTGAGGACAATGTGTAATTTAAGTGTGGGGGGGATGCTAAAACCTTGAATCTTGCAAGTCCTAAATATAAGCCTTACACAAAACTCTATTGGAACCGCTAATCACCCCAAATTTTTTCAAAATTTTTTCATTTTTTTACTTGTCTAGGTTTAACTTGGGAATTTCAAGTTCTAAAAAGGTTATATTTTTACAAATTTACAACCGATAGCGTCGTGATAAAAAGAACCAACATAAGAAAATTAAGAAAAGGCATGACAAACTTAGTTAAAATTTAATTATATATAATTGATCACATAAAAAACCCATTCCCACAAAAGTGAGTTTTGAGCCTTTATTGAGCATACAATTACATATCATTAAACTAAATGCTCATTTTTCGTTTCTTGTGTGAATAGCCGCTTGGTTCTTACGACTCTAGAACTTGCCATGACGATACATTCCCGGTCCTTACCAACTTAAACCCGAGTAAGTAAATGATGGAGGCATTAGGACTAACCCTTTTTATTTCTACACCATTATTTTTCTTTTTTTTTACCACCTACCCAAAATCCCCCTAGTTAGCCCTTTGAGCCTAAACCTTTTCATTTCATAACCCAAACAAACACCCTTTTACCCACCAAAACCTTTTTCATTTTAACCCTTTGTTTTAGTAACTAGCTCGGTTTTTCGTATGACTTTTCAAAAAAAAATTTATTGTTGATGATGAAGCAAAAACAAATAAACAAACAAGTTTATCAAAAATGACTTTGTTTGAATAATAGCTTCATCAAAAATAAAAGTTGCAAAAATAAAGTCTTACGAAAACCGACGCTTGTTACGCTTTTCGCCCTTTTTCTACTAACCACTAACCACTAACCCAACCACCTACCTTTAACCAAAGCCTAACCCTTCACCCAAAAAGTCCTCTTGATATTTACAAAGGTACATAGTTAAAAAGGAGGAGGATTGATTGCTTGGCAAGCATATGGTAAGAGTAATTTCCAAGCCGCTCTCGAGTGATCCACTAAAATACATTTTCGGCCGAGTGTTGAGTGATCCCCGTGAGGTATGTGAACTTGTATATAAATAGAATTTTAAAGAGGCATGTTATGCCCTAATAAGTAATTTATCTTATGAAAAGTTTTAAATAAATCATGACGAATAGGATTGTAAATAAATAAAAATAAAACTAAATAAAGAATCTTGGAAATCCCGACACTCTATGACAAGCACAAAAACCTTCTTCTCTACCTATTCCATTTGGGTGTGTAAAGCCACATTATAAAGAGTTTTGCTTAAGGACAAGCAAAGATTCAAGTATGGGGGTATTTTATGTGTGCAAAATGCAACATATAAATTACATCAATTGTGGCATAAAACTAACTCTTTTTAGTACTAATGTTGGAAAAAGTGTGCTTTTGTCTTCCTTTTGTATTTTCAGGATTAAATGAGCTCAAATTAACAAAAGAAGCAAAAAGACAGCAAAATCTAACATAAATACAAGAAAAGGAACAAACGTGACATGCCCGACCCCACGACAGCATCTTCCCAAACAAAACTAGAAGACAGAAGACTGAACACGCCCCATGCTCAGCCAGCACGGGGGCGTGCCCAAGTGTCAGCAGAAAAGACAAAGTGGTAGAAGCTTCTATTGCCCACCACGGGGCCGTGCTCAGCGGACACGGGGCCGTGGTCAACTATAAGATTCGCACAATCCAGGCAAATCTTCATAGTACAAAGATTCTTCTGCACACGGGGTCGTGCTCAGCGGACACGGGGGCGTGGTCAACTAATAAGACAAACTGCATTAAATGAAGAAAGAGAAGGATGTGGACACGGGGCCGTGCCCGAGCTTCTGTTCAGCCTATAAATAGGAGTGCTTGGCTCAAGCTCAAACCATCCCTTGGCACACCACCTCTCTTACACTTCACCCACCACCCACCACCCACCACCACCATAACACCATCATCCACCATCATCATCCATTGTCCATCATAGAGTGTGTGAGTCGTCTCGGGATCCAAGATTGATCGTAAGAGTTCTTGACAATCAAGGCCATGTTTGCCTAAGTCTCTTACATCACTTGGTGAAGACAAGTGTCTAGTGTAATACTTTTTTATTTCTAATATTTTCGCACTTTTTACTTGGTTTGGTATTAATGACTTTAATAACTAGTTTCTTATGTTGAAGGTGATTCTTCCTTATCGTTTGTCCGTGGTGTCTTGACATTATTTTACTGTCTATATAAAATAAAAGATTTTCACCATTCATATCTCTACGGTCTATATGGAGGTATGTTGGCTACCTGGTCGGGGGTTAAGGGAACGGTTTGGTAAGAGTCTTGCCATTGTTCAGCGTTTAGAGGTCCTGCAATGGACCTGGGTCAAATTTAGTAGGACCTCCTTCAATACTTAACGGTATTGGATGGCGGGGGTCCAAACTCTTTGATACCCTCATAAGTTAACTACTATTAATACTATAACCCGGCTATTTGGGACTGTATCCCTGCTGACTCAGACTACTTAGTCGAGGGTAACGTCACCTCCAAAAGAGGGGCCTACCATAATTTGCATTAATAACTTAATTAATTATCTTTCAATAATCTGACCCTTTAGGATTGTATCCTTGCTGACTCAAACAACTGGGTTGAGGGTAACGTCACCTCCAAAAGAGGGGCCTACTACAATAACTAAGATAATCTCTTAAATAAGTGCAAAACTGCGGAAATAATCAAAGGTTACACTATACACGAGTCGGAACCAAGTGATTCATCTTGTCTATCTGTTTTTCTTTTATTTTTATTTTCAGCATTTTAATTAGTTTTTATTTTTCTTAGTTTAAAACCATTTTTCTAAACTTTTGATTTGATTAGACGTTGAGGATAAACCGGTACTAAAAGCTCTTGTGTCCTTGGACGACCTCGGTATCTTACCAACACTATACTACGCTCATGATGGGTGCACTTGCCCATATGTGTGTTTAGTGTTAGTCAATATCGTGTTTTATAAATTTAAAACTTGACTAAAAAGTGTTAAAAAGGGCTTAATATATATATTAAAAAACTAACGACACTTCACACGCATCACTCAACGTCTAATCAAATCAAAAGTTTAGAAAATTGTTTTAAACTAATAAAAACTAACTAAAATGCTGAAAAATAAAAATAAAAGAAAAAACAGATAGACAAGATGAATCACTTGGCTCCGACTCGTGTATAGTGTAACCTTTGATTATTTCCGCACTTTTGCACTTATTTAAGAGATTATCTTAGTTATTGTAGTAGGCCCCTCTTTTGAAGGTGACGTTACCCTCAACCCAGTAGTTTGAGTCAGCAAGGATACAATCCTAATGGGTCGGATTATTGAAAGATAATTAATTAAGTTATTAATGCAAATTATGGTAGGCCCCTCTTTTGGAGGTGACGTTACCCTCGGCTAAGTAGTCTGAGTCAGCAAGGATACAGTCCTAAGTAGTCGGGTTATAGTATTAATAGTAGTTTAACTTATGAGGGGATCAAAGAGTTTGGACCCCATTCCATCCAATACCGTTAAGCATTGAAGGAGGTCCTACTAAATTTGACCCAGGTCCCTTGCAGGATCTCTAAACGCTGAACAACGACAAGACTCTTACCAAACCGTTCCCTTAACCCTCGACCAGGTAGCCAACATACCTCCTTATAGACCGTGGAGATATGAATGGTGAAAATCTTTTATTTTATATAGACAGTAAAATAATGCCAAGACACCACGCACAAACGATAAGGAAGAATCACCTTCAACATAAGAAACTAGTTATTAAAGTCATTAATACATAACCAATTAGAAAGTGCGAAAAGATTAAAAATAAAAAGTATTACACTAGACACTTGTCTTCACCAAGTGATGTAAGAGACTTAGGCAAACATGGCCTTGATTGTCAAGAACTCTTACGATCAATCTTGGATCCCGAGACGACTCACACACTCTATGATGGACAATGGATGATGGTGGTGGATGATGGTGTTATGGTGGTGGTGGGTGGTGGGTGAAGTGTGAGAGAGGTGGTGTGCCAAGGGATGGTTTGAGCTTGAGCCAAGCACTCCTATTTATAGGCTGAGCAGAAGCCTGGACACGGCCCCATGTCCGCTGGACACGGCCCCGTGTCCACCCTTTTCTCTTCCTTCATTAATTGCTCTTGTCCGCATTAGTTGACCACGCCCCCGTGTCCGCTGGGCACGACCCCGTGTGCAAAAGCATATCTGTACTATCAGATTTGGCAAGATTCTGCGTATCTTTGCGTTGACCACGGCCCCGTGTCCTCTGGGCACGGCCCCGTGGTGGGCAATATAAGCTTCTACATGTTTGTCTTTTGTGCCAGGGCTGACCATCCTGGCCACGGCCCCGTGCTCGATGAGCACGGCCCCGTGTTGAGCTGGACACGCCCCGTGCTGAGCTGGGCACAGCCCCGTGCTCAGCTGGGCACAGCCCCATGCTCAGCTTTCTTCTTGTTTTTGCTTTGGAAAGATGCTGTCGAGGGGTCAGGCATGCCACGTTTATTCCCTTTCTTTGTATTTATGTTAGATTTGGTTGTATATTTGTTCCTTTTGTTCAATTAAGCTCATTTGATCCTGAAAATAAAAAAGGAAGACAAAAGAACACTTTTTCCAATATTAGTACTAAAAAAGGGTTAGTTTTATGCCTCATTTGATGTAATTTATATGTTGCATTTTACACACATCAAATACCCCCACACTTGAATCTTTGCTTGTCCTCAAGCAAAACTCTTTATAATATGGCTTACACGCCCAAATGGAATGGGTAGAAGAGAAGTTTTGGGTTTGTCTAGCGTGTCGGGAATCCAAGATTCTTTATTAGGCTTTATTTTTATGTTATTTCCAATCCTATTCGTTATGATTTATTTTGAACTTTTCATAAGAGAAATTATTTATTTGGGCATAACATGCCTTTTTAAAATTCTATTTATATACAAGTTCACATACCTCACGGGGGATCACTCAACACTCGGCCGAAGATGTATTTTTGTGAAACACTCGAGAGCGGCATGGAACTTACTCCTACCATAAGCTTGCCAAGTAATCAATCCTCCTCCTTTTTAACTATATACCTTTGTAAATATCAAGAGGACTTTTGGGGTGAAGGGTAAGGCTTGGGTTAAAGGTAGGTGGTTGGGTTAGTGGTTAGTAAAAGGGCGAAAGGCGTAAAAAGCGTCGGTTTTCGTAAGACTTTTTTTTTTAACTTTTTATTTTGATGAAGCATTTTTTTTTCAAACAAAGTTATTTTTGATAAACTTGTTTGTTTATTTCTCTTTTGCTTCATCATCATCATTTTTTTTTTTTTTTGAAAAGTCATAACAAAAACTGAGCTTGTTACTAAAACAAAGGGTTAAAAATAAAAAAAAAAGGTTTTGGTGGGTGAAAGGGTGTTTGTTTTTGGGTTAAGAAATGAAAAGGTTTAGGCTCAAAGGGGTTAACTAGGGGGATTTTGGGTAGGTGGTAAAAAAAAAGAAAAATAATGGTGTAGAAATGAAAAAGGGTTAGTCCTAATGCCTCCATCATTTACTTACTTGGGTTTAAGTTGGTAAGGACCGGGAATGTATTGTCGTGGCAAGTTCTAGAGTCGTAAGAACCAAGCGGCTATTCACACAAGAAACGAAAAATGAGCATTTAGTTTAAATATATGTATTTGTATGCTCAATAAAGGCTCAAAACTCACTTTTTGTGGGAATGGGTTTTTATGTGATCAAGTATATATAATCAAATTTTAACTAAACTTGTCATGCCGTTTCATAATTTTCTTATGTTGGTTCTTTTTATCACGACGCGATCGGTTGTAAATTTGTAAAAATATAACCTTTTTAGAACTTGTTATTCCCAAATTAAACCAAGACAAGTAAAAAAAAAATGAAATTTTTTTGAAAAAATTTGGGGTGATTAGCGGTTCCAATAGAGTTTTTGTGTAAGGCTTGTTTTTAGGACTTGCAAGATTCAAGGTTTTAGCATCCCCCCACACTTAAATTACACATTGTCCTCAATGTGTCCCAAAAATAAGTTTTTCGGTTGATTAAAATGTGTAAAAGTGGGTTAAAAACAAGATTTTATGTTACTGGGTAGCTGAACACGGGGTGGTGTTGGCTGAGCACGGCCCCGTGTTCAGACTGCCAGTACCAAAAGTAAACAGAAGGCTGGGCACGGGGGCGTGTTCAGTGAGCACGACCCCGTGTCCAGGTACCTGAACTGGGCGTTTTTCTGCAGAACCTTGAGCACGGGGCGCGTTGGCTGAGTACGGCCCCGTGCTGAACTTGCTGTAATGAAGAAAAATGTCGGGAGGCTCTGTTTTTGTGCATGGGGTGTTGGTTCAAGCTTCCCTTTGTATCCTTCACCATCCCGAGTGTGTTTTATTCCTGAAAATTAAAACTAAACTAGAAAGCATAAAATTTAATCTAAACTAAAACTAAGGATAGTTCCGCGGAATGCCTCCGTGGTGCGCCACGTTTATAAGGGTCCTTGGCTAACGTACCTATTTTTACACATGTTTCAGGTGCTGTTATGTGATGGTTGTTGATGCATGCTATACATAGGATGGACTCGTGCCTTAGCGACTTTAAAACTAGAAAGATAATATTTGTATTTATCTGATTTGTAATAAAACAACGAGTTCAATAATTCAATAAAACGAAATTATTTAATCCATGGTTGTGAAACAATGATTCTGTTACGACACTCCCCGACGTTTCCGCCACGATTTGTTATTTTACGTGGTCGGGGTGTGACATCTTAGCTCACTAATGAGACAACTGAATCGCTCAAACTGTTGTGTTAATGTTTCACCCTTAATGTGACAAAAGGTTTCATACTGTTGATTCATAATTTCCCTATTATTTTCAATTACTTCTTCAGTTCCCCCAAACTGTTCCTTCAATGCATCCCATAATTCCTTGTCACTGTTACAGTGTAACAGCCCAGCATAAATTTCATTTGGTAGTGCGGATGCAACGATGCTAAATGCCTTGGCATCTAGTTCAATTTTCTGAAAATCCTGGTCCGTATAGTTCTCAATTTTCTTAGGAACAAAAACCTTTAGATCCTCAGAACTCGGCACCATTGGAACATGTGGTCCAAAGATAACCGGCTTCCAACATCCGGTATTCTGTTGAGCAAGGATGTGACCCATCCTTCTCTGCCAGATGTTGTATTCATTTTGTTTCAACATGGGTGGTTTGAAGGGTGAACCGATGCTATTGTTAACATCTTGTGATTGTGACGTCATCTTGGTTGTTTTACAGGTACTAATTAATCAACTTTGCTCGTGATTAAACCTTACTCTGTTTTTCAACAAAACGAACAATTAGAAGTATCAACGATTATGAGCTGAACTTTTACGTCAAAATGATTGTTAGATCAAATTTTTTCTATCCTTGCTCTGATACCAATTGTTAAGATCTGAGTTTCTTATGATTGTGTTTGTTTAATTATAATGAAGATGAATGATAAACAACTTGCAGCAGAATGTAAATGGAAACAAACTTTCAGCACAATCAAATGGAAGAAATGCTTTCAACACACATGTAGGACCCTTTGGAATCTTGGAAAAGATTGGCACCGTTGCCTATAAGTTGAAGTTACCAGAACAACTAAGTAGTGTACATGACACGTTTCATGTGTTGAGCCTTAAGAAGAGTCCAACACAAGAAACAATTATCATCCCGGCGGATGAAGTTCACATAGACGACAAACTCCAATACACTGAAGAACCTGTTGAGGTCACGGATTGGAAGATCCAGAAAACACGGAGAAGTCGTATCAAATTGGTAAAAGTTCGTTGGAACTCTCGACACGGACCCGAGTATACTTGGGAACGTGAAGATCGAATAACTAAGTAGAAAAATATCCTCACCTGTTCGCGAAGACTCCTGCAAAGGATGACTCAGCTAGAATTTCGGGACGGAATTCTTAATAACAGGGGGAGAATGTGACAACTGCCACTTTACGGTAACTTTCATACACTTAAAATACTCATTTTTAGCTATTTTTTATGCATTTTGAACACCCGAACTGCGTATTTCGTGGCATACACTTAGAATACTCATAGAATACTTGCTTAGGATGCATATGATTCATTTTTATTAAGTAAATTTGAAACAGTTTAAACAATGCATCGAAACTACTAGAAAAGCACCTAATAAACTAGTATTCTGACGAAAACGCAGGATCCACAGAAATCATCTAAACGACATCTTTAGGACTTAGACGAAGGTCCAACATCTAATATATATTAAACCCTAACTAGGAATGCAAGGGTTTGATTTAAAACCTTTCCGAAGTCCGATTACACTAAAAATTGCCCGAAAAGCACTAAAAGCGACGATTTCAACACTTTTCCGCAGAAATTCTGCAGAAATCAGCTTTCTAATATTTTTACGACATGTAAAAATATTATTTAACATAGAATTCATGTGAGGATACATTTGGGTATCATCCGAGCCAATAACTACATCAATTCACACAAGTTACGCAACTTAGCGTTCAAATAACATCTAACCGAAACAATTCGAAACAATATCCGAACAATATCAAATCTTTTTTTTAATGGTCATCTAGTGTTAATTGGATCATTATGGTCTAGTAATGATCATTTAACACCCTTTAAACACTTAACCACTTATACTTATAAATGTCCTAAACAATCACCTAAAAGTTCTAACACTTTTACTAGGTAAATCAAGAAGCAAAAACAAAGGGGACCCCCCCCCCCCCATTCACGGTTGTAACATCCCCCATGTGGGACCCATTTTTTCAACTTGTTACCATAATATCTAGATATTTTACCTCTTGTTGCAACTTGATGCAAGTGGTGAAAGTATGATCATTGTAGCAACTAGTTACTTTCATTTTCTAACCCTTTCATTCATACTTTTCACCTCCTATTTTCACAACACCAAAAGCTCCCAACAACACCTCATTTTCGGTCAAGAACACCCCTCCCCCATCTTTATTTTCAAGCCACTTTCATGATGATCAAGATGCATTTTCATGGAACTTAAGAAGATCTAAGGCATACACAAGTTGAAGCAAGCTTTCTCATCCATCTAAGAGCTCACAAGCATCAAGATCTTCATTTTTCTTTTCTTAATCATCATCAAGATCATCCCTAGCCATTAGTGCTAGAAGTAAGCTTCAACAATCTCTTTTTCATACTTATTTATGTATTTATTGTTTAAAGAACAAGTTATAACTAAAACAATCATACAAAATAATATGAAAATACAAAGAAGCAAAATAATAATCATGATATAAAAGTGTGTTTATGTTGTGATTTAATGATGATTACTTGCATAATTGATCTAGTTTTGATGATTAGCATACAAATAACTTGTTAGATGATGTTTAAAAACATAATCTAACAAGTGTACATGAAAATGTTTAAGGGTTTTGTTAAACATAAATGTTTAGATGGATGATCATAATCTTTGATTTTGTTAAAGTATGTAAGGTTTTTAACCAAAAATAATACTTTTACAAAGTTATAAAAAGAAACATACAAGATGGGTTTTTATAAAAAGCTTGTTAAAACTAGAAGTAAAGTATGATTTTTGAACTAGTAAACATATGTAAAGATCATACCAAAACCCTACATGATTATGATTTCATCTTGTTAAGTTTATGTTATAAATCTCATATGTTTTTACTAAGAAAAATATGAGAAGATTAGTGGTGATTTTATAAGAAAAATATATGTTTTATTAAACATGGCAAAGTCCATATTTCTAATAAAATATGGCCAAGTTTTCTTAAAAATCATAAGTTATAAAAACTATTATTTTTGACAAAATCTTTATTAGATTAAAAAGATTTTAAAGAATAGTTTTTATAAAAGCAAAGTTTGTTATAAATATATATTTTTGAGAAAATATATATTTAGTTAACTTAACAACTTATGTGCTATGTGTTATTTGGTTGTATTAGTTATATTTATGATAACTAGGCACTTGAATACAATGGTACAAATGAACACAATGTACATTTCGACTAAAGTCTTACGAGACTACATTTTAATACACCTTATAAACAACTTACGGACATTCCGAGCTTTCGAACACAACTTATGGTCAAAACGGACGACGGTCGAATCTATGAACATATCGCCATTCCGAGGAGTTACTACGACGTTTAGGCGATCTTTCGACACGAATACATACAAATCACCGACAACAATACCCAGATGTTTTGAAACTTATAAAAACTATTATGTATTCTTTTTAACTAAAAAGCCTATACTTAGTAATTTTTATAAAAAAATGAAAGAATATATTTTTAACACATGGGCTTATTTTATAACAAATGGGCTATTTTACAAATGGGCTTATTTTATAACAAATGGGCTATTTTACAAATGGGCTTATCATCCTAATTGGGCTTAACATAAATACATGGGCTAAGCCTAATATCAAGACTCATGGGCTAAGCCCAAAACCAAACATATGGGCCAAGGCCCAATAACATTAAGCCCAATAACATTTGGGCCCAACACTATTTAGGCCCAACACTATTTAGGCCCAACACTATTGAGGCCCAACACTATTGAGGCCCAACACTATTGAGGCCCAACACTATTTGGCCCAACACTATTTAGGCCCAACACTATTTAGGCCCAACACTATTTGGCCCCAATAACATGAATTCTTGGGCTAAGCCCAATGACATATAATTGATAAAAATTACAATTATACAATTTACTTATACAAAGACACGAAATCAAGAAGACAAGACCCGATGATACAACTCACAAGATACAAGATTACACACATATATATATATATATATATATATATTTGGTGAAATATATATATAACAGTTTAACAATTCATTCATCTAATACACAGTTCAACGAACAATAAAGACATACAAGTCTTACACATATTTAAGACACAAGACTTGTACTCAAGTCATTTACAAAGACCGAAGTGTCTAACAAATATAAGAACATTTGTAGGTCGCAACATTGTTCAAGACGACCACATGTAAGATCACAAACACTTATCATTCACGGACGCAATACTGTGAGTTCATGTCCCCTATTCATTTAAATGTTTTACAACTTTACAACTATCGGGGAAAATACATGTTCAACGTATGTTAAAGTTAGGGAATGAAACACCTTAGATCATGTGCGAATTAGGGTTATACATCTAAGCACCATTAATCCAGTTTGGACCTAGGTACATGTTGTTAGATCTAATGGGTTTTGGTGAGCCCCACTCTTGGTCGTGGACCCATACAGAAGAGTGCTTTTGTGTCCCAGTCGATAGGAGTCGACATAAAATCGTCTAGGGTTGGATTGCTTCCTTTTTTCGTCACACATATTAATGTCCTTGCAAAACATTAATGATCAACGATTTCATTGACGCTTTACATACTATAACTTACATTTTAATACATCTTTTACAACTAAATTGCATGAATTCGCCAACTTTTGTTGATGTTTTCCAAACTTAACATGTATTTCAGGGAATTAACGGACCATGTCGGGATTCTTAGTCAAGATAACAAGTACCAGAACTCCATGCCATCTTTTGGAGGGTTTAACAGTTATATTCCGCCTCTTTGCGGCAATATGGGGGTTTAAACCTTAGTAGTTTATTTTCATTTTGATGTATGAAACAATAACACTTTACTTTTATGTTAATGGTTTGTAACCGAAACACTAAACTCATGATGTAATCTTTTGAAACACTTATGTAATGGCAATGGAGTATGTATTATTCATATAGTTTGTTCATGTACATCGATATTTATGCAATGAAAACCATACAGATCACACCTCGCGCTTCCGCTATGAGCGGGTGTGACAGAAAGTGGCTCTAACATCTGATGGATTCAAGTACTTACCTTTCTAACTACTGCTGACCCAAAGACTGATGAAGACTTAGTGCTGATGCTCAATCAACTGTTATGTCTCAAGTACTGCTGAAGACCAAAGCACTGCTGAAGCCTAAGCAGTGGAATGAAGGATCAGTTGTTTGTAATCAGTGGTTGTAATAGGTCAGTAGTTTTAGTTTGTTAGGAGGTTAGATGTCACTATCATGGCGATGTCAGCAAAGATGCCACAGTGGTTTGTTCTGTACTATAAATAGAACAGTACCCTGTACTGTTCTATTAGCTCTCTTCATCACAACTCATTCTGTACGAACATTCTATGTGAGCTCAGGCTGAGGGGGAGATTGTATGCATTCATGCAAGTATAATTGAAGATTGTAATAAATATAATCATTCGATTCAATGTTAAACATGTTTGTTGAAAGCAATTCTCTCATTTGATTGTGTGTTGAAAGTTTGATTCATTTAGTTTCCCCTGCACTTAATTTCAATTCATCTTCATTATATTCAAACAAACACAATCATAAGAAACTCAGATCCTAACAATTGGTATCAGAGCTAGGACAGTAAAACTTGATCTAACAATCATTTTGACGTAAAAGTTCAGCTCAAAATCGTTGATACTTTTAATTGTTCGTTTCGTTGAAAAACAGAGCAAGCTTTAATGACGAGCAAAGTTAATTAATCAGTGACTGTAAAACAACCAGAATGACATCACAATCACAAGATATGAACAATAACATTGGTTCACTCTTCAAACCACCTATGTTGAAGAGAAATGAGTACAACATCTGGGAGCGAAGGATGAGTCACATCTTAGCTCAACAGAATACTGGATGTTGGAAGTCGGTTATCTTTGGACCACATGTTCCAATGGTGCCAAGTGATGAGGATCTAAAGGTTATGGTTCCTAAGAAAATAGAGAACTATACTGAACAGGATTTTTAGAAAATTGAACTGGATGCCAAGGCATTTAGCATCGTTGCATCTGCACTTCCCAACGAAATTTATGCTGGGCTGTTACACTGTAACAGTGCCAAAGAATTATGGGATGCACTTAAGGAACAATTTGGGGGAACTGAAGAAGTAATTGAAAACAACAGTGAAATTTTGAACCAACAGTATGAAACCTTTTGTCACATTAAGTGTGAAACATTAACACAGCAGTTTGAGCGATTATGTTGTCTCATAAGTGAACTTAAGCTTGTTAAAACTGAATTTCCTAAATCAACTGTAAACATCAGGTTTTTAAGGTCACTTCCTGAAAAATGGGACACAATTGCTTTTGTAACCAGAAACTCTGTTGAGTTCAAAGATCTAACCCTGACCCAACTTCATGGTAGACTCCTGACCTATGAGAGGGAGTTAAACCAGAAAAAGAAGTTACAAGAGTCTGGAAAAGTTGCAGATGACTACTCATTTGGTAGCACAGCTCTTTTGGGTCAAGAAGAATCTGGTAGTAGTAAGGATCAGAGTTATGATCATTATATTGACATAACTGCTGGTGGAGCTTTTAACAACTCTGATTCTTACTCAAACAACTATGCCTTCACAGCTAGTAGTGAAAACCAGAATTCTGACAATCTGTGCTTTGAACTCAATGATTTGCAGCATTTTGATCCAACTAACTTAGAAGAAATGGACATTTTGCACCAACTTGCACTTCTGAGTGTTAGAACCAGCAAGTTTTACAAAAGGACAAGGAGAAAATTTCCAGGGTTACATGGGAACCTAAAAGTGGGGCTGGATAAATCAAAGATTAAATGCTACAAGTGTAATAGGTTAGGTCATTTTGCTAGGGAATGCAGGAGTCAAACCAAAGGACCAATTATCACACATCCTAGCTCAAACCCTAGACAACAAAATAACCAAAACATTGTGCACTATACCCAATATGCCCCTGCTACTCATGTAAACACTGCTCCTTATGCACACCCTGCAACCCCTGTGCCTGTGCATTATGTTCAAACCACTGTTCCTCAGATACAGTATGTCCAGGCCCCTGCTCCTCAGGTTCAGGTGCAACAAGCTGCACCTCAACAAGCTGCACCAGAAGTGGTTCAACCAGACCAACAAAGCTTTTTCACCTAAGGACTGGTTGACTGGAGCAGCTTACCTGAAGAGTTAGGAGATGAAAATTTTGCACTCTATGCTCAAAATAATGTTTCTAGTAATGATATCTGTTTTGTAGCATTGGAGACAATACCAGAGGGGCTGGAAGCTGAAGAAGGACAGTCAAGTGATGAAACAGTGGACACAATAGCTGAAGCAGTGGTTACTGCTGTTGCTGATGAAGTACTGCTGGGAGAAAGTTCAAAACCCCTGTTGGAACCATTGTCTGACCCCTGGTCTGAAGAAAAAGAAAGGAAGAAAGAAGGTGAAAAAGAAGAGAAAATTCAAGAAGAAAGTGATCATACCTGTGATTGTGCCATGATGGCTGCAACTAAGGTATCACCCTAGGTTCTCAAAAACCTTTGTTCAAACAAATGCATCATAGCATTTGCAAACATTAAGGAGGTGAATTAAAACCTTAGAGATAGGTTATTAACTACTGAAGTTCAATTTGAAAAGTCTTTAAAAGAACTGAAAAACAAATTGAGTGAAAAAGAAAATGAAATTTGCAGCATCAAACAAGAGCATAGCATAACCAAGGACCAACTCCAGACTATGATTGAAAAATATCAAGCCTGTAAAAAGGAGTTGGAATCCACCCAAATCACTTGTGAAAAATGGGTGGAATCCTACAAAGGTTATGAAGTTATGCTTGTGAAACAGATCAAAAGCAATGTAAAATTTGGTGTCGGTTTTAGAAAATATGACCAAGTTGAAAACACTGTTGTAAATGAATCTGGTTCTGTTGAAATCATTCCCACAAACAAGGATGGCCAAGAGGTTAAAATAACTGATAAACTTGGTAACAAGATCACTTTGGAAAGATCTGTGGGGTCCTCAACTTTTGAGGAGATTGAGAAATACCAATTCAAACCCACATGGTCTGATGAGTGTGACATCCTTGAAAACTTCAAACCCATGGACTTCACAACCATTGATGGTGTCAAAGCTCCTAAGGCCAAGATTATTCCTCTTAAGGATATCCCAACAATGGTTCAAAACTCTGTTGCAAAGGAGTCTGAAAAGAAGAAAAGAAAAGAAAAGGTTAAAAACTTGTTTTGTGATTTTTGTGAAAAGAAAAATCATCTGACCAAAGATTGTTTTCATCTAAAGGCATATGATATTAACAAAACAAGTACCATTGTGCCTGCTAAGAGCTGCACCATCTGTGGTAAAACAAATCATCTCACTCAAGAATGTGTGTATCTCAAATCCTTTGATGTAAAAAAGAATGAGTACACTTCAAAAACATCCATGAGTTCATCAAAACCACCAAACAAGAATCAACCACTGTTTGTGCAAGTTCAAACAGCTGTTACAAAACAGCTGAACCAAACCTCTGTTAAAAGAGATGTTCAGGTAACTGATGTACCCCCTGCTAACCAATACCGAAGAGGTAAATGTCAACCACCATATCCTAGGGTCCCATATGTTTATGAAGCCTACAAAAGGCCTTCTAAACCAAAAGTGAACAGACATCCCTATGGATATCAAGAATTGATTGGAAATGGCCCCCAACAGTGGTTAGAGAAACAAGTTGCAAAAATTAATCAATCCCCTGATCTAACCACTGTGTAGGATCGTGTATCTGACCCGAATGAGTCGTTCAGAGGAATTTTGATCTATTTCAGATGCGGAAAATAAGAAACAGACTTGTACACGGCTTGCAATACACTTTAAACACCTTGTAGATTGATATAACACTGAATACATGCAAGAATCAAACCGGCAACACTTCGGTACAATATTCTGATTCCCCACCAAATGACATGATCACTAGCCTCTTTATAGAGTTTCTGATTCCCCATGAAAGTGCAATGTTCATTTGGTGGGAAATCAACATTTTGTCATTTCGTGGGAAATCAACTCTAAAACACTATTTTCCCGTACAATGTGCCCTGATCTAACATATCTAGTACTAGACTCGATACAAGACGAAGTCGACAGATGTATGCACTAACAGACTCCCCCTCAGATGTTGACGAGTCTCACGTGTCGAGTCTTCGCATCTTCAGTCTTGATCAGTCTCTGGGCTTCACTCTTTCACTTAGCATTAACAGACTCCCCTTAACAATGTGCTGGCATTCCTTCAGTTCATCAGCATCATCTGCTTCAGGATCGTAATCTGACTTTCCCCGGTTCAAGATCGTTGCCTAGCTCATGCTTTGTCCTCAGAATCTTCAGGTATCGGAACCTTGCTCTTCAACACAAGCTTCTCAGAATCAATCAACCTGGCTTTCCATCACACAACTTTAATGTTGTTCCAAGATTGTCACCTGGCTCATGTTCAGCTCAGGTTATCTGCACAATCTCTACCTCAAAGTAAATTTTCAAATTTAAACATTTCAAATCCAGGTATATACACTCATTCAAACTCTCCCTCAATATTAACTCTATAAGTTTGATGAACCACTTGAATATTAGGACAAAACATATTTGATCTTCAAACACATGCTTCATTTTACAAAAATGTCATCATGTTTAGCACTTGGAATTTTGAAAATCAGCTCTCCAACATCAGTTGTCAAAAATCTTTTTGTATTTTTCAAAAATTATGCTAAAACACACTGAAAATCTTTTTGGATTTTGAAATATTAAGAAATGCAGTAAAGAAATATTTACAGACAATATTTTTGTGAGTTAGTGTAAGAGGATCATATCAGTTTCTGAGACATATCACCAACACCGTTAAGCTTCATTTCATTTTAAGTTCTAAACAATTCACTTAGATTGTCAGTATATTGGTCCACTTAAATTCTCACACAAAGTTCAACTGTTCCGAGATACGATATTATTGTCTTAAGAACTTAAACTTAATCGCATGTCCCACCACTTGAATATACTCCCGTATCCAAATCCCAATATTCAGTCTTACAGGTGAGTATACCTAGATGATATCTGTAAGGGGTTAGATGCGAAACCGTGAGAGCTCAGGTCAGAACTTCCGTTCAGCAGAGAGATGACAGCTCGACTTTAGGTGGGTCCCCTTTAGAGGATCTTTTTTACAACAGCAATGACTATCAATTTTATTGTTTCATCAATTTGCTGAGGGCGGCGCTATATTTCAAGCATTTGCGGAAAGTATTCTCCGGGGACTAGGTCAGAATTTCCATTCAGCAGAAGTCCCGGGATAATACCCCAGATATCACTGAGTATAAAGACCTAGTATCTCAGAAAGAGGGACCTTTCAAACAAGATTTCAGGGGTTACCCATATATCCAGGAAGTTGTTCCCCACGATATAAGCAAGTTTAATTTTAGGTTTATATCTCGTCACAATCTACTAAATGTGCAAAAACCTACTGGCATATCCGCAGTGAGATTGTTTATCACATTTTAACTTTACATTTCTTTAGCATGTTATGACAGTCCACTGATGTACTATCATTTCCTCTATTTCACAACAAAACTCATTTCAAATTTTCTAATGTTTTTGTATTTTCTGAAATTTACTTACTCCCCCTAAAATGCAAACACATTTAAAGAAGAATTTGAAAACAAACTATACAGAAAGTGACAACTGATATCAAATCACCTCAATTCTCCATCCACTTGGCATAAACAATCAAAACTCCCCCTTTCAACAAACTATTTTCTCATTATGATTTCAAAACACTTAAGTTTATTTTAATCAAAATGATTTTTCCGGAAAATAAGTTTGTTTTTACCACTTGTAGGTTTGATAAAAAACCACTTGTAGGGATTGGTTCATCATATTGTTCATTCAATCATACGTATCAGGATTACATCAAGTTCAATCTAATGACCTTGACGAATCACTTTGTAATATCCAACCTCTTACCACTTGTAAGTATAACCAAAACATTTAACTACATGTAGGAATAAATCATCTACACAATACATGTTACCAATCAAAATGCTGATTCCTGCTTCACTCTTACCAACCTGGAAGCTCCGACAAGTCCTCATTCTGTAAAATTTTAACAATTTAAAAAAAAAAATTCATACAATCTACTTTAACATGAAAGATGCCGATTCCTGATCCGCAATACAAACTTGGGATCTCCAGCAAGTCAGGTATTTACTCAAAGAAAATGTCCACCCAAGCCTGACCAGCCTTGGGTGATTTTAACTCTGAAGCAGTTGGGGTGTAAGTTGCTTTCTTTGTAGCATAGAAATCTTTTACCCCTTTCACCTTCCTATCAACCATCTTTCCAAAAAATTTCTTCACATTCCCATTAAACGCTTTCTCAACATCAAAAGTATTCTTTTCAGAATAAAACTGATTTGAGATTTCAATTTTCCCAATTTTTTTCTTAAAATTCTCAGTCCTCAATGGTGGAAAGTTCTCATCATCCATTTGAGGCACTGAATTTTCATCACTTTCATCAAATTGTGGCTCCTCTGATTTTGTGGAATCAGATTCATCGCCAGATTTTACATCAGATTTCTTAACAATCCACTTTTGGTTGTCAAGTTTCACACTTCGTCTGTAAAATCTCTTAGAACATTCACCAACTTCATATGTTGAATTTTTAAAAACCTTAAATTTCTCAGTTGGTGGTTCAGTTTTATCAACAACAACTTCTTTCAGTTTATCAGAAACTCCCTGTTTTGTGTTAGTCGCTTTTGGGCAGTTCCATGCAATGTGACCAGCTTCATTGCATCTGAAACAAGTTCTTGTTTCTCTTCTCAGATAAGCACCATTCTTTTTCTTCTCAGCAAGAAATTCTTGATTTGATTGTCTCCAAAATGGGCTTTTTGCTTCCTCTTCCGAGCTTGTTCCTTAAACAAATTTTGTATTTTTAGAAATTTTCTCATTTTTATAATTTTCAGGTGGAATAAAACCGAGACCTTTCTTTTTGAAATTACCGTTATAGTTTGGTTTCTTTTGAAAACCAGAACCAGAACCGTAATTCTTTTTCTTGTTTAAACGCTGTTGAACTCTTGAAGTGTATTTTTTAGGTCTTTCAGAAAGATTGAAATCTTTTATTTCAGAAATATTAATTTCTGTCATTTTGAAAACCTTTTTGATCTTTTCAAATCGAACACTTCTTATAGGAAATTCTTTATCAAAATATAATTTGTCAGAATCATTCAAAGTGTATACAACTTCAAATGTTTCGTCATTCAAATTAGATTTTGACAACAAAAATTCTTTACTATAAACCCGTTTTCCTGACGATTTTGAACTTTTTTCGGACGAACTCGAACTCCCGACTGACTGACACGAACTTTCGGACTCGGATTTCGACTCTGACTCCTCATCCCTATCCAACACCTGATCGACCATTCTTTTTATTAATTCGGACTCATGATCTGTGTCGGACGCTGTGAACGTGACGTCAATGTTGTCTGGTAATACATCGGTTATCTTGGACTCTAACTTTAGATTAACTGCCTTTTAGACTTGTTCCTCATTCGGTTTTCTAGGCGAATACCCTTCCCAAATTGGAGGCGGACACTTATTATAACAGACACCTTGTTTCTTACCAGTATCCTTCTTCTTCGGCTTCTTTTGATCTTCGTTAAACGCTTCGAAACCTTCAACAGTTGGATAAATTCTATCAATTATGTAATCACAACTTGTATAACTTCGCAGCAATCGTCTTATTCTTTCATTCTCAGCTTTCTCAGTTTCCAACTCTTGCTTCCATTTTGCACATTCTTCAATGTAAAAGTTTATCTCTTTCTGCTTTGACATCATGGTAGCATTCAACATCTTCAAGGCTTTCTCTCTTTCCGAGATAGTCTTTTGCAGACTATTCACAGTTCTGTTCAATACATCATATGACTCTTTCAAATTTTTTCAATCAAACAACAACTGTTCTTTCAACTTTTCTAACTCACTAAACCTCTCATCTTTTTCTATACATTGTTTACATGACTCTAAACAAGTAAGACAGGGTTTTGTGACTTCAACTATCTTTTCTACTTCCATAAACTTCTCAACTTCCACTAACTTCTCCACTTCAACTATCTTCTCAATCACTTTGACTTCATTTAATTCTTTTGCAGCTTTTCTCTCTTTGAGCTTCTTCAATTTATCTCCAAAATAAAATTCAAATCTGTCAGAAGATAAATGTGTTTTTCCAAGATTTATCTGTTCAAGCTCTTCATCATCATCACTGCTTTCTGAAGAAACAGATTTTCCATCTTGACTCTCCTCATCATCCGACATCATAGCCATCCACTCCTTCATCAACTCTGGTTTTTGAACAATCTGAGCAATAAAAGCTTTAATATTAGGATCAGCTGGAATGTACTTGTCCCAGCTAAAACCATCAGCCACTTTCTCGTCATCTTGATCAATGATGCCATAGTAAGCTTTCTTGTTTGCATCCTCGATCATTTTTCCATGTGCAGTTTGAGAATCCTTTTGTTGATGCGGTTGATAAGTGATTTGTTGATATATAGACTTCTTATAGTAATCATCTTTTCCAAAAGGATCCTTTGTTCCTCTCGGTTCCTGATTTTTGCACTCTCTTTTGAAATGACCTTTTTCCCTGCATTTAAAACAAGTAACTTTAGATTTATCAAAACCTAAAGCTGGAAGATGGGCATCTAAAAAGTCATTTCGTCCTATAATCATTTTGAATTTTTCGGCTCTTCTCAGGACACTAGCTAGACACCATTTGATGTCCATGAGCTCCAACTCTTCTGCATCAATCTGATCGTAATCCTCCTTGGTTAGCATAGGATTTCCGATTTTTCCAGCAATCAATCCTTCATAAGATTCCAATGCAGTAACAAGTAAACTCATATGATTTTTCACCACTTCTTCAGAAAAGTTTTGACCATTTTGAAGATGCAATGCCACATTGCACTGAATCATATGCCCATTTCCAACACTTGCATTTTGAACACTTGGAGGATTAACTGTTGAAAATCCACTAGTGTTGACTGAACTTTGACTGCCTGATCCGGATGAGTTTCCTGCACTAAATGCGGTTTGGATCTTTGGACTTGCTTTAGTCTTCTCAACATTTCCTTTGTAATATAGCTTGATGTCTTGTTGCGTATTTGAATTATTCATTCTTGCAATTTTCTGTTGTTCAAGGTCTTGACCTTAAAGCTTCTCAATGAATTGTGCAATTGATAATCTACTAAACACTCCTGTATTCTTTAGAATCATGAGATATGTACCCCATTCTTTCTGAGGTAAAGCATTAGCTAACTTCTCGACCCATTCAGCTGGAGTTTTAGTGATTTTCAACAAAGACATGGTACGCACAAGATGGCAATATCTTTCTATGATACTTTTTGTAGTCTCCCTTGGCATACTCGTGAACAATTCAAATTTTTTTTCAACAAAGAAGCTTTACTCTGTAGCATCTCGGTGCTTCCTTCAAACTTTTTCTTAAGTGCTTCCCAGATTGAAAACGCAGTTCCATCATGCTGAAGCAACACAAATATGTCTTCTTTGACACATTGTTGTAACAAACTTATCATCATTTTCTCTCCTTTATAGCATTCTCTCTCCGTGTCTGAAAATTCTGAAATAATCTTATCAACTCTCATAGCATTCTGAGGTCTAACATATTCAGTTTCAATACTTTCCCAAGCTTTCAGATGATTTGCCTGAACCCAATTCTCAAAACGATTCTTCCATACATGGTACTCTTCCATTCCCATAAGTTTCGGAGGTTTTTGCAACGTTCCAGTTTCGTTTTCTGCATTCATGTTTTGGGCAATGGAAGCTGGAGTAGTCGGAGATGTTGCAAATGCGTTGTAGAATTCAGAATCCATATTTCGGCAACTCGTTTTTCAAACACACCACTTTCAAGCGAAATAGCCTATCAACAATTCAAGCGAAATACCAAGCAACCCTTTCAAGCGAAATCTCCAACTATTCTATTTCAAGCGAAATACTAAACTACAGTTTGGAGCGGAATCCCAACTAAGTGTTTCAAGCGGATTACTAGTTGGAGCGGAATCACACACAAGTATCAAGTGGAATCTCAGACTTTGTAACTTGGAGCGAAATCAGCAATATCCTGGAGCGGAATCTGAGATGTCAAGCGGAATCTCTCAGATTTTCAAGCGGAATAGCAATCTATCACTTTTGGAGCGGAATAAGCACTAAAGTTGAAGCGGAATCACAATCAATGTTCGAGCGGAATCACACTTTTGAAGCTAAACCCTGATTTCGCTAGAATCTTTCAAGCGAAATACTGTCTTTGAATTGAAATAAAGCACTTTGGAGCGGAATCAGTCGATCAATATCACAATTTCGAGCGGAATCAGGAAGTGCTCGTTCAAGCGGAATAAGAACGAAGGTCCATTTTAGTCACTTTTAAACCATATTTTGCTATTAAACTTTCAAGGGTTTGTTAATATGTATTTTTACACAATCTGTGAAATTTTGATCAAATTTTGACCGTTAAAACTTCCTGAATTGATGAAAGAAGGTGTAGAAGTAAGAAAGTGTAATCAAATCCAGCTGTAATATGCAGAACTCCTCCTCCTGAGCTCTGATACCACTTGTAGGATCGTGTATCTGACCCGAACGAGTCGTTCAGAGGAGTTTTGATCTGTTTCAGATGCGGAAAATAAGAAACAGACTTGTACACAGCTTGCAATTCACTTTAAACACCTTGTAGATTGATATAACACTGAATACATGCAAGAATCAAACCGGCAGCACTTCGGTACAATATTCTGATTCCCCACCAAATGACATGATCACTAGCCTATTTATAGAGTTTCTGATTCCCCACGAAAGTGCAATGTTCATTTCGTGGGAAATCAACATTTTGTCATTTCGTGGGAAATCAACATTTCGTGGGAAATCAACTCTAAAACACTATTTTCCCGTACAATGTGCCCGGATCTAACATATCTAGTACTAGACTCGATACAAGACGAAGTTGACAGATGTATGCACTAACACACTGTCCATCTTCCTGACCTTAACATAGACACTGTTGAGACCCCATCCAAAGCCTTATTGGCTTTGGAGAGCCTCCTGAACTAATTATTTACTTGATGTGCAGGGAGCTTCTGCATTCTTAGACAGTCTTTGGAATGTAGATAGTGGAGGCTCCAGGCACATGACTGGATGTAGATCCCTACTCAAGGAATTCAAAACTCATGGAGGGGGTGATATATCTTTTGGTAATAATAGTAAAGGGAAGGTGATGGGATCTTGTACAGTACAATCTGGAAATGTTAAGTTTGAAAATGTCAATCTGATAGACAATCTAAAATTCAACCTCCTTAGTGTCTCTCAAATGAGTGACAAAGGTTATGGTTCATTTTTTACTAAGGAGTGTTGTAGGATTGTTGGACCAGAAATGGTTGAAAAGATTGAAGAAATAATAAAAAATGGAATAACTAAATTTGTTGCTCAAAGTAGTGGCAATGTTTATGTAGTTGATTTATCAAAAGAGAACCCAAGAACTGATGCCTGTCTGATCTCAGCTGCCTCTAACAAAGAGACAGAACTTTGGCACAGAAGATTGGGGCACACAAATCTCAATACAATCATTGCTTTGTCAAAACAGGGGTTAGTGTTAGTGCACTATGTGTGTGGCCATAGATAGAAATCTAACTGTACATGTAAAGTCTAGTGTCTTGAGTCTGTAAAATACCGGACAGAGATTTCACTAGGTGTCGTTAGGCAATGTCAGGTCAGTATACGGTATGACACGATACGAAGGGAGCGGATCTGAACAAGAATGATGTCATCATTCTCAATGATGACATCATACATATGACATCATAGACAATATCTTATGCACAATTGATTACGTACGAAATAGCATGTACGTAATGGCATACATGTTTGATTTCGCACGAAATGCATGCATGTTTGATTTCGCATGAAATGCCAGGATTGACCAACTATATAAATCAGTGATCTCATTTCGCACGGAATATAGCAATCAGAGAACTCATATTTCGTACGGAATACAAGTTCTTCAAGTTCATTAGATCTTCATCAAACACTCTCGTTTACGTCACGTTGATTAGATTACGAGTGTCTAGTGTGTAGATCATGTCGAAACTCTGTCCGGTTGTAGTTGATACATAATAAAACGTTGTTTAATTATGTTTTCACGCATGATTGTGGTTCGATTTAACGGTTTCTGCACGTTAAATCGAATTCATTGCAGATCTAGTGATCGTTTACGATCCGATCCTGAACTCACAAGTGGTATCAGAGCCAGGTTTAGTCTCGATTTTAATCCAAACAAAATCCAATCTAAGAAATCTTTGTTTAGCAGTAATCGGCCCAAACTTTAAAATCTCAATCTAAATCTCGGTCCACACAACATTAGCCCTTAATTGTTTTATTGTTTTGTTGTTGTATTTTTTTTTATTATTATAAGAAACCCTACAAGAATGTCACTACAAATCTTTAATAATACCAAAACAAATCAGCTGCTAATCGATCAACCAAAACACCATGTCAAACTATTTGTATATTCTTCTTCAATGATTGGTACACAGCCAATCAACTAGCTCCAAAACACTTCAGATTGTGATCAAATTCAAACTTGTTGTATATGACAGAGATAATATGTAATCAAATCAAATGACCTCTATACTCAGATTTCACTAAACAAATTGGTTTTCAACTGAAACTTGATCAAATCAGTCCGGTAATGAACAATATTTGATCCGAAACAAATCGAATCAAATCGGAATTTGTTTGAAGTACGTCTAAAATTAACCGGAATGATTCGAAATTCGTCGAAATCACACAAAAACAATCCGAAACAAATCTGCAATGATCAATTTATTCGAAACAATTCAGAAGTTTAGGTCACAGAAATTCAGATTCACTTTATATCATCTCCAATCAGAAAACAAGTTCAAAATTCGTAAATTGTTTGTAATAATCAAAACTTGTACTGAAAATCAATTCGAAAACTCAGAAATCATCCTATTCAGTTCGAATATGATCTAAAATCAACAAAACTGTTCAAACTTGATCCAAAACAATCCGGAATTCGCCGAAATCACACCTAAAGAGTATGAATTTTTACTGAATCACTTCGAACTCGATCGAAAATCAATCAAAAACAGTTTGTATAACTTCGAGATGATCTGGAATAAACTGTAGTTACAACTAAAACAACTGGATCAGTTCGATATCATCAAACAACACACTGATTCAGATCTGAATTACATGTATGACCAAAATGATGTACTGATTATGTGCTTATTAATGATTTACTGTTTGTCGATTATTCAGATCTGAACTATAACACGTATCAGATTTTTTCTTGTAAAAAAATTTTGTAATTCATAGAAACAGATCTGAAATCTCGATTTATCTGTGATAACAGTTCAAAAACAATGATAGAAGTCTGAAATGATTGAAACTTTGATATAGAATGTTCGAATGATCGAAATTTCAAACAAAACACACTGAAAATCACTAAATCAGTCCGGAAATCAACCGAAATTTGATTTGATTAAACTGAAACTGATTCGAAATCAATGAAAATCAACTGACTTGATCCGATAATCTTCAAAACATCATCGAAACAGTTTGAAGTTTACCGAAAATCAATTCGCTCGGATCAAAACTCGTCCAATTCAAACAACGATTACACGCAGAGCATCCGTAGCTCTGATACCACTTGTGGAATCGTTTTAAACTATCTTACAAGTGGTATGATTATTGGAAATTGTTTTTGTGATAAACCTATAAGTGGTATCAGAGCCAGTGATGAGTCAATACACTTGAATCAGTGGCTTTTTCTACTCATATTTGGATTTCTGGACAAAATCATGGACAAAATGGACTGAGTTTTTGATATTGTCTGTAAAATACTGTTTTAACAAACCCTTGAAAGAATCAGATCTAAATTCTGACTAAAAGTGACAAAAATGGGCCAAACAGTTAATTTCGTTTGAACGAGTACCTGATTTCGCTTGAAAAGTTGAGGTAATTTCGCACGAAATTACTAATTTCGTTTGAAAAATCTAATTCCGTTTGGCAATTTCGCACGAAATAACACTTGTGTTAATTTCGTACGAAATTACATTTGATTTCGTTTGAAAAGGGTAATTTTGCTTGAAAAGTAATTTCGTGTGAAAGTCTGATTTCGCACAAAAGTCCATTTGTGTTTGTGATTTCGTACGGAATACTAAATTTCGTGTGTAGAACTAATTTCGCTTGAAAGTAACCTGTTTTCAAAACTTGATAATTTTTTCCATAAACTGTTTTCGTAAAATGGATAATCAAGAGTTTTACAACTTCTTTGCCGGTGGGGGAATGACGGCAGCACAAACACCAGCCAGTATCGTGCAAAATGTGAACATGGAGAATGAACTCGGTACTATGCAGAAACTGCCGAAGTTCATGAATATTGATGAGTATGCTGGGTGGTCGGAAAGGTTTAAGACTTGGGTGCAAGCAAACCATTTCGAATGTTGGATGAAAATCGAATCTAAATATGCTCCTCCAAAGAATGGTTCGGGTTTAGATAAATCTATCGGAAGTTTGACTCCACAAGAACAAGAAGATTTCAAGGCAGAAAAGAAAATGATGAGCATTCTACAACAAGCCATCAAAGAGGATATCTTAGTTCTACTACAACATCAGGGTGATTCACAGTCTGTTTGGAATTCATTGAAAGTAAAGTTTCTTGGAAGCGTGTCTATGATCAAAAGCAAAGCTGCATTGATGAAGAAAGAGTTTGATATCTTTACGGGTATAAAGGGTGAAACAACAAAGCAGTTGATTGAACGATATTGCCATCTGGTTGTTGAGATGAAGAGGTTGGGCATAACCAAAACGGATGAGTAATGGGTCGATAAATTGGCGGATGCATTGCCATATGATGAATGGGGAACTTATCTGTTGGTGTTGAAGAATAATTTGGAGTATGTGGGATTCAACCTTAGCACATTCATTGAAAAGATTGAGTCACACGAGCTTGAGTTGACAAAGATTAGAAAGATGAAGTCTTCAAGTGTTCAACAAGATGTCTCATTGTATTACAAAGGAAGTACTCCAGCAACATCAAATCTAAGTCCAAAAGTGCAGACAACCTTTAGTGCAGATTCAACATTCGGAGTATCATCTGTCACATCAAGCAACAATAACTCACCATTTGCAAGTTTTGAGCCAAATCCAAAAGTTCAAAACTCACCTGATCAATCCTACACTCAAAGTTCATCAGGATCAAACAGTCAAAGTCAAGGTCCAGGAATTCTGTGCAACATAGCGGTGAACATAAAGAATGGTAAAGACTTTACTGAATCATCAGCAAAGCAGCACATAGCACTTCTTGCTTCGGTGCTTGAATCGTATGAAAGCTTGGTTGCAGGTAGAATTGGGAACCCCGATATGACAAAGGAAGACTATGATCAGGTCGATCCAGAGGAGCTGGAATTAATCGAAATCAAATGGGGAATGGCAAGCTTGGTGAGAAGAGCTCAACGTTTTATGGAAATTACTGGTCGGAACAGTCTTTCAAGACCTGATCAAAAGCTTGGGTTTGATAAATCGAAAGTCACATGTTTCAAATGTAAAGAGAAGGGACATTTCAAGCGGGAATGTCCAAACAGGGAGGTCAACAACCATCAAAACCCATTCTCAAATGATTATTACAAACAAGCGATCTATCATAAGACAAGTCAACAACCATTCACCCAAAGACCTCAGATCGAGAACAAGCCAGAGAAAGCTCTCTTAGTCAATCAAGATGATGAGAAGGTTGCTGAAGGTTTTAGCTGGGATAAGTACATCCCTGGTAGTGAGGGTAGGGAAATGATGGTAGAGATTGTGGAACAACCGGAATGCGTTGTTGAAACAGAAGAAGTCAGTGAAGTCATGTCTGAGGAAAGTTTGGCAGAGCTGGAAGAAGTAGCTGCAGAAGTTTACTACTATCAATCTGAACAGGAGATTATTGCTACCTCTTTCAAATCAATAATGCCTCCTAATATGTTTGAATCTTTTGCAGGTTTCTTCAGTGAGCCAACTACTGGTCTTTGTCCAAGATATGATGATGAACCAGTTCCAGTTGAAGAGATAATAGACGTTTCAAAAGAAATGAATGAACAGACTCTAAAAGAGATTGCTGACAAAGCATTGATGGGCAAGCTAAAAGAGGTAGAAACAGAATCTGTCGAATCAAAGTCTGTCGAAACCGAGTCAGTTGAAAGTGTGTCTGTCGAAACGGTCAAAAAGGAGTCTGAAGAGAAATCGGAAAATGAGGAGATCAAATCAGGAGACGAGTCTGAGTCAGAGTCTGATGGTTTTGGTAAAACAGATGTTAAAATTGATCAAGAAGAAAAGGTTACCGAAAAGGTTGATTCGATTCTTGAAATTCCATGCAAAAACTGTTCAAAACCATGCATGGAGTGTCTTGAAAAAGACAAACAATTTCAAGAATTGAAGAAATTTACTGATGAAGTAGAATTTGATATGAGTGAGATAAAAGAAGCATATGACACTTTGGCACGATCAATCAAAATGATTAAAAAAGAAAGTTTTGAAAATGATAAAGCCACGAAATTGCTAAAATCTACAGTCATGGATAAACAGATGGAAATTAACATCCATCTAGACACAATTGCTTCTTTGAAAAGAGAACTTGAGTTAATGAGAATTGAAACTGAGAGAATTGATAAGAAACTGATGAGTTATGATGCTTCATCATATATTATTGATCAAATTGTTCTGAAACAACCTGATGCAAAACCAGTCTTCAAAAGTGTTCCACCCCCAATGTGGAATCATTACACTCAAAAGTATCCAGATGGGGTGGAATCTGCATTAAATCTCAAGTTGAGAACCATTGAGAATGAGTTGCCTGAGAATATTGATGTTACATTTTCTCCGTCCGACACTGATAATGAGTCACAGGTGATCAAAACCGTTGTTGACCAAGTGTTAGATGAAGAAAGTGATAACTCAGAGTTTGATACTGTGAAAACTCATTTTGAAAACTCCATTTCTGAATCTGAAGAAGAAGGTAACTTCTTAGACAAGTTCATACCAAAATCAGATACAGTTGTAAATGATGAGTCGATCATTGTGGTTTACACAATGACCGGAACTGACAAACTCTATTCTGATTTTGAGTATCCAATCCAGAACGCGAACATGCAAAATGTTGAAAAGGTGTTTAAACTTGTTGAGATTGATATTTCTGAGGTTAACAATAATGAGTTCTTTTAAAACCTAAAAAGTCTTTTGTGAAACAACAACCGAACAAACCTGGGAAAAAGGATTGGGTGGGTAAAAATGGGTCTAACAAAAGAAATGGTAACAACTTTAAAAACAAAGGTATTGGTTTTGAAAAGAAGATGGCTAAGAATGTCAAGCCAAAAGAAAAGATGAGTGATATCTTTGTTGCCGGTCCTAGTGTTGATGCTGAAAAGGATTATATTTTCAGTCAAAAAGCCATTGACGATTTCAATGCAGCTAAGAAGTTGAAACAGGAAACCTACAGATCAACTTTTGTCGAGTATGACAAAAGAATCTGTTACCGCTGCAATGAAATTGGTCATATGGCCAAGCAGTGTGTGAAAAAGATTGAGAAACCAGTTTTGCAAAAACCCAAACCTAAAACTCCAACTGATGTTAAGGGTAAAAAGCCAATGGTTTCCCCCGTTCGAATTTTGAAAAGAGGTGAATCTGTGAAGTCCGAAGAAACACAGAAACCAACATTTGAGATTGGTGAATCTTCGAAAACCCAAAAGACTTCAAAGATTTATTCAAAGACGAAAATTTTTGAAAACCAATCATGGGTGGCAAAATCAAAACAATCAGTTGAAGTGAAGAAGATGGAAAATGAGCTAAAATCTGAACCAAAAGTTTTTGAAAATGATGTTAAGAAACTTGAATTTGAACTAGACAAGTTGCTTGAGGAATTTCCTCCAATTAAAGAGGGTGATTTAAAACTAAAAGCCAAATCTGTTGTTCCAAACGTCATTTTTAACATTCCAAAAGTTGATGAGTCATGTGATATTGTGTTTGGAAGTGTTCCAAAGGTAAAGAAATTATGGGCTTCATTGTTTGAATGAATTTCTGTGATGTATGCAGGGGCTTCCGAGGTCAATAATCTTGAAGTGGATCATGGACAGCGGAGCTTCAAGGCATATTACTGGAATGTTGCCTTTACTTTACGATGTTAAATCAATCAATGGTGGTTATGTTGGATTTTCAGGGAATCAGGGTGGCAGGATAGTTGGTGAAGGAACTCTAACAAATGGAGTTGTGTCGTTTGAAAAAGTGAACTATATCATCGAACTTGAAAACAATCTGTTGAGCATCTCATAGATCTGTGACAAGTCATTTACAGTACACTTTACTAAAAATGAATGTTTAATCATAAAACCTGGTTTTAAAATTCCAGAGGACATGGTGTTGATGCGAGCTCCACAAGAAAATGATTTGTATGTTCTCGATATGAGTGTCGCAACAACAGATTATCAGAAACAATGTTTTGTGAAAAATCAAAAGCGACTGAAAAAGAGTCAAGATTGTGGCATCGAAAGATGGGTCACATTCATGTCAGAAAAATAAATTTTCTTGTACACAATGATCTTGTAGAGGGTGTAAATTTGAAAAATTTTCATTTGAATGATGATTGTATAGAGTGCAAGAAGGGAAAGCAGACCAAGAAGACACACCCGCAGAAGCTATTGAATTCAATCAGAGTTCCGCTCGAGAGACTCCATATGGACCTTTTCGGACCAGTTAATGTAAAAGGCGTAAGCGGAGACTTGTACTGTCTTGTGGTCACTGACGACTTCACAAGGTTTTCATGGGTAGTGTGTATGGAAAGTAAAGATCAAACTTTTGAGTCATTGATGGTTCTATTCAAGAAGATGGAAACGCTGTACAAAGTGCCGATCAGAAGAATTCGGAGTGACAATGGAACGGAGTTTAAGAACAATCGGATGCTCGAGTTTTGCAATGAGAAAGGAATTCTTCATGAATTCAGTGCACCATACACTCCACAGCAAAATGGTGTAGCTGAATGAAAGAATCGCACCTTGATTGAAACAGCTCGAACGATTCTCGCCGATTCCAAGCTGCCGATATTTTTCTGGAGTGAAGCAGTTGCAGCAGCTTGCTATACATTGAATCGCGTTCTCACAGTGAATAAATACAAGAAAACCTGTTTTGAACTTCTTCATTGTTATAAACCAAATTTGAAGTTTTTAGAACCGTTTGGATCACCTTGTACTTTCATTGATCCAGATGGTAAGTTTGGTGCGAAAAGTAATGAGGGTTTCTTTGTAGGTTATGCGAGTCCGCTGAAAAGAGTGTTCGTACCGTGCCTGGGGAAGATAATTCAAGTTCAGCATGTTGATTGTCAGAAGCATACTGCTCTACCACAACTTCCCGGACAAAGATTTATGTTCGATTACGACAAACTCTGGGAGTCATTCCAACTGCCGACTGAGCCAAGTGAAGAGGAACTAGCTTACTTATACCAACATCAACAATCTATGTCACAAGATCAGGTGCCAAGATCGTTGGTAGTTTCTCAGCCTGATGTGGGTACAATCATTCCTACAAATGGTACAAATGATCACGAGGCCGGTCCAAGTGGAACTGCACACGAACCTCCAGAGGAACCAGCTCCAACGTTTGATAATTCTAATGACTCAGAATCGGAAGACGGTCCGACTTTTGATGAGGAACCAAATGTTACTACGACTGAAGCTGAGGATCACACCGGTGATCAAGATATTACGAACTTGCAATCGGAAGTGAGCGTGCCTGACACTACTATGCCAAGAACTTTGTCGTATCATCCTTCAGAGCAGATAATTGGTGATCTTCAGAACGGAGTAAAAATGCGGGATCAGATCAACAGAGCTCTTACATGTTTTTATACATCTGTTGTTCCTTTACAGGAAGAATTCTCACTTAAGTGTTTCATCTCGCAGGTTGAACCCAGGACGTATAAAGAAGCTTTAACTGAAGAAAGCTGGGTTAACGCTATACAGGAAGAGTTGCAGCAGTTTGAGAAGCTGGGAGTCTGGAGATTAGTAGACCTTCCTGAAAATCAAAAGTTGATCAAAACAAAGTGGGTATTCAAATGTAAAAGAGATGATAGAGGAGTCATTGTTCGAAACAAAGCACGTTTGGTAGTACAGGGATTCAGTCAGCAAGAAGGCATTGACTTTACAGAGGTGTATGCGCCTGTTGCTAGACTTGAGGCGATTAGGATCTTCCTAGCGTTCGCGTCTTGGAAAGGATTCAAAGTCTACCAATTAGATGTGAAATCTGCATTCCTGTATGGTAAAATCAAAGAAGAAGTGTATGTTGGACAATCGCCGGGTTTCACTGATCCACTACACAAAAACAAAGTCTATCTTCTGGATAAAGCGCTTTACGGACTTCACCAGGCCCCGAGAGCCTGGTATGAGACGCTTTCCCAACATCTGCTGGCCAACGGGTTCATCAGAGGGACGGTTTATAGCACTCTGTTTACAAAAGAGGTTGCAGGACATCTATTAATCGTGCAGATCTACGTTGATGATATCATCTTTGGTTCGACGAATGACGATTTGTGTAAAGACTTTGAGAAAGTTATGAAGAAGAAATTTGAGATGAGTTCGATGGGGGAGATGAAGTTCTTCCTAGGGCTACAGGTTGAACAAATGCCCGAAGGAATTTTCATTCCTCAAACTAAATACGTGAACGATGTTCTGGAAAAATTCAACATGTCTGAATCTACTCCGACATCAACCCCCCTAGCTCAGAATCATGGGATTTGCCCAGACGAGAGTGGAGAGAATGTGGAAGAGACTTATTACCGGTCGATAATTGGATCTTTGATGTATCTTATTGCTTCCCGCCCAGACATCATGTATCCGACGTGTTTATGCGCCCGATATCAGTCCAGCCCACGCCAGTCACACTTGACGATCGTGAAACGTATTTTACGGTATTTGAAAGGCTGCCCAAGCACCGGCTTGTGGTATCCTAAGTCGGGTGACTTTTCACTCACAGGTTATGCTGATTCTAATTTTGGTAGCTACAAGCAAAATGCTAAGTCCACCACTGCAGGCTGTCAGTTCTTCGGAACTCGACTTGTCACTTGGCAGTGCAAGAAACAAACCTCAGTAGCGCTCTCTACGTGCGAGGCTGAATACGTTTCAGCCTCGAGCTGTTGTTCTCAGATCCTTTGGATCCAACAGCAGATGCGAGACTTTGGTTTGCAGTTCTTGGACACGCCTATTTTGTGGACAATGAAGCAGCGATTAACATAACGAAAAACCCGGTTCACCATTCTAAAACAAAACATATAGAAATTCGACATCATTTCATCCGTGATTGTCACGAGAAGAAATTGATTCGCATCGAACATATACACACCGATGAACAGAAAGCTGATTTTTACACCAAACCGTTTGATAAAAAGAGATTTAACTATCTTTTGAAATTAAATGGGATGAAAATTTTGTTTTCTAGGAGGGTTATTGAATGTGAAGCCGAGGAGGACGGCGATCTGATGTGATCCACGTTATGTTGTCAAGTTTTTTATACAGTTTATTTTCTGCTTTTGATAAAAACAAAAACACAAAAATATGTCTTTGTTTTTAGGGGGAGAAAGTTTGCAGAAAATCCAAAAACATGATAAAATTTCAAAATCCAAAAACTTTGAAAAACTGAAAAAGAGTTTGTGTAAAAAGGGGAAATGATAGTACATCAGCTAGACAGATGCAGTACGCTAAAGAAATGTAATGTTTAATATGTGTTAAGCAGTCTCGCTGATGATGTGCCGATAGGTTTTTGCACATTTAGTAGATTTGTTTGGGATATAAACATAAAATCATTACTTTCTTTTACGTGGGGAACATCTCTCGGATATATGGGTAACCCCCGAAATCTTGTTTGAAAGGTCCCTCTTTCTGAGATACTAGATCTTTATGCTTAGTGATATCTGGGGTATTATCATGGGACTTCTGATTTTGCGGAAGCAATGGCCTAGTCTCCGGAGAATACTTTACGCTGCATGAAATATAAGCCTCCCCTCAGCATAAAATATGATGAAACATTGAAAAATGCTAATCATGTGCTGTTGTAAAAGAAGATCCCCAAAGGGGACCCACCAAAAGTCGAAGCCGTCATCTCTCTGATTTTGCGGAAGCAATAGCCTGAGCTCTCACGCCCCTCGCATTTAACCCCTTACAGATATCATCTAGGTATACTCACCTGTAAGACTGAATATTGGGATCTGGATACGGGAGTTAAGTCAAGACCTTAAAACACTAAATCCGTATCCTGAACAGATTGAAAATTGTGTGAGAATTTAAGAGGATCAGTATATCGTCAATCAATGCGAACTGTTTAATACTCAGTATGTAATCAAATCTTAACGGTACTCATATCTTGTCGGAAGCTGATATGATTCCCTAACACGCTCACAAAAATATTGTGTGTACAGTTTATTGCTTATCATATTCAAAAATCCAAAAAGATTTGATTTTCATCTTATTTTCGACAACGGACGTTGGGAATTAGATGATCAAAGTCTTATGTGCTGAACAAGTCTGGATCATGAGGGTTGGGTAAGCAGAAGATTGAAAAAGTGATTGGTAATTGCTTGAAAGTTCAAAAGTTCATTAACTTGAACTTAAAATTGTTTCAGAAAATCAGCATCTTCATAAACTGGTCAGCCAAGGTCATTAACTTGGACTTGGCAGGCTAAACAGTTGACCAGGGTCATTAACTTGGACTTGGTTAACTGGGTGTGTCGGTAAAATATCAAAAAGTTAAAATTTTTTATGATTTCGCTTGAAAACATTAATTTCGCTTGAAAATGGTAATTCCGCTTGAATAGGTGATTTCGTTTGAAAACATCTCAATGCTAATTTCGCACGAAATTAGGTTGTCTATAAATAGGGGCCTGATTTCGCTTGAAGGGTTCATTTCTGTTATTTTGCTTCAAACCACTGTCAGAGCGATTTCACACGAAATCACAAAACCTTCGATTTACAGTCGTTACTCTGCCCGATTTTTGTTTATAATCTGATCTAAGTTAGTTTGCTCATCTTAGATCATGGGAAAGGTGAGATATTGTGTCGATTTGACCCAGATATGAACTGTTTTCATATGTCGGCGATGAACAGGAACAAAAACTTAGATCTAGGGTTTATATGTGATGTTTAATGAACGCTAATCATACCCTTGTACTCGGATTATGTTGTAGATCTTGTTTAAGGTGTCAATTTGAACTGAATAACTTGATTTCGTTTGAAGTCGGTAGATCTGAGATTTCAAACTTAGACCTAGGTTGATTTTGTGGGTAAAAATGAGGATAAAACATACCCTTGTGCTCGGAATTCAATTTAGAACAAACCCGGAAGTTTAATTTCATCATCAGATAAGTTTTGAGATAATTTCGTTTCAAGATGGCATTTCGTTTCAAAGTGTTATTCCGTTTGAACTGAGATTTCGTTTGTAAAGGTCATTTCGTTTCAAAATGTAATTTCGCTTCAAATTGTCACATATTATTTCGTTTAAACTGTAATTTCACATGAAGTGTGATTTGGTATGAATGTTATTTCGTTTGAATGATGTTTGTAATGTAAAATTTTTCTAAGTGTTAACTTGGGTGTATGTTGTTGGTTTTCAGGCGTCGAATGTGCTATTTGATCCACTACACAATATATGTTGTGTTTACGATAAGGAGATACCAAAAATGGCTGGATTCACAAGGATTCTAGAGTTCATGTAGAGGTTAACGATTCAAAAAGCCTTGACGAATCAACATTTGGTTTTCAAATCACACATTGAACGTTTTTGGGAGAATGCCACTTATGATGAAGAAAACAAGACTATAAATTCTATTGTGAGTGTAAACGGCCAAGATAAACCAATAATCATCACAGAGCAGCTTGTTCGAGAGGTGATAAACTTTCCGGATGATGTGAATTCTCCTATAATGTTCCCTGAGAGGATGGTAAAAGGATGCATGTTGCGGATGGGTTACAATGGACCACTAAACAAAGCCAATTACTTGAAAGCATGTTTTCCAAAGTCTTACAAGTTTCTTATCCATTCAGTGTTGCATGCTCTCAGTCACAGGAAGGGAGGTTATGATGTGATGAGAGACTATCAAATGAACATAGTGACAGCTCTTGTGTTAAACAAAAAGTATAACTTTTCGAAGATTGTGTTTCATTATATGGTTGAGAACATTACTTCAAAGAGCAAGACTTGGGTATATCCACGATTTGTTTAGATGATGATAGATCATGCTTATCCTAATCTGGAGAGAGATGAAGAGAATGATCTGTTGGTATTATATCATATGGAGAATGAGTCCTTGAAACAATTGGCCAGATATCATCCAAACCATCCAGAGCCAAAAACGAAAGTTGAATTCTTTGGTTTCATCAAAGATAAGAATTATCAAGATCCAGATCCAATCAATCATCAGAACTAGAGAAATGAGGAAGAGATGAAAGAAGCAAGTTATGCTACTGAGTTGAAAACACTTGCAAGTTTCAAAGAATCAAGAAACGAGTGGTTTTTGAAAGAAGAGAAAAAGAAGAGGAGCAGGAAAGTAACTCCGAAAGTTCAAGTAGAGGAGGGTTCATCATCTCAGCCAAAGAAAAAGCGTCAAAAGAAAAGTGTTGAGACTATGCTTGTTGATGAATCTGAAGATGAAGCTGAAGCTGAAGTTAATGTTGAAGGAGATGTTCATTTGTCTCCTGAATCTGCAAAGTTATTGAAATCTCTTACTGAATTTAATGTTGAAACAGAGAAAACAGCTAGTGATGAAGGTGATAATGAAGATAAAAGTTCTTCAAGTTCGTCTGACGAAGAAATTGATGAAACAGAACGTGCAAAGAGAATTAAAGCTGAGATTGAAAAAGAGAAACAGCTTAAAAGAAAGAGGAGACGGGAGAAGGATGATGATGTGTACATTCCATCTCCTGAGCATATTGTTGAATCTCAAACACCGCCATCATCTGGTGGAAGGAAGAAAACGGGTGCTAGAAAGAGTGTGGTTTCTCCAAAAGCAGCAAGAAGAAAGTTGATTATTAGAGTGCCTAAATGTACACCAAAATCAAAACAACCTACACCACCACCATCACCACCACCTGAACCATCATCACCTAAATCACCATATCAATCACCTCCAAAACAATCTACACCACCTCATTCACCACATTTATCACCATTACATCTTTCACCACTTCACCAATCACCACCACATGTTTCACCACCACATCAAACACCTAACCAAGAACAACATGTTCTTACTTCACAACAAATCTTTCAAACACCACCATCCACACAACCACCTGTCAAAACTACACCTGGTTCTTCTGGTTACAAAACTTTTCCAAATATTCCAGAGGGTAAAAAAAATAACTTTTTTTTCTCTTGAAGAAATTGGAGATTTTAATTTTGCGACTGATGTGCAAGTTAAGAGTTTGGAAAAGAAAGTTGAAGAAGTATTGGTTGAGAATAAGAAGTTGTTGGATCGTGAGAAGAAATTGGAAAAGCGTGTTAAGTCTGTGGAAGCTGAAAATTCTTCATTGTTAAAGAAAGTTAAAGCTAATCAGACAGAGATTGATATTCTAAAAGTTAAAGTTGCAGAATTGGAAGAAGAGAAAGCACACAGAGATGAGCAGAACAAGTACTTCGAGTTAAAAAACAAAGAATTGGAAGCTGCTAAAGCAATGAAAGAACACAAGTTATATATGATGAATAAAGTGTTAGAAAACTTGCTTGGAACGTCTGTTGAACAAAAGTTTGAAGAAATTCAACTTGAAGAGGTTAGAGCTCGACGTCAAGTTGAGATTGATGCTGAGATGAAGAACAAGGGTAAAGGTATTGAAGGTGTTAGTAAAGTTACTGAAAGAGCAATTGTTCCTTCAAATGTACCTGAAAATCCTCGTCCTATATCTGCAATTTCTGCTATTTTGGAAGAGGATGTGTTACTTGATGATGTTTTTAATAATGAGGAAGAGGTCAAGGAGGATGATGATGAAGAGGATGTTGATGAAGAGAAAACAGATGATGCAGATGATGTATTCTCTGCGAGTAGTCATAGTGATGATGATGGAGATGATGACGATCAGGGTACTTCTGGTATTAAAGTTTCTGAAGCATCTAATGAAGAGAATGTTGATGATTATCTTCACGATGATATGAATGAAGAGCCTGAGGATGATACAGGTGAGGGGGAGAACGTTGATGAGCAAAACGTTGATAAAAGTGAAAAGTTGATATTGCGTCTTGAACCTGAAGTTGAAGAAGGAGAAATCAGACATACGTACACCATGGCTGACATTATTGAGATGACACGTATTGGTGATCCTAACTTCAAGTTTGACTTTGAAGAAGAGTTGAATGCATTTGATATGAATCAACAACCTGATTATGAGTACAAGTATGTTGATGAGGCAGACAACTATGACAGTGTTGAGGTTGAAGATTGCAGCGATGAAGAAAGTGAGAATGTTGATACTTCTGATTTTCCAACACTTGTCAAGTTTTTCAGTCAAGAGAATGTAGATGAATTGAGGAGGAAAGTTGCTGAATGTTTGAAAGATAAGAACTTTGATGGTACAACGAAAGATGCACAGCGCGAAGAACGCAAGAAGTGGTTTAGAAAGAGTACAGAAAGAAAATTCAAACGTCCACTCAAGTTTTATAAGAGAGATAGGGATGTATCATTGGGGGATATTATCAGTTGGGGCTTTCTACCACAGGTCAATGCGTATGCTATTCGTAGAGAGTATGGTGTGCAATACTTTGAATACATTCAGGATATTATGACCTTGCCCTGGTGGGATGTTGAAGAACTTGCAAAAGTCAGAACTGTGGATTATCCTATCAGAAAGCATGATGTGCCTGTTTGGGGTTTAATCAAGTTTGAAGCTATCAGAGAATTCAAACACTGGAAGCCACATCAACCGAAGAAAGTAAAGAGGGTTGATCCAGTGACTGGTATTGAAGAGACGATCTTGCAAATCAAGAAGCCAAGAGTAATAAAGAATATTCCTTTGCCAAAGATGGAGCAAGAGTTTTACAAAGGTTTCTTGTATTGGGTGTACAGCTGTTTGACTACTGAGGCTGTGATCACCTACAGAGTTGAAAATGAAGTTAGAGACATTCATGTTTATGATCCTTTATGGTTGGTAAATTGCTCAGCAAAAGACATTGAATGCTTATTTGTTAACAAGATTGGATTTAAAGCCGAAGACAAAGAGCAGGCGATGCAATTTCAAAAGGTTGTTTCTATCTGCTTCCAAAAAGGTGTAAATGCTGACAATAAATGGACGTCTAAGTGGCGAGAGATTGAGAAAGAGGAAGCATTGAAGGCTGAAAGAGAAAGAAAGGCTCGTGAAGATAGAGATAATATGCTAAGGCATACTGTGGTACAAAGAATGGCTGCTGAAGAAAAGAAAAGAGTTGACGAGAACGAAAAGCTTAGGAAGCTGCTGATGAAAAAGCCTAAGCCGAGGGAAGAGAAGTTCAAGTCATTGTGAAGAAAGAGCTGAAGACCAGACTGAAGACTCCGGCAATATCCAAGGGGGAGTTTGTTGGTGCATAATGTCTATAACCTTCGTCTAAAGTCTAGGTCATGTCAGTAGCTTGTATAGGGGTCAAAATGTCAAATATGTAAAGTTTATGTGTGTTTATAGTAATTTCGCACGAAATTACAAGTTGTAATTTCATGCGAAATTAGTTGCCTATATATAGGCTTGTGATGCTTCTCATTTGGGACGAAATTAGTGGAAGTGTAACGAAGTGCTGTCCAATTTTCACCGTGTAATCAAGTCTAAAATCAATGAGAAGCTTGTTTTAAGTATCATACTCTGTTTCTACTCATTTCTACACTGATTCTAGGCTGTTTGTTTGTTTCCGCCTCTCAAACAGTTGTGTATTGTCTCTGATTGACTCATTTGGTCGTCAAAACGATCCTACAGTTAGTAAGAGGTCTTCCTCAAAAACTGTTCACCTGTCCTGAGCATTGTGTTTCCTGCCTAAAAGGAAAACAACATAAAAGCTCTTTTAAGTCCATTGAAGAGTCCAAAACAACCAAGTGCTTGCAAATGCTTCACATGGATTTGTTTGGCCCAGTTAAAGTCATGAGTCTTAGAAAGAAAAGATATTGTTTGGTAATTGTAGATGACTTTTCTAGGTTTACATGGACTTATTTCTTACATTCCAAAGATGAGACTGCAGGCATTCTGCAAGACTTTGTCACACAGGTTGAAAAGCAGTTTGACTTGCCAGTAAAAATCTTCTAGAGTGACAATGGCATAGAATTCAGAAATAGGGAGTTGGATGAGTTTTGTGTGTCAAAAGGAATTGTAAGGGAGTACAGCATTCCAAGAACACCAGAACAAAATGGGGTAGTTGAAAGAAAGAACAGAACTTTGATTGAGGCTGCCAGTACCATGCTTGTTGATTCAGGTTTGCCATTAACTTTCTGGGCAGAGGCTGTAAACACTGCCTGCTATGTCTAGAACAGAGTTTTAATAAACCCCAGGCATCAAAAGACTGCCTATGAAATTCTGTATAAAATCAAACCACTGATAAGGCCTACAAAGTGTTCCACGCTAGGACTAAGGCAGTGGAGGAGACTTTGAATGTAAAGTTCAATGAACTTTCTTCAATGAAAATTCCTGCAAATCCTGCAGAACTATTTGATCTTGATAAATTTACCTTTGAAAATGTTTCTATCAAGACTAACAGTGCAGGTCCATCTCAAAGTCCTTCATCAGACTATGGATATGAAGTCATCATTCCACAACAAAAATTTGCATCAATTGGAAGAGCAGCAGATGTTCAAAACAGCTGTCAAAGCTCAACCACGGCTACCTCAACAGTTGTTGACCAAAGTAGCCCATTAACCCCTGCTTCCACATCCTCAAGCACTATTGATAAAAATCCTCAAACAGTGGATAAAAATCAGCATGCTTTCACACCACTTCCTCCTATTCCTCCACCTCCATTTCAAGCCACTGTTGGATCATCAAAGTCACCAACAGTGGTTAGCTCAGATGATTCACATCTGCAGCCCTCACCCTTAAATGCCATTGTTCCATACAAAGGAGAGTTAATCTTCTTGAAGTCTCATCCACCTGACCAAATCATTGGCAACATCAGTGAAGGGGTGCTAACAAGAAGCCAATCCTAAAACATCTGTCTTTTTGTTGGTTTCCTATCTCTCCATCAGCCACTCAAGTACCAAGAGGCACTAAAAGACAACAGCTGGGTAGAAGCCATACAAGAGGAGCTCCAACAGTTAAATAAAGCTTTGTATGGCCTGAAACAAGCACCTAGAGCCTGGTTTCTCAGATAGTGACTTTGCTAGATGCAATAAAATAAGGAAGTCCACTTCAGGAGGGTGCCAATTCCTAGGCAGTTGCTTAGTGTCTTGGAAAAGCAAAAAGCAAGCAGCTGTTTCAACATCCACTGCTGAGGCAGAGTATATAGCTACTGCAAGCTGTACAGCCCAACTGTTATGGCTTCAAAATCAACTGCTGGATTTTGGTATCACTGCCTTAAAGACACCTCTTATGTTGGACAGTCAGGCAGCAGAAAATATCATCAAAAATCCAGTTTCCCACTTAACCACCAAGCACATTGATATCAGACATCACTTTGTGAGGGATTGCTATGAAAAAGGTTTGATTTCTCTACATCATGTTCCAACTAAAGATCAGCTGGCAGATGTGCTAACAAAAGCATTAGACACATCCACCTTTGAAAGCCTGATCACTAGGATTGGCATGTTGAACATGGAATAACAGGCCAAATCCTGTTTTCCTATGAATAAAAGCATTAAAATGTTTTCAGAAAATCAAAATTCCATCCTTAAAAATAGCTAAAAATGAAAATTTTCATTAATCCTTAAAAGTCTGTCATAACCACTGTTTTGGTTCAAACATCTGTTCTGATGATTATTGTCCACTGCTGCAAGTCAACCTCTGTTTCTTCATTTCTTTGTTAATAACTGTTATTCAAAATCAGTGTTTTAACCCATTGATAGTTAAAAATTAGCCACTGTTTTCATTTCACCACTGCAAACCACTGATACTTGTTCCATCAATAGTTTCCTAAACAACCATCTTCCATTACTCATCAGAGGTTGGCACGTGGACAGTACATATCCGTCTGATCTTTTGTAACCGCTGTCACGCCAGCATTCACTTTTTCACTTTATAAAACCCTGATCAAACCCCCAAACAGGGTTTTCACTGTCGAATCGAATTCAAAATTCCTTTCTCAAAGCAGTTACCATCCATTTCTCTCAAATCACTCATCGTCTTCATCCTCTCGCAATCAACCATGGATCTTCCATACAAATCTCCTCACAACTACCTGTGCATACTTACAAAACCAAGTCAAAGCACAACCTTCAATTCCATCATTGATGCTCTTTCGTCCTCAAAGTACAAAACTTTGTTGACTTGCAATGCAACCATCTTCCTGGATACCCAAAGAGAATACTGGAAAAATGCCAAACTTGATGTTAAGGACAAAAAGCCCTTAGCAATAAATTCATCAATTCATGATATTTCAGTTTCTATTACACCTCAAACTCTGTCAGAGGTCTTTGAACTCGATGATATTCAAGGTAAAAACTCTTTTCCAAAAACAGAGTATCAAACCGATTTTATTGAGAGAGGGTATGCAGAGGAAATGAAAAAAGATACTTTGCAAAAGGGAAGTTTTCCACCTGCCATGAGGTTTTTGTTCCATACCCTCCTCATGTGTGTCTCAAACAAGACCACAGCCTTTAATGAAATACCATTAAAAATCCAATATTTGGGATATGCTACCATGCAAAATGAAAATTTTAATTACTCCCAAGAGATTTTTAATTACATGGTCAAAAATATTAATAATATCAAAGAAAATAAAAAACCATTTCTATTATTTCCAAGGTTTTTAAGTTATTATTTTCAAAAGAAATTTTCAAAGGATAATGCACATGTGCTTATCCATGGAAATCCTTTTCAAATAAACAGCCTTTCTTCTGAAACTTTTACTAGGATGTCAAAACCTTCGAAAACACAAACAGAGGAGCCTGAGCAGAATTTAGCAGCAACTCCTCAGGTCCCTGCTGTTGAGCCCACTACTCAAGGTGATCACAGCAGCAAAACCACTATTGTGAAACCCACACCTAAAACCACCAAAAGACCCAAAAAGAAAAATATTCAAAAGCCCCCCAAACCTCATAAAAAGGTAACTCTGGAAGATGAGATCCCAGAGCAACTACCAGTGACAACACAAAAGTCACCAGAAACCACTGCTGCTACTTCCTCACAGCAGTTGGATGAAAGATCTCAACCTGAGCCTCAAACTCCTCCTGCTTCTTTTCAAAAAGTTCAGGTTGTATCAACAGGGACACCAAATTATGATGCTCTGGAATCACTTGATTCCATCATCCACAGCCCAGCTCCTGGGGCAAATTCTCTTTCTACACCCATACTCACTGCCCAAATTCCACCACAAATATTACCCTTGTTGGATGCACTTGATATAGCCCAGACACAAATCAGTTCTTCTCAATCACCTGTCAATGAGAATATGCCACAACAAGTGACTGAGTCTGGTGTCTCTATCATTGCTAACCCACCAACAACTGAGGAGGTTACACCCCTTGAGTTACATGTAACTCTTGGTGGTAGTTCAAGTGGAGCAGCAACTACAGGTGTTGAATCAACTGATTTACATCTGGCCAGTTGTTTCATTACTCAGACTCCCTTGAAGGCAATTTCTTCTTTTGGAACCAAAGTAACTACTAGTGAGTATCTAATACCTACTGGTGTGTTTACAATGGTAACATCTGCTGAAGAAAGAAGTCCCCAGTACCAAGAAAAAGGGGCATCAGTGGATGACTTTTGGGAAACTTTCCGTAAGTCAACTACTGATATAACCACTGCCAGTGGGAAATCAGATGATCCCATTAAGTTGGGTGATGGTTTAAAATACAAATAATTGACGGAGAGGGTTGACAATATTGACACATCTGTTGCAGAGATCAAAATTATGCTGCAACAGTTGTTACAAACACAAAAGGCAACACCCACTGCTGCAACAGCTGCAACATCTGCTCCATCATCTGCTCCTACTCCCACTGAGCTTTGGAATCTATTTCAACCTATGCTTCATCAACAAAGACAATATGCTGACCATCAACATGAGATTCAACTTCAAATGGTCAAAAATGCAATGGAAGCTAGGTATAAAGATACACAAGCAGATATCAAGGCAATCAAGGCCCATTTGCTGCAAACCACTGGCACTGCTCCTCCTTCAATCATTTATGTTGAAAACCCTGATGATGCCAAAAAGGGGGAGAAAGGCAAAATGGGAAAAAAAGGTTTGTATTTACCACCTGATAAACTGTCTAAACCTACTGTGGAAATCCCAAGGCCAGATGGTTCTGATGTGTGCAAAATGCAACATATAAATTACATCAAATGTGGCATAAAAATAACCCTTTTTTAGTACTAATGTTGGAAAAAGTGTGTTTTTGTCTTCCTTTTGTATTTTCAGGATTAAATGAGCTCAAATGAACAAAAGAAGCAAAAATGCAGCCAAATCTAACAATAATACAAGAAAAGGAATAAACGTGGCATGCCCGACCCCTCGACAGCATCTCCCCAAGCAAAAACAAGAGAACAGAAGGCTGAACACGCCCCGTGCTCAGTGAGCACGGGGGCGTGCCCAAGTGTCTGCAGAAAAGACAAAGTTGTAGAAGCTTTTATCACCCACCACGGGGGCGTGCCCAGTGGACACGGGGCCGTGGTCAACTCAAAGATTCGCAGAATCTAGGCAAATCTTGATAGTACAGATACGCTTCTACACACGGGGTCGTGCCTAGCGGACACGGGGGCGTGGTCAACTAATGCAGACAAACTGCATTTAATGAAGAAAGAGAAGATGAGTGGACACGGGGCCGTGTCCAATGGACACGGGGTCGTGTCCGGGCTTCTGTGCAGGCTATAAATAGGGATACTTGGCTCACTTGCAAACCATCCCTTGGCAAACCACCTCTCTCACACTTCACCCACCCACCACTACCATCACAACCCACAAGCCACATCCACCACCATCATCCATCATCCATCATCCATCATAGAGTGTGTGAGTAGTCTCGGGATCCAAGATTGATCGTAAGAGTTCTTGACAGTCAAAGGCCATGTTTGCCTAAGTCTCTTACATCACTTGGTGAAGACAAGCATTTAGTGTAATACTTTTTATCTTTAATCTTTTCGCACTTTTTATTTGGTTATGTAATAATGACTTTAATAACTAGTTTCTTATGTTGAAGGTGAATCTTCCTTATCATTTGTCCGTGGTGTCTTGGCATTATTTTACTGTCTATATAAAATAAAATATTTTCACCATTCATATCTCCATGGTCTATATGGAGATATGTTGGCTACCTGGTCGGGGGTTAAGGGAATGGTTTGGTAAGAGTCTTGCCTTGTTCAGCGTATAGATCCTACAAGGACCTGGGTCAATTTTAGTAGGACCTCCTTCAATACCCACTGGTATTGGATGGCGGGGGTCCGAACTCCTTGACCCCCTCATATGTAAACTACTATTAAAACTTTAACCCGGCTATTTGGGATTGTATCCCTGCTGACTCAAACTACTTAGCCGAGGGTAACGTCACCTTCAAAAGAGGGGCCTACCACATTATGCATTAATAACTTAATTAATTATCTTCCAATAATCCAACCCTTTAGGATTGTATCCTTGCTGAATCAAACTACTGGGTTGAGGGTAACGTCACCTTAAAAAGAGGGGCCTACTACTATAACTAAGATAATCTCTTAAAAAGTGCAAAAGTGCGGAAATAATCAAAGGTTACACTAAAGGCGAGTCGGATCCAAGTGATTCATCTTGTCTATCTGTTTTTTATTTTTATTTTTATTTTTCAGCATTTTTAGTTTTTATTTTCTAGTTTAAAAATCTTTTTCTAAATGTTTGGTTTGATTAGACGTTGAGGATAAACCGGTACTAAAAGCGCTTGTGTCCTTGGACGACCTCGGTATCTTACCAACGCTATACTACGCCCACGATGGGTACACTTGCCCATATGTGTGTTTACTGTTAGTAAAATATCGTGTTTTATAAATTTAAAACTTGACTAAAGTGTAAAAAGGGCTAAAAATATACATAAAAATATATGACACTGCACGCACATCAAGTTTTTGGCGCCGTTTCCGGGGACACAAGGATTTTAAGAAAGCTTAAAATCAACGGCCTAATCAGTTTTTTTTTAAAACCTTTTTAAAACGCGTGCATTTTTCTGCATTTTAGGTAGTTTTTGCATTACAGTAGCCTGAACACGGGGCCGTGCTGCATTTTTTCACAAAACACCTAGATACAGAGTCTGAACACGGGGTCGTGCTCATTGAACACGCCCCGTGCTCAACAAAACCAGTCACTTTTATTAAAACGCCCAGATACAGATTCTGAACACGGGCCGTGCTCACTGAACACGGGGCCGTGTCCAGCCTCTATTTCTGTTTTTATTTTTATTTTCTGGTCTCGAGACTCTGTTGTAGTCTGCTGAGTGATTCTTATGGATCAATACTCAGGAGGCTACAACTACACATATGAGGAGGATGATTATAGGGAAGACTATTGCACCATTTGTGGTGACCCGCACTCGGTACAATATTGTGACTTATTTCAACCATCCATTTCATACACCTACTATAGGAGCCCAGGTACGAGCCATCGACTTCATACACATCCTATGAAGACCAAAGGTATGAACCTTCTCCCTCATACTCATATTTTGATGAACCAAGGTATGAGCCTTCATACTCATACTTTGAGGAACCAAGATATGAGCCTCCACCTTCATATGCTTATTATGAGGAACCATGGCGTGAACAACCCACCTCATATGAGTATTATGAAGAACAAAATTATGACCCTTATCCATCATATACTTACAACGAAGGACAATGGTGTGAACCATCTATTTCCTATGAGTACCATGAGGAACAAAGGATTGAACATCCGGATTCAATCTTTGAGGATCCTGATCCTTACTCTATCACTGACATAGCCGATAGGATAATAGAAAAAATTAAAACTATCGAACGATGCATAAAAGAATCTCGTGCAAGGGAAGAAGAGTCCCACGCAAGAGAAGAGTTTACTCGTAATAAAGAAGAGATAGTTGAAAATGTAAAAATGGAAGAACAAGTAAGTGAAAAACCGACACATGAGTTAAACAACGAAAAAGGTGAGTTCGACAACGTTAAAATTCAAGAAGAGTCTAATTTTGAAGAAATTAATCTCTTGTCACCTTCTTTTGAAAATCATTGTTTAGTTTCCACTCATGCTAAGTTTTTAAAAGAGTTGAACACTAACACTAAAATTGACGAAACGGTAAGCATTAAGTTAACAAATGATCAAACTTCGCTAATAAAAGAAAACCCATTTGAAATTAACATTACACCGGTTCCAAGTTTTTTTTTCAAAACTCCTTTATTAGTAATATCACAATTGATAAAGATCTTTGTGTTAATATAATGCCAAACTACATTTTCGAAAAATTAAGTATTAGTGATTTTTCTCCACTTCAAATACCCATTTTTCTATCCAATCGGAAAGCAATAAAATCAATCGGTGTAGTTTAGGATGTCTTGGTCCAAATAAATCAAATGGTAATCCCAACCGACTTTGTCATCCTTGATGACGCTCCTCTAGTGTTGGGACGACCCTTTGTAAAAACCCACGAAGCTTTGAAAAACCGGAAGTACAACAATCTATCTATTCAATTAGGGGCATTTAAAAGAAGTGTCGATCTTGAGCGTTCAATGAAATATCTATTCGGCAATAATGACCCCCTAATTGAAGATGAAGATGAACCACCCAATACAAAAGAAGAAATTGACCACTTTGTTGAAGAAGAGGTCGCCATAGAACAAACTTTTAAAGTTCTTGATCGAAATGAGCAACCAAATAAGGAGTCTCCTAAAAACCCACCTCTTGAGCTCAAAGAACTCCCAAAAGGTTTGGAATATGCTTTTCTAGACAAAGATGGTAAATCACCTGTAATTATTTCGTCAAAATTAACTAGTGTAGAAAAAGAAAAATTAATTTCACTTTTGAAAAAACACAAAAATGCGATCGCTTGGAAGCTTGTAGATATTAAAGGCATAAGTCCTTCCATGTGCACGCACCAAATTTTAATGAATGATGACTATAAATCGGTAATACAACCACAACGTAGAGTAAATCTAAATGTCCAAGAAGTGGTTAAAAACGAAGTCATCAAATTACTTGACGCCGGACTTATTTACCCTATCTTCGATAGTCCTTGGGTAAGTCCCGTCCAAGTAGTTCCAAAGAAAGGAGGTATGACGGTAATAACTAACGAGAAAAATGAATTAATACCAACGAGAACCGTCACAGGATGGAGGGTATGTATAGATTATCGTCGATTAAATGAGGAAACAAGGAAAGACCACTTTCCTTTACCTTTTATTGATCAAATGTTAGAAAGATTATCTGGTCACAAATTTTATTGTTTCTTAGATGGTTTTTCAGGTTACTTTCAAATCCCGATAGCACCCGAAGACCAAGAAAAGACAACATTCGCATGTCCCTATGAAACTTTTGCTTATCGACGCATGTCGTTTGGTCTATGTAATGCCCCCGCAACCTTTCAACGTTGCATGGTGGCCATCTTCCATGATATAATAGAAAAGACAATGGAAGTCTTCATGGACGACTTTTCTATCTTTGGAGATTCATATGACCAATGCCTCGATAATCTTGAGCGAATGCTATCCCGATGTGAGGAAACTAACCTCGCCCTTAACTGGGAAAAATTCCATTTCATGGTAACGGAGGGAATAGTACTCGGTCATAAGATCTCAAGCGGGGGAATGGAGGTAGATCGAGCCAAAATAAACACTATTTCTTGATTACCACCCCCATCCTCCGTTAGAGCTATCAGAAGTTTCCTAGGGCATGCCGGATTCTATAGACGATTTATCAAAGACTTCTCTAAAATCTCAAGGCCTCTAACAAAATTACTTGAAAAAGATGCCCCTTTCATCTTTGACAAGGATTGCAATCAAGCATTTCTAACCCTAAAAGAAATGCTAGTCAATGCACCTATCATGATAGCACCTGATTGGAAATTACCTTTCGAAATCATGTGTGATGCAAGTGACTTTGCAGTTGGAGCCGTCTTGGGACAAAGAAAAGATAAGCATTTTCACCCAATTTATTATGCTAGTAAAACACTTAACGATGCACAAGAAAATTACACAACAACAGAAAAAGAATTACTAGCCGTGGTATTTGCTTTTGATAAATTTCGTTCTTATCTTGTTCTTTCTAAAACAATAGTCTATACAGATCATGCAGCCATTCGATATCTCTTCAAGAAGCAGGATGCTAAACCACGTTTGATTCGGTGGATTCTACTCCTCCAAGAATTTGACATTGAAATCAAAGACAAAAGAGGAGCAGAAAACACCGCGGCAGATCATCTTTCACGCTTAGAAGACCCAGCTTTGGAGGCAACCAGGGACGAGAAAATCAACGAAAAGTTCCCAATGGAGTCCTTGGAAATGGTGGAATACCAAGAAGAACCATGGTACGCCGACGATGCTAACTACCTAGCTAGCGGTATAGTCGCGAAAAGATGGCCACATCATCAAAGAAAGAAATTCTTTGCCGATGTAAAGCATTATTTTTGGGAAGATCCTTATCTTTTCAAAATGAGTGCCGATCAACTCATCCGACGATGCGTACATGGTAGTGAAGCAAGGAGAATTCTCCGCCATTGTCATGAAGGTCCATACGGAGGACATCATGGTGCCGCAAGTACCGCACGGAAGGTATTTGATTCAGGATTTTATTGGCCAACCATTTACAAAGACGCCCAAAGTCTTGTCAAGACATGTGACGCTTGCCAAAGATCAGGTAATATTTCTTCCAAAAATGAAATGCAACAAAATGGCATTCTTGTTTGTGAAATTTTTGATGTGTGGGGACTCGACTTTATGGGACCTTTCCCACCGTCAAAAGGAAACAAATATATACTTGTGGCAGTAGATTACTTGTCTAAATGGGCCGAGGCCGAGGCACTTCCAACAAATAATGGAAGAGTCGTGGTAAGATTTCTGAAAAAACTATTCTCTCGTTTTGGAACACCAAAGGCTTTAATAAGTGATAGAGGTACCCATTTTTGTAACCATCAACTTGAAAAAATCTTAACAAGGTATGGGGTCTATTACCCGGTTTCAACGGCATATCACCCTCAAATAAACGAACAAGCCGAAGTGACTAATAGAGGTTTAAAACGAATACTTGAAAAAACCGTAGGGTTAAATAAAAAAGAATGGGCAGATAAATTAGATGACGCTTTATGGGCTTTTCGAACTGCTTATAAAACAATAATAGGTACAACCCCATGTAAGCTCGTCTATGGAAAAAGTTGTCACTTGCCAGTAGAAATAGCTCACAAGGCCTACTGGGCAATTAAAAATGTAAACTTGGATTTAGAATTTGCAGGTAAAAATCGATTTTGCCAATTAAACGAATTAGACGAATTAAGGAATTATGCATACTCTAACTTCGAAATTTATAAGGAAAGAATGAAAAACTTGCATGAGAAACACATTAAACCTAATGAATTTCGAGTAGGAGATCAAGTTCTATTGTTTAATTTACGACTTCGGTTATTTCCTGGTAAATTAAAGTCTAGGTGGTCAGGACCTTTTTCTATCACCCATATTTTCCCACACGGTGCAGTGGAAATTAAATCTCGGAATAGAATTCCATTCAAAGTCAATGGCCAACGGCTGAAGCTATATCAAGGATTCATTGAGGATGAGGAAGAAGAAATCTCGCTTCAAACGGTCGAAGAGTAAAAGCATCAACATCATACCTGGTAAGTTACGAACAATCGGGAGAACATCTAAATCGGTAAGATTTCTAAAACCAAAGTTTCGGGAAAACAGGGCACTCACACGAGCACTTAAAAAAAATTTCAAAATTGCCCGCCCACGGGGCCGTGCTCAGCGAACACGGGGCCGTGTCCAGATGCCCAGTAACATAAAAATTTGTTTTTAAACACACTTTTACATATTCAATCAACCTAAAAACTTATTTTTGGGACACATTGAGGACAATGTGTAATTTAAGTGTGGGGGGATGCTAAAACCTTGAATTTTGCAAGTCCTAATTACAAGCCTACACAAAACTCTATTGGAACCGCTAAACACCCCAAATTTTTTCAAAAACTTTTCATTTTTTTACTTATCTTGGTTTAATTCGGGAATTTCAAGTTCTAAAAAGGTTATATTTTTACAAATTTACAACCGATAACGTCGTAATAAAAAGAACCAACATAAGAAACTTATGAAACGGCATGACAAATCTAGTTAAAATTTGATTATATATACTTAATCACATAAAAACCCATTCCCACAAAAAGTGAGTTTTGAGCCTTTATTGAGCATATAAATACACATCTTTAAACTAAATGCTCATTTTTCGTTTCTTGTGTGAATAGCCGCTTGGTTCTTACAACTCTAGAACTTGCCACGAGGATACGTTCCCGGTCCTTACCAACTTAAACCCAAGTAAGTAAATGATGGAGGCATTAGGACTAACCCTTTTTTTCCTTCAACACCATTATTTTTTCTTTTTTTTTACCACCTACCCAAAATCCCCCTAGTTAACCCCTTTGAGCCTAAACCTTTTCATTTCTTAACCCAAATCAAAACACTCTTTTTACCCACCAAAACCCTTTTTCATTTTAAACCCGTTATTTTAGTAACAAAGCTCGGTTTTCTTGTGACTTTCTTAAAAAAAATCATAAAGAAGAAAAGAAAAATGAAGTTAGCAATAAACAAACAAAGCTCATCAAAAGAAGGCTTGTTTGAATAATGCTTCATTAGAATAAAAAGTCACAAAAACAAAATGTTTTACGAAAACCGACGCTTTTTACGACTTTCGCCCTTTTTCTACTAACCACTAACCCAACCACCTACCTTTAACCCAAGCCTAACCCTTCCCCCAAAAGTCCTCTTGATATTTACAAAGGTTTATAGTTAAAAAGGAGGAGGATTGATTGCTTGGCAAGCTTATGGTAGGAGTAAGTTCCATGCCGCTCTCGAGTGCTTCACAAAAATACACCTTCGACCGAGTGTTGAGTGATCCCCCATGAGGTATGTGAACTTGTATATAAATGGAATTTTCAAGAGGCATGTTATGCCCTAATAAGTAATTTATCTTACGTAATGTTCTAAATAAATCATGACGAATAGGATTGTAAATAAAATAAAAATAAAACCTAATAAAGAATCTTGGAATCCCGACACTCTATGACAAGCCCAAAACCTTCTCTTCTACCCATTCCATTTGGGAGTGTAAGCCACATTGTAAAGAGTTTTGCTTGAGGACAAGCAAAAATTCAAGTGTGGGGGTTTTTGATGTGTGCAAAATGCAACATATAAATTACATCAAATGTGGCATAAAAATAACCCTTTTTTAGTACTAATGTTGGACAAAATGTGTTTTTGTCTTCCTTTTGTATTTTCAGGATTAAATGAGCTCAAATGAACAAAAGAAGCAAAAAATGCAGCCAATTCTAACAATAATACAAGAAAAGGAATAAACGTGGCATGCCCGACCCCTCGACAGCATCTCCCCAAGCAAAAACAAGAGAACAGAAGGCTGATCACGCCCAGTGCTCAGTGAGCACGGGGGCGTGCCCAAGTGTCTGCAGAAAAGACAGTTGTAGAAGCTTCTATCACCCACCACGGGGCGTGCCCAGCGGACATGGGGCCGTGGTCAACGCAAAGATTCGCAGAATCTAAGCAAATCTTGATAGTACAGATACGCTTCTGCACACGGGGTCGTGCCCAGCGGACACGGGGGCGTGGTCAACTAATGCAGACAAACTGCATTTAATGAAGAAAGAGAAGATGGGTGGACACGGGGTCGTGTCCGGGCTTCTGTGCAGGCTATAAATAGGGGTGTTTGGCTCACTTGCAAACCATCCCTTGGCAAACCACCTCTCTCACACTTCACCCACCCACCACCACCACCACCACCATCACAACCCACATCCACCACCATCATCCACCATCCATCATAGAGTGTGTGAGTAGTCTCGGGATCCAAGATTGATCGTAAGAGTTCTTGACAATCAATGGCCATGTTTGCCTAAGTCTCTTACATCACTTGTTGAAGATAAGCATTTAGTGTAATACTTTTTATCTTTAATCTTTTCGCACTTTTTATTTGGTTATGTATTAATGACTTTAATTACTAGTTTCTTATGTTGAAGGTGAATCTTCCTTATCATTTGTCCGTGGTGTCTTGGCATTATTTTACTGTCTATATAAAATAAAAGATTTTCACCATTCATATCTCCACGGTCTATATGGAGATATGTTGGCTACCTGGTCGGGGGTTAAGCGAATGGTTTGGTAAGAGTCTTGCCTTGTTCAGTGTATAGATCCTGCAAGGACCTGGGTCAATTTTAGTAGGACCTCCTTCAATACCCACTGGTATTGGATGGCGGGGGTCTAAACTCCTTGACCCCCTCATATGTAAACTACTATTAAAACTTTAACCCGGCTATTTAGGATTGTATCCCTGCTGACTCAAACTACTTAGCCGAGGGTAACGTCACCTTCAAAAGAGGGGGCCTACCACATTATGCATTAATAACTTAATTAATTATCTTCCAATAATCCAACCCTTTAGGATTGTATCCTTTCTGACTCAAACTACTGGGTTGAGGGTAACGTCACCTTCAAAAGAGGGGCCTACTACTATAACTAAGATAATCTCTTAAAAAGTGCAAAAGTGCGGAAATAATCAAAGGTTACACTAAAGGCGAGTCAAATCCAAGTGATTCATCTTATCTATCTGTTTTTTATTTTTATTTTTATTTTTCAGCATTTTTAGTTTTTATTTTCTAGTTTAAAAATCTTTTTCTAAATTTTTGGTTTGATTAGACGTTGAGGATAAACCGGTACTAAAAGCTCTTGTGTCCTTGGACGACTTCGGTGTCTTACCAACGCTATACTACGCCCACGATGGGTGCACTTGCCCATATGTGTGTTTAGTGTTAGTAAAATATCCTGTTTTATAAATTTAAAACCTGACTAAAGTGTAAAAAGGGCTAAAAATATACATAAAAATATATAACACTGCACGCACATCAGTTCAAAAAAGGTTGATATAACCCAAAATGCACTTGCTGATGAAAAAGCAAAACAGAAAAGGGATAGGGAAACAAAGGGTTCTAAAAGATTTGAAAAGGAGTAGAAAGCTTTGATGGAAAAGGAAGAGCATGGTACTTCTAGACCCAAGGAAGAGCAAGAAATTCCTATACCAAAAAGAAGACAGCCTACTAGAAAAGTAAGGCAACCCAAAACCACACCTTCCAAAACCACAAAACATATTCCTCAAATCCCCAAAACTTCCCCACATCAAACCTCCAAACCAACAGATGTTGTTACAACCACTGCTACACCAAAAACATCATCACCATCACAAAAACCACCTGCCAAAAAGCATAAGACAACTGATGACACATCAGCAGTTGTAATGACAACAGTGGTTGAAACACCAGTTGTTTTAGCAGCTGTTAGTCAGCCACCTACCACTTCAATCACTACCACTCAACCCACAAATCCACCACCAACCTCTCCAAAACCCAAAAGGAGAAGGATAATACTGGATGATGACTCCTCACCACCTCCAACATCTTCACAACCACTGACCCTTGGTACCATTCCAAACCCTGTTCCACTCTCTTCAATACAAGCTGTTAATCCAAATACTGCTATTGCTCCTGCAGGAGTCCTGTATCCATTAGATCTTCCAGCAGTAAGGGAGGAAATCAAATCCTTTTACTCTGAAGATGACCCTGCAAAAAGGAATCTGCCATCTCTTCAAGGTTATCCTAGACCTAATAACATAGAAGAATATTTGAAGCTAAAGGCTCAACAAGCAGAGGATATCTCTAAAAGAAATACAGAAGGAAAGTCTGACAAAGAGATTTAAAGAAACTACCAATATCTGCTAACTCAAGTCAGAACTTTGGAGCAGTTTTCAAAAGATCTTTGTCAAAAACTATCAGAAAGAGATGATGAAAACATGAGAAAAGATTACGTTGATCACATCATGGCTTTCAAGAAATACAAAGCAGAGAAATATCAATATAAAGAATGTACCATTAGTGAGCTTAAAGAGGAGTTAGAAAGTGTGCAAAAGATGAACAAAGACAAAGTAAAACACACTCCTCCTGTTTGGTCCAAGTACAAGAAAAATGTACCAGAAGGGGCTTTAAAGCTGAAGATAATGAAAGAAGAGCTTATTGCAGCTGATTATGGGTCATGGAATCAGGTCACAAGATGGTCAGAAGATAAAGTCTTAGCCACTTACAAAAGGTTGGAAGAGTTGAGAAAGAAAGATCCAAAGGTTTCTCAAAAGCCTGATTATCCTGAAACAGTGGTTCCAGCTAAACCACAAAAGTTACAAATCAGGAGATCCACTACTCCACCTGCTCCCATCCTTTATCAAAGAAGGAAACAAAAGCAGATGGATGATGAAACAGAAGTAGATAAAGCACAAGGGGATTACATTATAAAAATGGTCCTTCAGCAAATGATAGCAGAAAATCCTGAATTGGCAAAAGCTGCAAACATTGCCCAAAGTGTTATAACCAGGCCTCCATCTCCAAACTCATCATCAATAAAACCTCTCCCAAGAAACCCACTGAATTCAAAAATACTAAAGTGGAAATCTGACAAACAGACCCACGTATTGACTTTGCTCAAATCCAGTGGTGAGGTGAAGCACATATCAAGGGAACAAGCACTAGGCCTAAGTGTTGAAGATCTGCAGGATCTCCTTGAGCTTCCACTATGCAGGGATGAGGATGATACAAGTTCCATGGACTTTGAATTACAATTCAAAGGACAAGTTAGGGAATATTTGATGAGGCAATAAAAATCTAAGAATAATGAAGAGTTTTGGCATCATCTGTTCCAGGGGGAGATTGTTGGGATTGAACCCTACCAAAGGAACAGTTGATAAAGCCAAAACTGGATCAGATCAGTGGGTTCACAATAAGCAGTTGATTGCAACAGATCTTTCCCCTTGATAGTGGCTCTAACATCTGATGGATTCAAGTACTGCCCTTCCTAACTACTGCTGACCTAAAAGACTGATGAAGACTAAGTGCTGATGCTCAATCAACTGTTATGTCTCAAGTACTGCTGAAGACCAAAGCACTACTGGAGCCTAAGCAGTGGAATGAAGGATCAGTTGTTTTGTTTATGCTTTGTATATTGTAATCAGTTGTTTGTAATCAGTGGTTGTAATAAGTCAGTAGTTTGAGTTTGTTAGGAGGTTAGATGTCACTATCATGGTGACGTCAGCAAAGATGCCACAGTGGTTTGTTCTGTACTATAAATAGAACAGTGACCTGTACTGTTCTATTAGCTCTCTTCATCATAACTCATTCTGTACGAACATTCTTTGTGAGCTCAGGCTGAGGGGGAGATTGTATGCATTCATGCAAGTGTAATTGAAGATTGTAATAAATATAATCATTCGATTCCATGTTAAACATGTTTGTTGAAAGCAATTCTCTCATTTGATTGTGTGTTGAAAGTTTGATTCATTTAGTTTCCGCTGCACTTAAATTCAATTCATCTTCATTATATTCAAACAAACACAATCATAAGAAACTCAGATCCTAAAAAGTTTTGATAGAAAACTTGGTGGAATCTTGTTCCCACCAAGCTCACAACTTAGTCTATGGTTGTGGGTTTGTGTTTAGAGGATTTCCATCAAAGTTTTGGGTTCAACCACCCATTTAAATTTTGTTTATACTTGTTAAATTAAGCTTGAATTAGTTAGTTTCATATCCTTAACATTCATGACCCTCTGAATCATCACTTAGATGATTTGTGTAGTGGTGAATCCTTATTATTCATGATCCTCCGAATCGTCCTTGTGATGCTTTGTGTAGTGGTGAATTTACAAGAGGTTAAACCTCCATACTTGACATACATGATAATCTATGTTTGGACTTAGTTAGATGTTATTATTACTATATAACCTATATATAATTATATAAAAAACATGGCTGAGTTTGTGGTGTTAATCAAACCATGATTAACCATCATAAACCTAAGCTATCATATCAAAGATTCTAGAGTTTTGATTATGATTCCAATGGGCAATTTGGGACCCATGAAACCACTAATTATGGTGTCATAAACAAACTCTTAGAACTTGGATATTACTTTCACTTAAACATACTTTTTAATACTTTCATTTCCAAATCCGAATCTTTCCATTCATTCTTAAATCCCATGAACTTACACACCTTTGTTTACCCTTGTAGGGTGACTCAGTGTTCCATCTCCAAACCAATCAACTCTTCACGGAATTACCAAGTGGAAGCTTGCAAAACCGTGAGTACACTTGACCCATTTCTTTTTAAAACACTTTGGGTTGTAACATGTTAACGTACAAAATGCACAAACACACATAAACATACTTTAATTCCCTCAATCGTTATACATGCTTAATTGTTATGCTTAGGTTCATGCTAGATACATACATGCTTTTTGTCATTAACTTAGCTAGTCCAAACTTAACATATATAGCGCTATAGGAGTAGCACGCCACCCGTCGAGGTCTTGTTAAGCTTTTTATTCATAAATAGTCTCGTTACTTTTGTGGCGAGGGATACTTATAATTCTTGTGGACACTTGGGTTTGACACTTAGTATTGCATGCTAGATAACCTTGTATACAATTTGCAATGTGGATTAGAGAAAATTCTTTTCATACTTATTCTATGTATATACAAACTTGTGTACTCGCCAATGCTTTTGCGTTGAACCTTTATTTTTAACATGTTACAGGTTGATGATGATGATATGACAAATCTAGTAGGGAAGATTTAGAAACACGCTTAAATTACTAGATTTGCTTATTTTGCTATGTTGAACTTTTTTTATTTGTCATTTTGATGTTGTACTTGTATTTCTTTCACTGTACTTGACAATTCATGAATATGAATGAAATCGGTTTGAACTTAATTATTGTCGCAAATAGTGTTATGTGTGATGAGCAATCTATTTCGTCTCACTCCGATGATTCCGCCGTCGGTTGGGGTGTGACACGGGTCATAACTAAGGAACTAACCTATGACCTGGTTTAATCCGTATTACTTGATAACTGAAACAATTGGGGGTTAATGGTACCGTGTCCGGGCGTCCCAACCTATGAACTATTATGGCCATACGAAATAACGCGCTGGGGTAGGCATACCGACTATAAAACGCGTTATTTAACTTTGGTGTGTACCTTAATTATTATAGCACTGAAAATGACCGGCTTTGATATATGGTTCCCGATTGTATGAAAAGTATTGTAAATCTGGTGACAAGATAAAATCCAAAGAAATATTAAATGATTACCTACTGGTTTTCTCTATCTATAAAACTCTTTTTGAAAAAACGGTTTTCAAAACGAGTCAATTAATTGTATTTACCAGCGAAAGCTGGCGTATTTTCAAAAGATTGAACCACAGGTACCGAACCTTGATATTAGGCCGGGAATCTAGGTCAGCTATGCTAAAGGCTATGTAATTTGCAACTCCTCAGCTTAAGGTCTATGATGTCTAAAGCTCTTTTTATTTTGATCCTGCCTGTGGGCTTGTACTTGAACGCTTGTATAACTTTTATATATATATATATATATATATATATATTCAAGCTTTTATTAAATGAATATTTTTACTCAATACTCCCGCTGCATAATAACTTGTGACACTGTTATCCAATCGTCACGCTTAAACCCTATCTATCTGGGCCCACCAGAAATCGGGGTGTGACATCCACCCACCACCATCTTCAACCACCACCCTCCACCATCTCATCCCTTGCGCTGTTAACTCCATCCACTCCGACGACCACCACCATCTACGACTTGTTTTGTTGACAACAATTCTTCTTCCCCTCTTAAAGGTGTTTTCCGTCCACATCAAGAACTATAGCCCAAAGCGTTATTATTGTCAATCATCACACAAGGAGACCCATGAAACTTCGGTAGAAACCACAACCAGACAACCACAATAGAATTGTGATTTTAGGTAAACGAGCATGGGGCATTACGTGAGGATACTAATCTTGGCAGACATGCCCTCATTTTTTCCAGTAAAATAGGAGATAATCGAAAAGAGGGCGCTGTCGACGTGATGTGGGCTACCATCAGATTTGTGAGAGGAGATCAATTTGTGAGTGAATTGATGGCTTAGATCTATGGTGGAGGGGGGCTACAATTGGAGATGCTCGTGATTTCATAGAGCGAAGTTCTTGGTAGACGATGGTGGAAGGTGGAGGAGGTTGAAGATGGTGGTGGGTGTGGATAGGTCCTATTTGAATTTAATTGATTATTTATTTTATATGTTCTTTAATCTTTTAGTTATTTTTTAAATAGTAAGGCTAATATAATCATTTCACATCAACTTAAACTGAAAAATCTAACCTTCATCTGTCAAAGGACTATCAGAGTAATAAGTGAGAATATCACACAATACCAACATGTAATTTTAAAAAAGATGAAACTTAGGGTGGAAGGGGTACTCAAACACATTAGGAGTGGTAAACTCTTCACCTATTTAATCAACAAATGTCATGTCAATTCCCTTCTATGTTCCTCATTTTGCACTCACACACTAGGGGTGCTCCCTATGTGGGGAGTCCATTTTTTGTATTTCTATAAATTATGCATTAATAAATAAACCCTATTTTAAACAAAATAAAACTACATTTAATTAAAAAAAAAAGACATTACATTAAATTAAATAAATAATATTACATTAATATAAAAATAAGACTACACGTTAAAATAAAAAAATGACATTAAAATATAAAAGACGTTTGAAAACTAAAACTAATTTAATTATTCTTCATCAGAATCCGTCAAAAGGTAGGGCAAATCTTGTTCTCCAAGATGCTCCACGAGATCATATTTTAGCCTCCAATGCGTATTTTCTTCAATGAGCTCGTTAAAAACAGTATCATCAAAAACGGGCTCGACTGGAGGATCCCGAATGTGTATCGGTGCAATCGTGTTTCCGTCGTCTTTTAGAATCATGTTATGTATAATAATGCATGTATATACGACATACCTAATCTTTTTTACACTCATAGCATGCATTGGTCGATTAAGTATACCTCATTTTGACTGCAAAACACCAAAAGCCTGTTCCACGTCTTTTCTTGCCGCCTCGTGTTGCCTCTTGAACTTCTTTTCCTTCAGAATGTGAGGATACGGAAATTATTTCACAAACACGGACCAAGTAGGGTAGATTCCATCGGTAAGATGGTATCCACGCTTGTACAAATGGTTGTTCACGTAAAATGGACATTTTGGTGTAGTTCCATTTTGTTGAGTAAGAAATAATGGAGATTGTTGGAGCACATTAACGTCGTTTTGTGAACCTCGTGGACCACAAAAAGCATGCCAAATCCACAAATCTTGAGAGGGCACCGCTTCGAGCATAATTGTCGGGTACCTGTGATCCCCCCTCATATATTGGCCCCGCAACTCTGTTGGACACATTCTCCAAACAAAATGCGTACAATCAAGGCTACCCAACATCCTAGGAAGGTGATGTTTCTCCTCATAAGCTTGGTACAAAAGCGCAACATCGTGGCTTGTTGGTCTACGTAAGAACTCGGAAGCGTAGAAATTACATACCGTTTGGTAAAAATATTCTAGACACTCACGGGAAGTTCTTTCGGCCATATTTAAATACTAGTCGTTCTCGTATGGAGGGTCACCAGTTGCAAGTTGTTTAATTGCTGATATAACTTTTTGCAATGGTGTAAAACTCTTCTTTATTCTTCCATCCACGCCTTCTTGAAACCACGAGTTATTCGCTTGCACGTCACTCACAATTTCTAAAAACAACCTTTTTTAACATACGAAACCTATGACGAAAAATTTCCTCATTGAATTTGGGCTCCTCGACAAAATAATCTGCTATAAGGGTTCCGTGGCCTTTCTCTCATCATGACGGACAACTTTTTTTTACTAGACGTGCACGTGTCTTCAGTGCGGCTTGCTAGATGAGAGTTTTGATAAAAATTAAGCTACTATCGCTTGAGGAAGAATCATCGTCTTCACTAACATCGAATGGAATGAACAGCGGTATGTCATCCGCCATTTTAGAAAATAGGGTGAGATTTTTGGAATGTGAAAGAAAGGATTTGGTTGATAGAAGTTTTGTGAAGAGAAGTGAAAAATGACGTTGTTTATAAAGAAACGTGTATTTTTTTTATTTAATGAATAACAGCTGTTAATACAACGGTTACATAAGATAACGACTAGTTTTTATTCTTCCCACACTTGGTGACCACTCACCATTGAAAACAATTACCAAATACCGAAAGGGCGCCACCAACGGTACGCCCGCATGGCAAACCCAACTCATCGATCTGTTTACTGAAACGCCCCTATCACCCTTAGGAGAAACACATTTACACTTTTCTTTTAGATACAACATCATTAATTATTATAAATAACAATTCACAAAGGGACAATTGCATATTTCCCCTTAAAAAAACTTCTTAGTTGCGTATTTACCCAACTTAAAATTAAATTGCATATATCCCCTTCCTTAACTAATAAAATTGCAAATTTACCCATTTTGATTTATTTTATTAAAAACAAGTTATATAATGACTTTTTTACCCTTATTTTTACTAAAACTTAAAAAAAATACATATTTATTCATTTTTACTAGTTTTTGTAGATTTTTACTAGTTTAGCGGTCTATTTCAGTGTTTAAGTTTTAGTAAAAATAGTAAAAATCAATAAATATGTATTTTTTTTAAAGAATTGTGAAAAATCAACAAAGACTAGTAAAAATGAATACATTTTTGTTTTTTAAGTTTTAGTCAAAATAAGGGTAAAAAAGTCATTATATAACTTGTTTTTAATAAAATAAATCAAAATGGGTAAATCTGCAATTATATTAGGTAAGGAAAGGGGATATATACAATTTTAATAGTTAAGGAAAGAGATATATGCAATTTTAATTTTAAGTTGGGTAAATAAGCAATTAAACAGTTTTTTTAAGGGAAATATGCAATTATCCCATTCACGGACAACAAATTACTGTCGCAAACGTAAATATTTTGTCTTTTAATTATGTTTCTTTTGTGTTTGCTTTTTGTTTTTGTTTTTACCTTGATTTTTCACATACAAATTTACAAACTTTTTTAAATAGTTTTCATGCCTATTATTAGTATAACAGTTTTCGTGCTTATTATTATTTAAGGTTTCGGTTGATCTACGTTTCAAATAGGCGGTAAAAGTTCGAGTTATTTTACGTTTCTACATTGCCACGATACACGGTACCATTTGTTTAACTTATAAAACACTATTTTCTTGACTTATTTTTAAGCGTCTCAATGGAAATTTTTCTCAGTAATGAGTCATGTCAAATATTATAAGTTTTCGTGCTTATCTTTGTGTGTGATTTCAGTTGGGATACGTTTTGACGTAAATTTTGTTTGAAAAGGAGTCGAGTCCAATATTTGACAATATTAATTTGAGTTATTTAAGTTGTGATACTGTCGCCGCATCGCGCAGCGGGGTTACAATACTAGATAACAAACATTTTACATTTTGTGTTTTACCTTTATTACCATAACCGACATATTTATATTAATACATTTTTTTAGTTTTATAATATTAGTATAACAAATTACATATCTAATAGTTTACTAATTTTATAACTACTTGTTTTCCTATACTTTTTTTTTCCCTCAAACTCCAGTTTTTTTTACATATTTTATTATATTTTAAATTTTTTGTATAAGTTTACAAATTCTTACCAAAGGCTACAAAACTAAAATTATTATTATTGTTATAGATATACACAAATTATTATAAAATTTCTAGCTTATTTTATAAATATTAAAAAACAAACAAATAAACGGGCTCGCCCCACATTGTTTTATGCTCCTTTGCCAAGGATGGCATCACAAAAATTTGTGAAGGATTGCCTAACCCAAACTTTCATTAAAAATCAACAGATCAATAACATAAATGAAGTTGCAGATAATATAAAGATCCACTTGACGGATGCATGATTTATACATCAACTATGTAATGATTCCTTTGATACTAGTATTCACTTAATGGTAAGACGCTTAGCATTTGCTGGTTTTTACGCGATCAAACAGATTTAAATAAGTAATTAGTAAAATTGCTTAGCTTGTCCCTTGGACTCATATGTCACTGCAAATATTATGATATGTTGTGGCTTGGCCGTATAGATCTAACAACACCTACTGTTGACCCATTACTATAGGGTAAATAAAAGTTTAAAAAAAAAACATCTTTTAAAACCAAAACCAAACCAAACCAAACCAATAAATTTTGTTAAAGGTCAAACTGAGTATAGACCAACATCCAGAGATAAGAGCTATAGTGACAACAAAGCATCCAAAACAAAATTTGATGAAGAGCCCAAACAGAGAAAGGTGCGGAGTTGCGAAACAAAACACATGAAGAAGCCAAAGGTAAATGACTAGCGAGCACACATGTCAATTGCTCTTAACACAAAAACAATCAAGGCTGCAACTCTCCTAAGTGTCTCTTTCTAACTCTCATAAACCGAGTAAAGAAACACTTTATATGTGGGACAACTATCTATTACAACCCTTTGAAGTTTGAACCAACAAAATCATTAAAATAGTTCAGGCCTCAGGGTGGGTGGTAAAAAAATAACTACTAAGGTTATTTTTTGACTTTGCTATAATAAAATAACCCACAATATAACCTTCCTTGATGCTCTTTTAGGCTGCTAGTTAACAATCACAACAAAAGGCTTTAACAACTGTTTCGACTCTAATGATGCTTCAATATTTCATTTTTTTTTTTTTTTTTCATAAAATTCAAGTATCTTCTAATTGGGCTTTTAAAAAAGTGAAGTAAAAACTGAGTGTAGTGTCTATCCTAATTCTAATATCTTGTTATGAGTGAAGTAAAAACTGTGTATTTCATTAAGCTTATTTGCTAGCATCCATCTAGAAAGTTCATAAGATCTAATACACTCGCAAATCGTTGTGAGATCAAGTCCACACCGTAAAAGAACAAGGAACATGTTCACACAGAAGATACTAGAAACAAGAACCTGAAAGAACATACAGCCCCACAGACCGAGTCGCGGTTACTTGGTTTGCATGTAATCTCACCTGTAAAATAAAAGAAAGAGACAGTAGCTATAAGATTTGCAGTGTAGTCATTAAACAAGCCTTGTTAAGCCCGAGTTTCACTTATTATTTTATTTAAGAACCAAGAGAGATCGAGCTTGGCTCGTTTTGAGCTCTGTTTTCACGCTCAAACTCGGGCTTCGACCATTCTCATGCGTATAATAATTTTTCAAGCTCGACTTTTTAATGCATGTCAACGTCTTACAAATTGGTTAGCTAATGAGTAATGAGACATATCATGTTTAAACTTGTATAATTTTGGGTAACACTATTTGTATAAATACTGCAACCATATTTATTTCATAATAAGTTAAAATTATTGTCTCTATTATTAAGTTAAATTATGTTGTATGCTACCCAAATATGACACTTTTGAGGATGGCATTCAAACCAAATTGCATCCATCCCATTCCACTCTGCTGTCATTCCTATACCCATAGTTATTCCATGCTGCAAACCAAACACAGCCTAACGGTTTTTTTTTTATTTTACTATGTTCACATTATGTTGTGTGCTTTATTTATACCCACAATATCCAAGGTATCCTAGGTGTAAAGCTAAGAGTCACTAGTTATCGTCTCCCACTTCCAAAACGTGTACATCCCTGGTTTGCAATATCCTCAATCAAACAAATTGGAATCAAATATTATTAAGCACAAACACAATAGGAGGACCAAAATTCACTGAAAATGGGCACTTACAGCGGATAGGCATAAGAAAAACCTACAATTATATCTTTTTAACAGTTGAAAAAGATGCTTAATTGCTTCATATTTGTTTTGTTGGTCTTACAACAAATTTGATATCTTTTTAACAGTTGAAAAAGATGCTTAATTGCTTCATATTTGTTTTGTTGGTCGTACAACAAATTTGAAGCATTCAATTTACACTTCTATGTGCCACGACCTCTTGAAGAACATGTCATGGGCTTAGAGGATGAAGAAACTCAATGATGAAATCACATGTAAATGCATATACATAGTCGGGTAACTTTCTGTAGTCTTAAAAGAGAAATATGACTTGAAAATCACACAGGTATGTAAACCCATTTAGATAGCCAAGTACGTTGAAGCGCTTGCGTACTTTTCATATTGCATGGCTATGTGATTTTAAACCACATAGGCGCGTGGTTCAAAGAATTAAAGCAAAAGAGTTACGTCAACCCATTCAAGAACTCAAAACTACAGAGCCCAGCTGTTTTCTTTCTTTTATATTCTAGTTTCCTACTCCATGATTATGGAATACACTACATTTGCTCGCCTCGATGATACAAACCATTATGAAAGATAACTATTTTATGCTTTCAAGTTATGATTTTCATTTATAATTTACTCAATTGTGTTTTAAGACTTAGTATCATTTCCACTTGTTTGTCTTCTTAGTGGTCCTTTACAGCTAATTGATTGTTATTGTTGGCAGTGAATATATATGTAGGATCTACGTACTTAGTAGTAGTTTATAACTAATGGTCTATGACTTGAGAACTTTTGCACGGAGTTAGGTTTCTACAATTAATTCAACACAAATCAGTAATTGCATACAAGAGATCTTGTGGTGTTGATTATTCGGCATACATAACATAATTGATCTATCTAGTTTATCTAGTGTTTGGGGATTACTGACAAGAGAACTCTAGTTTGAACTAACCTGATATCAATCCACTTTCGAATTACTCTACAAATATAATCCAGCAACCATAAAAAATTACACTTCCATGAGACTAGATTTACCACTAATCGGTATGTTACTCATAACCTAAAAACAAAAGTATATTTGTTTAATCCCAACCCAACTAGCAATTAAGAAGAAATGAGCCTTTGAAAACATATTATCCTAGCATTTTTAGGCTTGTAAACGAGCCTAACGAACGCAACCGAGGCATTTTGGTGTTCATTCGTTTACCTTAACCAAACAAACAATCGGACACAGATAACTAGATGAATATGGTTTTCTTGTTCATGCTCGTTCGTTAAGAAAATGAACGTGTTCGTATTCATGTTCATTTATGTTTGTTTGTTCGTTCATAGTACAAAGAACGGTTCATGAAAGTAAACAAACACAAACGATCATAAACAAACGAACATAATTGACCGAACACCAACTAAGATTAAAATGTGAACATCCGTCGGTTTGGCCTAAACGGCTAAAGTTAATAAAACTAATCGGGTGATATTTTACTTTCATAAAACTAGACTAAATTGTAATGGGCCAAAAAAATTTATAAGAATATATAAACAAAGGTACAAAACAAATGTAACGAACATAAATAACCTATTTAAATGAATGAACGTAAACAAACGCTCACGGACATAAATGAATGAACTAGACATGTGTTCATGTCCGTTTAATAAATAAACGAAACAAGGCAGATTACTCATGTTGATGAAAGATTAGCTCACCATTAATAATACAATGACAACTAAACAATAATCATAAAGCAAGACCAGCAATGTTCTTTGAACTCACCAGATTGTTGTAGTTGTATACTAGCTTTTACAACTTCTTGCGCATAATATACACATCAGACTCTTCATACGCATAATCCGGGTGAAGATGCTCATGAGGCACCTTCTCAACATTAAAAATCCCATAACACTTCTCCCAAAACAAAGCATGGGCTTCAGGTGACCTAACCTGATACCCTAACAACACCACACCTGAATCACTAACCATCTTTTCCATCGCCGCCAGCAACGGCCCCACCGATTCCTCTATATACACCACATCAGCCGCAATTACGATATCAAACAGCGGTTTTAGGGCTTCAATTTGGTCTGAATTGTTCCAATGAAGTTGAGCTATTTTTAACATCTTACCTGTTCAGGGGTAAATAAATATTAGGCGCGTACTCAAGGCGCATAGGCCTCGCCTGGGGACTAGGTGCAAGGTGCAAATAAAAGCGAGGACTTGAGAAAAAAAACGCACTTGAACGGAAAAAAAAACAAAAAAAGAACATATTATGTATTAGAATAATACTATTCTTCAAGTAAAATACACAAAAGCTATTATATAACATTCATAGTTATTAAAGGCGCGAGGTGCACTAAGGGCGATTTGTTGGGCCCGGGGCTTTATTTGCGCCTAGGCGCTCGCTTTAATAACTATGATAACATTTAATGTTATCTAATTAGTACCAAAAGTTGTAAAATAGTGAAGATTCATATGCAGTTCCAAAACTTGAAAGTTCTAAACGAGATTAGAAATCCGGATGATCATTTAGGAATGTGAAAGCTGATATTGTGGAGAAGATCAATAATTTTGCGTTAAATAATAAAAGAAAAGAATAAATTGGTACCCGGTACGCCTGGAGAGCTAAATAAAGCAAGCGGCCACAAATTAGAAACGCAACTATGGTTAAGATTCTGGTTATAATCAATCTAGTGATTACAAAGGTATGGAATTTTGAATGCTCGAAGTATTCAAAATTTGAAACTAATCCGATTCCTGAATTCAAATTCGATTCGAAATTTTGAAGTTGGATTATGAATGAATTACTTGGCTCAAATGAAACCGAAGCAAATTTCGAGTTTTTCTAGTGTGATTCAAAAACTGTTGACAAACAAACTGCTCTAAATCATTAAACAAAGCAAATGAAGTCGAAATCAAACACAGAAAATAAAACATAGATAGCATAATTAATTTGAATTGAAACAGCATTCGTGGAGAATACCTACCTAAGACAGGTTTGTTGCGTTTCAAGTTGTGCTTGAGTGCGGGCATGACGGGTGCGATGTCGGTGAGGACGATGTCTTTGAGGCCAAGGAGGTAGAGGCCCATGGCGGCGACGCCGCAGCCGGTGCCGAGTTCGATGGCGCGTTTGTTGGTGAAGTTGAATAGGGTTGAGTAGGGGTTGTGGGAAGTGGAAGTGGAAGGGTGCCAGCGTTCGATGAACTTGACGAGGACGAGGGAGCAGGGCCAGACGGTGGTTCCGACGTGCATAGAGCCATTGTCCTGGTGGAATGAGAGCTTTGAGTCGCCCACGGTCAGCTCGATCACCGGCGACTCTGTGAAACGCATTGTGTACTGTGTGTGCGCCCTCTGCTTTTCTCTTGCTTTTGTCTCTCTCAATAACTTATTTGGGCTTTTGATATTGTAGGTTTATGTTGGCCTTTTTAATTAGATAGGGTCCAAAAGTCCACGCATTTGGGCTTCTTTCATTTATGTATTTTAGAGTTAAATACCTGGTCGGTCATGTGGTTTGTTATTTTGATAGATTTAGTCTTAAAAGTTCAATAATTACAGAGTTGGTCTTAGTTGTTGCAGTTTTTAAACTCGGGTGATCCTTATCACTAACCTAAATTAAATTTCTCAGTTAAGTATACGTAGAATGTCTATTTTATTCCTGAACATTAAAAAAATTATAACACACAAACCCACCTTCTTCCTCATCTCTATCTCTACCTCTATAAAAAGCTCTACCACCAACACCCAACCATTACTTCCACCATCAAACACCCTCGTTCATCAAAACCCAAACCGTTCATCAAACCCCAAACCTGTTGCAACGAACCTGCTGCTTTGTAAACCACCACAAGCCCCGACGAACCTGTTGCTTCGAAGACGCCACCACACCAGCCTCGTCGTGCCACCACACTTGCCCTGTCTCACCACCAAACGAGCATCACCACCACACCAGCCCCGTTGGAAGACATCTCCGCCTGGTTACATCGCCGGAAAACGAGCATCACCACCATCCTCTCTCGCCGAAAAAATTGAACTTCTGTGGTTGCAATGGGTCTTTAATAAAAAAAGAGAGTGGTGAGGTCGTGAGCAGGGGCGGATATATAGCCAAGAAAGGGGTTCCCAGGAACCCGTTCGGTTCGGAATTTATAGTGTTAAATTAAATACAAAAGACTGGAGGAACCCTTTAGTATTTTTTGGAGGAACCCGTAACCAAAATTGATCAGTGCGGAACTGGTAAAGCGCCTGCTATTTGTAATTGAGGTTCAGAGTTTGATTCCAGTTAGGCTTTTTTTTTTTTTTTTTTGCGTTTTTTTTTCCTTTTTTACTTGAAACAAATTAGGGTTTTAACTTCTAACTTTAAATGTTTAGAGTTTATTCCTTTACCTCCAATTCCAAACGTAAACTCACACAGACACGTGACCACTGCACACGTCGTCCTCGTCCGTCCAGCAGCCGCCGGAGCCACTCCAGCCCCTTCTCTTACAGTTTCCCTTGGTCACTCTCTAAGGTTTGTTGATTTTAACTTTCAGTTTGTCGATTTTTAGATTCAATCTATGATTAGTGATGTTATATCTTAGAATTTATTGATGTTAAATCTTAATCTTTTTTATAGAAACTTAGGAAACAGGGATGCTAATGTTTTAACTTGTGTTTTAATCTTTTTGAAATTATGATTGGTGATGTTAATTTGTAGTCTTTCGAATGTTATTATATTAAAAAAGCAAACATATTCATTTAAGATCAAGAAAATTAGGGAAAGTCTTGAAGGTGAATAAACTTCATACAATTCTAAAAATCTTGTTAAAAAAATTCAAAACCATATAATAGATGATTAATACCAATAGTCTTGTTGCAATTTTTATCAGATGGAGAGCATTTGTGAAGATACAGATGTTTTAGAAGAGAAATATAACAATTTCTTGGCGAAGAAACCGTATGATAGATAATTAATTTCTTGGCGAAGAAACCGTCTCATCTTACAGGGTAAATAAGTTTATTTCTTGGTTGTAATTAATTTAAAAGGGGGAATGTTTATTCCCGGTTCTTTAGTATATTCCAATAGTATAAAATGTGTTCTTTTGGGTAAAATTAGGTGTTTGATAGGCATGGAGGAAAGGGTGCATCAAAGTTTGTTCGTGATAATTTGCCAAGAATCATTGTTGATGATGCTAATTTTCCAATGGAACTTAAAAAAGTAGTCACGAGGTTGTTTGCAGAGGCAGATGTTGCATTTGCGCGGTCATGTGCTCTTGAATCTGCTCTTTCTTATGGCACAACTACGCTTGCCGCTATGATCTTTGGGAGGTTAGTTCAATAATCCATATTGTTTTTTATATGTCTCTCTTAAATATATCTGTATGATAACAAATTACTGAATCTAGATCAATATTTTAAATACTTTGTAATGATGAAAATTGATAAATAGATAGTTTTCGAAAATTGCATAAAAAGTCTATTTTTCTTTGTGCAACTAATCTAGCCCCAAATTTATCATGAAGATGCTTTCTTTCATTGTTATATCGTATTTTTTATTATGTGATGAACCTTATCCGACCTGAACCGAATCGTCACACCGACCCGATTTTTTTTTATGTTCGGACATATGAAATTGGAACATTAAAAAAAGTGAACCCCTTGGAAAAAATTCATGGATCCGCCACTGGTCGTGAGGGTGGTGGGTTGGGTCTTTAATCTTTATGTATATTATATTATGGGTGAGGTTCATGTAAAAAAAATACCTTTTTCGTGAGAAGTGTGAGAAGACATAAAAATTGACATGTAGTCATTATGTTTTGGACTTAGGCATGATGTTTTGGGTTGTTTTGGTAAGAAAAACACTAAACATAACAATTTAAAACACAATGCAATGTATTATGGGCATGAAATTTAAAAAACAACAAAAACACACTGCTTAATAGCGATGCGCATTTGGTACTGGGTACCGGTACCGATACCGAATTTCCCATACCAAAATTTTTTCGGTACTTGTACCGGTACCCACTTTTGGCATTTTCGGTATCGGTACCGGTAAAATACCGAATTTTACCTTCAAATACCGGCACCGTACCGGTCTCGTACCGATACCGGTACCTAGTTTTGGCGAATTTTGGTATCGGTATTTTCGGTACCGATACCGGTACTGGTACCTAGTTTTGGCGAATTTCGGTATCGGTATTTTCGGTACCTGTAACATCTCGGAAATTTATGTCCAATAATGTATTGACACGTGTCATAAGCTTTGAACGTGTGAAAGAGTACTCTAGAGGGACTAAAGTTGACAAAAAGAGAAAATACATGGATGAAAGGGTTCAAAGTGTCAACAATGAATAAATATACTTCACAATAGCCCCACATGATGTTTATATCCTTAAACGAATAAATCATGGATCATACGAACCTAATCGTGAAAGAAAGTGAGGAATTACAAACTACAGGGGTTAAATGTGTTAACATTTTTAAAGTATACCTCTGAGTGACCTTTTAGCAAACCCTAAGCTTTGTAATGATAAATTATACTCACTAGAATATGTGGTAAAATTTTCACCAAGTTTCGATATCGTATGAGAAAGTTATGACAGTATTCGTATACGAGGGGTTAAAAGCGTCAACGTTGAAATTTGTGACTTTTCGGGTAAGCACAAAGTTAACCAAGGACTTAACCAAGTTTGTAAAAGTCTTAAGGTCCTTAAAAATCAAGTTAGAGGGCCAGAAGTGCAAGAAAAACACTTAAAACCACGTTAGAAAGGACCAGGGGCTAAATTGCAAATCATGAAACTTGTTTGGCCTGTTGCGCGACTTTTAGGCGCCCCGCGAGGGGCCTTACGCGGCCCGCGAACAAGCCACCAGCGAACAAAAAACGAACAGCTGCCTGTTAAAGCTGTTAAACCGACTTCAAACGCTTGTTTTACATACCAGGGGCTGCCCCAATGGTATTTCATGCATAGGGGGCACTTGTCTTGATCTGGAAACACTCATAGACTTCCTTGGCATGATCCTAAGTGATCAAAATGACTATATAAGAACCCACTTAGTTGCAACACTTTGTTCATTCAATTGCATCTTCATTTCTGGAGCTCCCCTGATCAGCAACAAGCTTCCTAGTGATCCCTAGTCGTGCTGAGGACTCTTGTAAGTGTCCTCAACCCTTCCTAATTCAGTTTAGCTTGGTTAATTATCTAAAAGTCAAACCGTCGTAATTAAAGTTTGACTTCGAGATTAATTAAATTTTGTTCAGTCAAATCTCGAATTAAAAGTACCTATAAGTAGGTATTTATGTGGGTAATAAACCCTTAAAAGGGTACTCTCTGATTCCCACTCTAACTAGGTCAATTGTCGGGTCAAACTTGTTATTAAAAAGTCAACAGAATGCTTATTTTCAAATTAATGCATAATTAGCAATGTAGGAGACATGCAACCTGTTTGATCACTAATATAAATTGGTAATTAATGTAAGAACATGTCTAAACATGTTCAACCCGACAATTTTCAGTTTAGACTCGGATCGGAACCGAAAGTCGCATAATTTGACTTTCGCTTTGACTTTCAGTTCTGACCCGTATAAGCATGTTTTAGAATTTCCTTAGAGCTTTATTTGGACCAGGTTTCATATAAGTATAACTCTCTGAGATTATACAACTTGGTTCATTAGTTATCCGATTCGTATGCATGTTTCCGTTAAGTGCTTAAATGTTGACTATTATGCCCTTTTGACTATAAAACATGATTTTTGAAAAATTAAAAGAGTAGAAACCTTAGTTACTGATTTATAAACTTGCACCTAAAATTTGACATCAGTTTGAGGTCTAGATTAAGAGTTATGCTCATTAGCGTAATTAGAAAGCTTTTTATTAAATAAACGGCGTAATTAGCATATAGCCTATCTAAACCTGATTTTTAATACCAAAATTTTTACCCACTGATATAAAATAATATTTTAAGATTTTTAAAGATTTTTATTTAATTTTTGGCTGAGCATAACATAGGTCTCTAAGCTTGATTCGGTAATTGTAGGTTTTGCCCTTTTGGGCTATAAAATGAGTTTTACAAATAATTTTGATACCAAACCTTTTGCTACTGATTTGTTATGATAAATAAAATATTTTGAGCCTTCTGGAATATTAAAATTTTCAGCTTTCCTTTCAAAACCCGGAAATAGCTCAAAATCGCTTTTTTAAGCGTTTTTAACGCATAGTATATATTAAAACTATTTTAAACATATAAGGTTTGATGCCTACTGATATTTTTAGTAAATTTTTATATTTTAACAGTAAGCAAAATTTTTAAACTCAGATTTCCAGTTTTGACCATTTAAGCCTATGTGAAATTACCAAAATGCCCCTAAGGTGCATAGTTTGGTTTTAAATGATAAATTTCACATATATCTAGTACCCTACTGTTATAACTTATTAAATTAAGTATATTTAATAAATAAATCAAACCTGTAACTCAGATTATTAATTAAACTCTTTTATAACCTTTTAAATGACCAAAATGCCCTTACGAGGCATAGTTTGAGTTTAAATCCAATTCGGGCATAATGGAAGACATCTTACTGATGTCACAACATATTTAAGGCATATTAACTTAGGAAACTTGCATAGGACTCATTTGGTTACTCGTTACGCACTTTTTGCGTTTGGATCTGCTTATGTAACTAGTTTGCATATATTAGCCGAAACGGGTCAAACCTTATCATTTTTGTCTCAAAATCCAGAATGTGTTAGTTTACCCATATTATACAAGTCCTCAAACTTGTTGGGTCTAAATCACATTCCATTCCGGTCTTCGCTTAATCATGCGCTTGAACCGTATCTTCCTTTAAAACTAACCGGTCTAAGCTTAAGCTTAATTAAAGACCCGTTAGAAATCTAATAGGTTATTATAAACCTTTGTTCCAGAATAGGAGACCCAGTAAAAGCTACACGCACTTGCTAACTATGATTTATAATTGCAAAGGTAAATACTTTTAACTTATTTTCCCTATACGGGCTTGGGGTATGGTATATAAAATACCGCTTGGTCGGGCATTGAATCTTTAATCGAATAGAGGTTAAAACATTGATATGATCTGCTTGGAAATGTTTTGTCTGCTTAAAGCCTTTGGGGGGTTAATGATCATGTCCCGGATATCCTTGGAATCATTTTACGAAATGGCCACGACCTAAGCACGGGGTGTAGGCGTACACCCGTCAGTGCCTAAATAAATAATGTGGTGTGTCTATTAATCTTTAACCCGGTTTACGGATCGGGCTACTGAACGCATAAGTAACATGTAATTCTTTTACAAGATTATATTTAAATAATTATCCCAAGTTATAAAAAGATATTTTGTGCCACGTGCATTCAAATCAATTTTATTAAACTTTTCAAAATGAGTCAGTTAAATTGTATTTACCAGTGTAAACTGACGTATTTTCCCAAAAGGTTAAGTGCAGGTACTACTCGAACTAGGCTGGCTTTCTCCTAGCGTCCACAATAAGTCTCGCAAGCTTGGATGTCATAAAACTGTTGAACAATGTTTCCTCTTTATTTTGATCCGCCTGTGGATCTGTTTCGACTATTTGTGATACTTGATATTACAATTTATTAAAGTTGAAATGAATCTATCTTTTGCTTCTGCTGTGCATTTATATATTGTGTTGTTTGACTATGATGATATCAACTACGTCACGATACTCCCCACCGGGCCCACCGGTAATACGTGGAAATATCGGGGTGTGACAGTACCGGTACCACGCTCATCCCTACTGCTTAACACTTAAAACACACTACTTAACGTTCTTGGCACAGTGTTTTAACTTCTAAGCTTATAATTCATTGCATTGTGTCTTAAATTGTTATGTTTGGTGTTTTTCTTGCCAAAACAATCCAAAACATTATGCCCAAGTCCAAAACATGATGCCCATATGTCAATTATTATGTCTTCTCACACTTCTCACGAAAAGTGTCCTTTTTACAGGATCCTAAGACTATTATACTAAACAAAATTGATGGGGCCCACATTATTATAGTATGTATGTATAATTATAATTAACTTCTTTATATATTAAGAGTAGTTTGGTAATTTCACATGAACTTAACTGAGAAATTTAACATAGGTTAGGCTGGAGGGTGTGGGATGGAGCCCCTAGGGGCTTTATCAAGACACGTCAACAACACGTAGGATCCACGTCAGCCAGGGGGCTTTATAACGTCTTCCCTTAACTTGCACGGTGTGGGATAAAGCCACCTTATAAACAAAATTAAAAAAAATTGTATTGGTTGAAATAGATGTGGGCCCCACCTGAACCCTTATTCCTTCTCGTTACCATGGTGGTGCTGGAACCATGGCGCCCCCCTTTAAAGTTGATGGTATGGATGGTGGCGGATGGGTGGCGCTACCGGAGGTGATGTGGTAGGGGTGGCGCCCTCCACACCCTCCGGCCTTAGTGATAAGGATCACCCGAGTTTAAAAATTACAACCATTAGGACCAACTTTGTAATTATTAAACCCTTGGGACCAAGTCTGCAAAAATGGCAAACCACAGGGATCAATAAGACATTTAACTCTTAATTTTATAATGAATATCCGTACCAATTAGAAGTGTACAAATTAGTGGGTTTTTGTTTTACCAAACCAGCTCGGAGTGTACACTGAACTTGGTTTTGGTCCTTGAGGAGAAACCGGTTCGAGTCATAAATCGGTTAGATAAAGGATATCAAATCGGTTTTGGTCGGGGTCTAACCGGTTTGATTCATAAACCCTTATTCTCCAAAAAAACAACAACAAAAAAACAATCGGTCGAGGTGAAGTTGGTTTTGCTCAAACCAATTCGGGTTGAAACTGGTTTAGATGACGAGATGGGGAACCAGTATACAAACTAATGGTTTAGATTGGGTTGAAACTGTCTGGCTTAGGCCGGTTTGGTAGTGCAAATCGGGTTGGTTAAGAAATCAATCAAGTTGAAAACAATTAAAAAAACCCCAAAATTTATCAAATTCAAAACAACAAAAGCACATAAAGCTAGCATCAATACAATCCAAATAGGAAACTGAACGAATGAACATTGTTTGAGCATAGTCACACGTTTTCATCTGTTTGAGTCATCAATGAAATGGGATGGGAGATCTCAACCTTACATTTAAGCAATATGAACAAATTATATATGGACTCACATTATACACAATATTAACCCTTATAATTGTTCTGTTAAACAACACATAAAACCATGATTATAACAACAATCGACCCCTCATACCAGCCAATTCATTATTCATGGACTGAAATATGTTTACATTGAAATAAAAAGAATACTAATAAACATAATTAGAACATTGTTAGCTTTCACGTTTCAAAATACAATAATGCTAAAATGTAGCCAAAATATCACCACCTACAAATTTAGATTTGATTTCAATGCCATGCCATTATTTAGTGTCACATCCTGATTTTTGGTGGGTCCGCTCGGTGGATTTAGGCGTGATGATTGATATCAGATTCACAATTGGCGACGAAAGATAGATTGATAAGATATTAAACACAGTAGGATCGAAATAAAACGAGCTTAGGACAATTCCCACAAGGTATGATTGAAATAAAACGAGCTTAGGACACCATAGGCCTTTAAGCATTGAAGTTGCAAATTACAAAGTTTTTTCTTTGACCGAACCGTTCAAGCCTATAATCAAGGTTCGTTAGTTTTGGTTTAATATTTTGAAAATACGTCAGTTTTCACTGGTAAATACAATTAACCGAATCGTTTTGAAAATCATTTTATATATTATGATAACCCGTGGAAAGTCATTTAGTATTTCTTGGGATAGATTTCTTGTCACCAGTTTTATATGCTTGTCAATACAGTTGGGGACCAGAAATCTATGCCGGTACTTTGATAATGGTACACACCATATTTAATATAACGTCTTCCGGGTGTATGTCTGCTACCTCACGCATATTTTATATGGCCATTCATAATTGACGAGTCGGGACGTCCGAACACGGTACCATTAACCCCCAAGTATTTAATGTTATTCAAGCAATACAGATTAACCAGGTTCTTACATTTATAAAAGCATTTTCCTATTTATATAAAACCCATTCCAAGTGGCTAATGCCATATCCCAAGTTTTTAAATAAAATAGGCTAAGGTTATTTACCTTTGCTTAGCAGTATCGTAAGTTTACTTCTTTGAAGCAAAGCCGTCAAATCAAGTTGTATCCTAGGCACAATTATCTGGAGTGCTCTATAGTCCGGAATAAAACAAATTTATTATCAGCTAGAATGTTCACGAGTCGTTGGTAAGTCTTTTGACTTGGTCCGTTACTTAGAATTTTTATTCGGTTTTGCTAGATTAAGCATTGACCAGATAGAATGTGGTTTATACCATTCCGAGTGTGAAGCCCCGTTGGGTACAGGTTATTTAACCAAACATTCTGATTTGAAATGGTTTTAACCCAATTCGACTACTTTATATATTTTACATTATTTAAACTAGTCATTCGCGTAAATACGACATCAGGTGGTTGAATAGGTCTATGACGAGTCCGTTATCAAAACACATTTTAAAATATTGTATGACCAGTTTAGAGGTCAAATTATATGCTTCTTAGATTTTAAAACCTATTTTCATGCCACAAGGGCATTTTTGATATTTTTAAAAGTGTGTATGGTTGACTCGTCAATTAACCCGTTAAATGATATGAACAAAAGGTATATGTAAGACCCTTAATGCTTACTTTATTATTTATATAATACATAATGCATTAATAAGTCCCTTTAATAGTGAAACATCGAATTAACGACATTTATATAAGTTTCAAAACTTTACAAAGACGTTCACTAACGTTTCCAAAACATGTTGTTCAAACCCAACATACTTAGCTTTCAAACCATACTAACCATATGTACAAAAGTATGAAAACACAACATCAAAACGTTTTGTGACAAAAGAACTAGTTTCATTTGCGGAAGCTTCTTTTTAGCGTGTGTTCGGTTTTTTATCAAGGCTGGATCCTCATCCGCAAGTCCATTCATATACCTATGATCAAAATTCATCAAAACATTAGTTATACGAGTTTATAATGTGGTTTAAAAAGTCTAAAAGGTCAAAACACATTAATTAAACAAGTTTGCAGATCTGTGCTACTGTCGCGGGGCGCGACCGAGAAAGCTCTAGCTCTCGCGGGCCGCAAGAGCCGTCGCGTGGCGCAGCAGGTAACTTTTTCCAGCAACTTTGTTTAGAAAACCTGCATATTACCAGCTATAATACTTTTTACAAAAGTGGACATAACTTGTCCGTTATAGATCCGAATTCGGTCCCGTTTCTTCCTACATGATCGTAATTCAATCATCTATAATATAGGATCAAAATCCAATATCTAAGTGAACAATTTTCTTATCTTTAATCCCTTGGCGTTATAATAATTTCAAGTTATTTTGACCCATTTGAGTTTTTTACATCAATTTGGTCCAAGTGACTATCCGTTTTACACTAACAACAGAATTTGGATATTTGCTAATACTAGGGCTATAACCATGAAGTTTATATGCCCATTATGTTTATATGTATGTTAATTATTCGACCCGTTTAACTATGACTAGTTAAACAATTTAACACAAATCCTAGATTAGGAATTTGCGTATATTTCAGTCATACTCGAACCTGAGTTCATGACTTAGATTCAACGTTACCCTTTCTCGGCTAACGACTATAATTTATCTTTTTTCAAAATCGGCATCATTTTGACGTCTTTAAATTGTGAAACCTTCCCGGTTTACATCAAGACATCCGATTGACCCGTCTAGCTTCCTTAGCGAAATCCATTGCCTTATTCCACCAAAGTTTTATTTCGTTGGTTGTTTTGACCCGTTTGGTTTTGTTAGCGAAATCCATCGCCTTATTCCACCAAAGTTTTATTTCTTTGGTTGTTTTGACCCGTTTGGTTTTGTTAGCGAAATCCATCGCTTTGTTCTACCAAAAATTCATCATTTGAGTCAAATTAACCCATTTGACTATTATAGTGAAATCCATCACTTTTTTGTCTAACATAACTTTAAATTCTTATTAAATTCGTTCGGTTTGTCTATACGGAAATCTACCGTTTTGACCTTCTGAGAACTTCATAATGATACCTTTATCATTCAATAATAATTGACGTAAATAAATAACAAAATCTACGAAGCGCATAGCCACATACCTTTCAAAGCTTTCCTTTTAAGCAACTATCAGTTCCGCCTTGACTACTTGACAATCCACCCAAATTTCCTATAGAATCTAATTCGAAATTATTGCTTAAAATTCATATTTCCATATTCGACCTATAACACGTCTATCTAATCAATTAAGTGACTCCTTCATTTTTATCACGTATTTAAAGTTCATTTAGACATTTTGTCGAACATCTTAAGGGCGAAATCCTTATAAGACTATTATCATGTTCATGGTTTACTAGTTAACCATAATGAAACATCAATTTCATACTAATATGACAATAATACCATAAATGTCACACCCCGATATTTCCATGTATTACCGGTGGGCCCGGTGGGGAGTATCGTGACGTAGTTGATATCGTTATAGTCAAACAACACAATATTTAAATGCACAGCGGAAGCAAAAGATAGATTCATTTCAACCGAATAAAATTGTAATATTAAGTTTCACAAAATAGTTGAAAATAATCCACAGGTGGATCAAAATAAAAAGAAACATTGTTCAACAGACTGAAATGCATCCCAAGCTTGCGAGACTCTTATTGATGCTAAGGAGAAAGCCAGCCTATTTCGAGTAGTACCTGCACTTAATCTTTTTGGGAAAATACGTCAGTTTACACTGGTAAATACAATTAACCGACTCATTTTGTAAAGGGTTTAATAAAATTGATTTGAATGCACGTGGCACAAAATATTTTTATAACTTGGGATAATTATTTGAATATAATACTCGTAAAAGAATTACATGTTTCTTATGCGTTCAGTAGCCCGATTCGTGCCGGGTTAAAGATCAATAGACACACCACATTATTTATTTAGGCACTGACGGGTGTACGCCTACACCCCGTGCTTAGGTCGTGGCCATTTCGTAAAATGATGCCAAGGATATCCGGGACATGGTCATTAACCCCCCAAAGGCGTTTAAGCAAACAAAACATATTTTTAAACGGGTCATCTCGATAATACTTAACCACCAATCGATTAAGGTCGAATACCCGACCAAGCGGTATTTTAGATACCGTACCCCAAGCCCGTATAAGGGAAAATAAGTTAAAAGTATTTACCTTTGCAAGTAATAATCACAACAAGCAAGTGCACGTAGCTTTTACCGGGTCTCCTATTCTGGAACGAAGGTTTATAATAACCTATTAGAATCCTAACGGGTCTTTAATTAAGCCTAAACTTAGACCGGTTCGTTTTAAAGGAAGATACGGTTCGAACGCATGATTAAGCGAAGACCGGAATAGGATGTGATTTAGTCCCGAAAAGTTTGAAGACTTGTATAATATGGGTGAACTAAACACATTCTGGATTTTGAGATAAAAATGATAAGGTTTGACCCGTTTCGGCTAATTTATGCAAACTAGTTACATAAACCGAACCGAACGCGAATAACGCATAACGGGTAACCGAAAAGGTCACGAACAGGTTTCCCAAGTTAATATGCTTTAAATATGTTGTGATATCAGTAAGATACCTTCCATTATGCCCAAAACAAGTTTAATTTCAAATTAAGCCCCGTAGGGGTATTTTGGTCATTTTAAAGATTATAAAAGAGATTAATTATAATTCTGAGACTCGGGTCTGAAATAATCAGTAAAACAACTTAATTTAATAGGTTATATCAGTTGGTGATAAGTCTTATATGACAAAATGGTTTTAAACCCATACTAGGTGTTTAATACGCGTAAAAAGTCGTTTTAAGCGATTTCCGGGTTATAAAGGAAATCTGAATTTTCTGATCAGTTTATAAAGTTCAAATTAATTCATTTATCATACAAAATCAGTGGCCAAAGGTTTGGTATCAAATTGTTATGTAAAACTTATTTTATGAACAAAAAGGGTATAATTGGTAATAACCGAATCAAGGCGATAACCCTATGTTATGATCAGTTTAAAAATAATTAAAAATCTTAAAAAATCCCAAAATATTATATTACATCAGTGGGTAAAAGATTTGGTGTCAAAAATTGGGTTTAGATAGGCTTTATGCTAATTACGCCGTTTAATTCATAAAAAGCGTTCTAATTACGTTATTAAGCATAACTCCTAATCTAGACCTCCAACTGATGTGAAAATTTAGGGACATGTTTATAAATCAGTAATAAAGATTATTGTCCTTTCACATTTCCAAAATTCTTGTTTTATGGTCAAAAGGGCATTATGGTCAACATTAAGCAATTAACGGAAACGTGTAACGAATCGGACAATCAACGAACCAATCACAGAGGGTTATACTATCATATAACCCGGTCCTAATGAAGCTCAAAGGAATTTCTAAACCCATCTAAATCGGGTCAGAACTGAAGTCAAAACAAAAGTCAAAGTTTTGCGACTTTTGGTTCCGAACCGGTTCTAAACTGAAAATTGTCGGGTCGGACATGCTTAGACATGTTCTTGCATTGATTACCAAGTTATATGAGTGGCAAAACAGGTTACACGTCTTCTACATTTCTAATTATGCGTTAATTCGAAAATTATGTTTCTGTTGACTTTTTATAACAAACTATGACCCGACAAACGACCTAGTTAGAGCGGGAATCAGAGGGTGCCCTTTTAAGGGTTTAATACCCACATAAATACCAACTTATAACTACTTTCAATTTGGCTAAACACTGAATCATTAGTGATTTATCGTTAAGTCAAACTTTAATTATGACGGTTTGACTTTTAAGCTAATAACTAAGCAAAACATGATTAAGGAAGGTTAAGGATGCTTACCAAGGTCCTAATTACGACTAGAGATGCTTGGGGACAGCTTTTGTGCTCCAGGAAGTTCCACAATTGAAGTTGTGAATGAATGATCAAAGTTGCAACATTGTGCTCCTTTATATAGTGGGTTTAATCCCACTAGATCATGCCAAAGAAGTCTATACATGTCCCCTGATGTTAAACATGTGTCCCTAGTGCCTAAAAACAAGTTTGTGCAGCCCATGGTAATGGTAGCAAGTGATTTAAGTCGGTTAGAATGATCATAACAGCCACCTGTGGATTATTTTCAACTATTTTGTGATACTTAATATTACAATTTTATTCGGTTGAAATGAATCTATCTTTTGCTTCTGCTGTGCATTTAAATATTGTGTTGTTTGACTATAACGATATCAACTACGTCACGATACTCCCCACCGGGCCCACCGGTAATACGTGGAAATATCGGGGTGTGACAATAAACAACACTTGTACTTACATCATCACAATCAAATAACATCAATTATCACAATGATTCAAGTGTTTATCACAAAACCCATATAACCCACACATAATAGTTCATCAATTCAATAAGTTATGATACAAATCACTAGATCTTTATCTAGGGCTTGATCCTAGACTTATAATCACCTCAATTATACTATAACATCAGACTTTTATTCAAGAATTTAGGTTATGAGAATTCATAACCATTCAAGTTATCATAAAAAATCAGACTTTGACATATCTTGTGATTATCTATGTGTAGTAATCACTTAATTGACTTGGAATTGGTCTTTAATCAACTTGCTTCTTTGATTTTTGAGAGAGTTTGGTGATTAGGGTTTTGAGAAGAAGGTTTCTCTGTTCCATGTGGTTCTAGTCGAATACAGAACACACACTCAAGTGTGTGTTTTGTATTTATCCAGTATTTTAAAATAATTAGTTTCAAGTTTGTCTCAAGTAGTCCTTCTAGTTTTTAAGTTATATAAATGGGTTAAAATCTCTTGATTCATTACCCTTTTTACAACATAATTTAACTAGGTTAAATACCCCTAGTTTTATTTCACTAATTTATTATTCTTACCAATAATTATACATGTATCTACATACATATATAGTTTAATATTTTAGGGGTGTTACAAGTCTACCCCCTTAAAGAGGATTTCATCATCGAAATCATAATACATACCAAATAAGGAAGGGTATAAGCGTCACATCTCTTCCTCAGACTCCCAAGTTGTGTCCGATCCCTTCCGATGTTCTCATTTGACTTTTACTTGATCGATTTCTTTATTCCTTAAGCTTTTAACCTTTCGATCAATAATTGCGATAGGTTTTACGACATAGTTTAGTTTATCATCAACTTCGATATCATCATAGCTTATGTAAGCTGTTTCATTAGCTAAGCACTTTTGCAAAAATAAATCATGGAAAGTGTTGTGTACACTGCTCAATTCTTCTGGCAATTTGAGTTGATAAGTTACCTTACTCACACGTTCCATGATTTGAATGGCTCAATAATCTTTGACTCAATTTCTTCCAAATCGGATAACCCCTTCCAGCAGGGATACTTTGAATGTAACTATATCCCCAACATAAAACTTGATTGGTCTTAGTCTTTTAGTTACGTAAGACTTTTATCGATCTTGGGCAGGATCACCTAAATCTTTTTATTAGTGCTCCTGACTATATATTTGTGGGCTAATTCTAGTGGACCCACTTCATCCCAACGCCCTGGGGTTTGATACTTTCTGTCGTAAGCATTTCTTACAGAAACATTCCAATATTGGAATGGTAGTCATTTTTGTATGAAAATTCAACTAGTGGTAGGTAGACATCCCAGTTATCACCAAATTCGATAATACATGCTCGTAACATATCTTCGAGCATTTAAGTGGTTCCTTCGCTCTGCCCATCAGTCTGCGGATGATATGCGGTACTAATGAACAACTTAGTACCCATCTGCTTTTGGAAATTGCGCCAAAAATTTGAAGTGAACCGTATATCTCTATCAGGTACGATAGATACCGGCACTCCATGGCGAGATATAATTTCATTCATGTATACTTCTGATATCTTCTTAGAAGTGTATGTCTCGCAAATAGGAATAAAATGAGCACTCTTGGTTAATCTATTAACTACTACCTATATGGTATCATATCCATGTGTTGTTCCTGGTAGTTTAGTTAACAGATCTATAGTGATGTCCCCCCCCCCCCCATTTCTACACCGGAATGTCTGATGGCTAACGTTTGCCGTAAAGCTTCTGGTGTTCTGCTTTTACTTGTAAAAAAGTTAAGCATTTTTTCTACATATTTAATTATGTCTCATTTCATTCCGGGCCACCAATAATTTTGTTTCAAATCTTGGTACATTTTGGTAGCTTCTAGATATATAGAATAACGAGACTTGGGGGCTTCATCTAGAAGAAGAATTTTAACATTACATGTATTTGGAACCTAGATCCGATCGAACCGGGTTTTCAATTCTTTCACCGTCTCTAACCAATGTCTTTGTCTCATATTCAACTTCTTTCGATCAAAGAAGTATTTGAGACTTTCATGGTCAATGAAAATTGTACATTTTACACCAAAATGGTGATGCCTCCATATCTTTTAAGGCAAAAACTACTACCGCCGATTCAAGATCATGTGTCGAATAATTCTTTTCCTGAATCTTTAAATATCTTGAAGCATACGCGATCACTTTTCCTTGTTGCATAAATACACACCCGAGACTAAGTTGGGATGCGTCAGAATGGATGACCATATCTTCAGCCCCATCTGGTAATGTTAATACCGGAGCACTGGTCAACTTTTCTTTAGGTATTCGAAGGGCATCTTCTTGTGCACTTCCCGTACAAATTTCTCATATTCACGGTTCAATTTGGTTAATGGCTTTGCGAATTTAGAGAAATCTTATATAAATCTCCGATAATAACCCGCAAAACCTAGGAAACTCCTAATCTTTGATGGATTCTTCGGAGGTTTCCATTTAGGCACAACTTCTATTTTTGAACGGGTCTATCGACACTCCATCGGCACTAATAATATGACCCAGAAACTGTACCTTGCGTATCCAAAAGGCATATTTTGAAAACTTCGCGTGAAGTCCTTTACGCCTAAGCATTTCAAGTACTTCACGCGATGACACTCGTGATCCGTTTCGCTCCTTGAATACACGAGAATATTGTCGATGAATACTATCATCGATTTGTCTAGCATCGGTTTGCAGACGCGGCTCATGAAATCCATGAAAGCCGCAGTTTCATTTGTTAATCCGAAAGACATTACTAAGAATTTGTGATGTCCATAACGCGTTTGAATCGCCATTATCGATATGTCTTCTTTTTTACGAATAATACCAACGCTCCCCACTGAGAAACGCTTGGCTATATTAATCCCTTGTCAAAAAGGTCTTGCAATTTTGACAACAATTCTTATAGTTCCAACGACACTAATCAATACGAAGCTTTGGCTACCGTCTTCGCGCCTGGAACTAATTCAATGCCAAATTCCACCACGCGTTCGGGTGGTATCCTCGTTAGATATTTCGGGAAAACATCTTCAACTCACATACAACGATTACGTCTTAAATTTTTAGAGATTCTTAGTCAAATCATGTATGTAAGCTAGTTACGCCTTACATCCATGCTGAATAAGCTTATAAGCTTCAATAAACAAGCAGATTAGGGGACTACCTACAACTTTTCTCCCCATAATAATAACATGTTTCCGCTCGGAGACATTAATTATATCTCCTTATGATTACGTATTAATTTTGCGTGATATCAAGTTAGCCTATATATCCCGATTACCACTTGGATTTCTCCCATTAACATGGGAATTAGATCGACGAAGTAATCTTCATCGTTAATACTCAATTTACAGTTTCAACACATATCATGACCAACAAAACTTTTTATTATTACCTATTTATACTTCTTAAAGCATAGGTAATTTCGTTAACGTGAATGTGGGGTGTTGAATAAATCGATGTAAAACAAAAGATTTATTTGCACCCATAACAATTAAAAATTCATGCTGAAATTGAATTTACAAGAATATACCTGAAACGACATCAGCTTCAGCTTTAGCCTCTGTGGCTATCATGTGGAACGACCTTGCCCTCAATTTCTGGGCATCAGACCTTGTATCAGTTGTTTCTTTGGTTCCAAACCGCTTTGGACATTTAGACTTCTTATGTCCCGGCTTATAACATTTACCCTTGTGAATTTTCCACATGTTTTACACTTATGTAACCCCCTTTTTGTAACTTCTTTCTTAGGAGCTTTATTAAACTTTAATTTCTTTACGGGACTTGGATTCACATCCAACATCCTCCTTTCATCTCTTTCTTGTAAGATACTATCTTTCAATTCAGTCATCATATCGTCCACCACCGGCACGATTGTGGTTTGTAATCTATCAATAAACTGTGATAGACTATTTTCTAAAGCTTTTCCGACTTCCTCGGAAATCTTAGCTTTCATTTGTTCAGTCAAGTGAGATGTCGAATCACCTCTGGTTACTCCAGACATTTCTTTAACTGAAACGTCCATAATAGTTAATCAATAACTATTCAATTCATTTCCATTTTGTTATATGGAAATTTATATCACACACACTTAATCATAAGTAATGTGTTATTTCTTTTTCGGTTTGGTCCAGTATATAACCTGCCTCACCTTTCTTACTTAGTGTATTTCCCGGGTTCGAGCGTATTCATACACTCCTCCCATACACCTTTCACATATTTTACATCATTTAAATCTTTAAATATAGACTCATTTATAAGTAACTCTTACCAGATGTCTTGATCAAGCTTTGAACCGAACACACTTTGTCTTAACGAGGCTCTGATTACCAACTTGTAAGACCCTTAATGCTTTTTATTATTTATATAATACATAATGCATTTATAAGTCCCTTTAATAGTGAAACATCGAATTAACGACATTTATATAAGTTTCAAAACTTTACAAAGACGTTCACTAACGTTTCCAAAACATGTTGTTCAAACCCAACATCCTTAGCTTTCAAACCATACTAGCCATATGTACAAAAGTATGAAAACACAACATCAAAACGTTTTGTGACAAAAGAACTAGTTTCATTTGCGGGAGCTTCTTTTTAGTGTGTGTTCGGTTTTCTATCAAGGCTTGATCCTCATCCGCAAGTCCATTCATATACCTATGATCAAAATTCATCAAAACATTAGTTATACGAGTTTCTAATGTGGTTTAACAAGTCTAAAAGGTCAAAACACATTAATTAAACAAGTTTGCAGATCTGTGCTACTGTCGCGGGGCGCAACCTAGAAAGCTCTAGCTCTCGCGGGCCGTGAGAGCCGTCCTGTGTCGCGACGGTGACTTGTGTCGCTATCGCGTGGCACGACAGGTAACTTTTTCCAGCGACTTTGTTTAGAAAACCTGCATATTACCAGCTATAATACTTTTTACAGAACTGGACATAACTTGTCTGTTATAGATCCGAATTTGGTCCCGTTTCTTCCTACGTGATCGTAATTCAATCATCTATAATATAGGATATAAATCCAATATCTAAGTGAAAAATTTTCTAATCTTTAAGCCCTCGGCGTTATAATAATTTCAAGTTATTTTGACCCATTTGGTCAAAGTGACTATCCGTTTTACACTAACAACACAATTTGGATATTTGCTAATACTAGGGCTATAACCATGAAGTTTATATGCCCATTATGTTTATATGTATGTTAATTATTCGACCCGTTTAACTATGACTAGTTAAACAATTTAACACAAATCCTAGATTAGGAATTTGCGTATATTTCAGTCATACTCGAACCTGAGTTCACGACTTAGATTCAACATTACCCTTTCTCGGCTAACGACTATAATTTATCTTATTTAAAAATCGGCATCATTTTGACGTCTTTAAATTGTGAAACCTTCCCGGTTTACATCAAGACATCCGATTGACCCGTCTAGCTTCCTTAGCGAAATCCATCGCCTTATTCCACCAAAGTTTTATTTCGTTGGTTGTTTTGACCCGTTTGGTTTTGTTAGCGAAATCCATCACCTTATTCCACCAAAGTTTTATTTCTTTGGTTGTTTTGACCCGTTTGGTTTTGTTAGCGAAATCCATCGCTTTGTTCTACCAAACATTCATCATTTGAGTCAAATTAACCCATTTGACTATTATAGTGAAATCCATCACTTTATTGTCTAACATAACTTTAAATTCTTATTAAATTCGTTCGGTTTGTCTATACGGAAATCTACCGTTTTGACATTCTGAGAACTTCATAATGATACCTTTATCATTCAATAATAATTGACGTAAATAAATAATAAAATCAACGAAGCGCATAGCCACGTACCTTTCAAAGCTTTCCTTTTAAGAAACTATCCGTTCCGCCTTGACTACTTGACGATCCACCCAAATTTCCTATAGAATCCAATTCCAAATTATTGCTTAAAATTCATATTTCCGTATTCGACCTATAACACGTCTATCTAAATCAATTAAGTGACTCCTTCGTTTTTATCACTTATTTCAAGTTCATTTAGACATTTTGTCGAACATCTTAAGGGCGAAATCCTTATAAGACTATTATCATGTTCATGGTTTACTAGTTAACCATAATGAAACATCAATTTCATACTAATATGACAATAATACCATAAACAACACTTGTACTTACATCATCACAATCAAATAACATCAATTATCACAATGATTCAAGTGTTTATCACAAAACCCATATAACCCACACATGATAGTTCATCAATTCAATAAGTTATGATACAAATCACTAGACTTTTATCTAGGGCTTGATCCTAGACTTATAATCACCTCAATTATACTATAACATCAGACTTTTATTCAAAAATTTAGGTTATGAGAATTCATAACCATTCAAGTTATCATAAAAAATCAGACTTTGACATACCTTGTGATTATCTATGTGTAGTAATCACTTAATTGACTTGGAATTGGTCTTTAATCAACTTCCTTCTGATTTTTGAGAGAGTTTGGTGTTTAGGGTTTTGAGAAGAAGGTTTCTCTGTTCCCTATGGTTCTAGTCAAATACAGAACACACACTCAAGTGTGTGTTTTGTATTTATCCAATATTTTAAAAATAATTAGTTTCAAGTTTGTCTCATTTAGTCCTTCTAGTTTTTAAGTTATATAAAATGGGTTAAAATCTCTTGATTCATTACCCATTTTACAACATAATTTAACTAGGTTAAATACCCCTAGTTTTATTTTCACTAATTTATTATTCTTACCAATAATTATACATGTACCTACATACATATATAGTTTAATATTTTAGGGGTGTTACAGTATAACCTTAGAGGGTTATTTCCTATATATCACGGCCACATAACATGCCTTGATTGAATTTTAAAGTAAACCAAACGAGTCAGAATCGAAATTCAAACTGCTTGACTTCCGATATAAGAACTAAACTGAATATAATGAGTTGAACATGTCAATATAGGTTTTATAAGGTTAGATAAACTATTATAATGTCAACACATGTGGTTTAGATACTTAGAAGTTCAATTATCGCAAAATGCATATTTTTGAGTTTTGACTTTTATATAAACATGATTGACTCGTCATTTTGCCTACTTAACGTGATAGTCGGAAGGTATAATCGTAGGGGACTTATACCTTTATTATTACGATCACGTAGGAAAGTTCAATTTAAACTTTGACTTGACCGAATTGGCAAGAACCGAAAGTCAAATTATTTGACTTTCGGTTGATAACTAGCTATATAATTGAAATTGACCAAAGATGAAGGACTTACCAGGCTTGATAACTACTGAGAACACTTAGAGAGCAACTCCTAACTCCAGAGAAGCTCCAAGTGAGATTTAGGTGGTGTTTATTTTTTTCAGATGCAAAAGGTCTGAAGTCTGCGGACCACATCTGCAAACGTCTGCATGAGAAGAGGTGGACCAAATGTCTGCGGAGTGTAATAAAAAGAGTGTTTGATTATCTTACCTCTTTTACCCCACATCTGCCAACTTTTTCTCCCTTTCTCTTCTTCCAAAACCCAAATCAACCATAAATTCAGCCATAACCAAATTCTTTCTTCAACAAACTAGTCAAAGGGTCAAAGAACCAACTGTTAGGGTTTTGAAAAACGTGAAACACAGCCACAGATTACAGGTTGTTGTGAGCCCTAACCAGTCTTCGCTGGTCAACTTCGTCGGAACCAATTATTTTGGCGAAGCGGTGGTTCCTCAGATGTGCTCTTATGCTCTCAGTGTTCTTGATAAGCAGACTCAGACGCTGAAGATTGTTCAGATTGAAGCTAATAAGGTATTATTATGGCATGTAATTTATATTTGTAGATATTTACGACGGTTGTTGAGGGTGAATGAGAGGTGAGAATTGGGAGTGTTGTGGTGAATTTGAGGTGGGTGGAGTGGCGGAGGTGAGAATAGATGGTGGTGGCTGCCATGGGAGTTTCTCCCTCACCTCTCTAACTAGCGATTGAAGACTGTGATGAAGAATTTGATTCAACTGATGTGAGATTAGGGGGAGAGGGGTGGAGAGAGGGTTGGAAGAGGTGAGAAGACATTAGACCATGTCTGCGTAGGGAAGAGGACGCGCAGAGGGTTGAAGACATTTTTAATGAAATGTCTTCTAAAAAACAAACAGTCTGCAGAGCTAAACGTCTGCGCATGGTCTGCGCGGCGCAGACATAAGAGGTCAGAAAATGTTTTTTTTTGAAAAAAAACACCCCCTTAGAGTAAGAATTAGAAATGTGTTAGTGAAATGGATGAACTTCACACCTATTTATACTAATCCAAGGGCTCCCAATCTATGACAAGTGTTACCAAGAGTCATTAGAGGTTGATTAGTAGCAGATGAGGTGTTCAAAGGAAGAAGAGTGTGGCAAAAATCGCATAAGAGGTGACATGGACGCAGGCTGCAGCTGCCAGCTGCAAACCTACTGTCAGCGAAGGCCTCACGGACTGTAAGGCCTCTGCCTTGCGGTCCGTAAGGACCTTGGGCGCGCTGCAAATTTGAACCCCTTTGCAGACCGTAAGGGATTACCCTTTGCGGTCCGTAAAGGACCTTCATAAATAATTTTTTTTGCACTTTTACAACTTTAGCCCCTCAACTTTAATTTATTATGACAATTTTGGTCCCCCCAGCTCCCACAAACTGAAATTTTACAAAGAGTTTGAACACCTATCTTATTATAATTTGGACACGTGTCGCTTTAGAGATATTTATTTTCAAAGTTTGGGTCGGCCTTGCTTCCATAAAGAGATGTTAGACCAGTGGGTATGGGGATCGTCCCCCCTCATCTCCTGCTCGTCCCCCTCGTCCCACACTGCCCCCTCCCCCTCGTCACGTCCCCAACGTCCGCTGCAAGACGGCAACGACGAGCTGCAATGGTGGGCCCCCTTTGTTCTTCACTCTCTCTCTCCTTTATTTTATATACTAGGTTATTACCCGGGATTGCTTCCCGGGCTCGGGAAACTTAGTTATATTAATTATTATTTGTTATTAATGAAACATCATTACATCAAGCATCTCATTGGATTCAACAACTGATAGGATATGAGTTTGATATGATTGTGTTTGTTTAACTAAAATGAAGATGAATCAGAAATAATTGCAGCGGAAATAGATGAATAAACTTTCAACACAATCAAAGAGAGAAAAATTTTAAGCAAACATGTTTAACATAGAGTCGAATGATTATATTTGATTACAATACTCAAAAGTAATGCATGCATGCAAAAACTCTCCCCCAACAGTGATTGAAAAACTGATGTTTGGTCAGTCAATGTTCAGAACTTGTTTGGCTGTGTTTTGAAGCTATGCTGAGTTGTCATCCTCTAGTGCCATTGTTTTGATAGCTTCTTTGAAATACACAGCTTCTTGTTCTTTCTCTTCTTCATCAGTCAGTTTTTGCCTCTTTCTTTGATTTACCACAATGGTAGACGTATCTGATGATGTGAACAGTGGTTCAGAAGTGTGAGCCTGCTGCTTTGGTTTAGCAGTGGTTTTGTAATCAGGCTTCTTTGGAAGTTTAGGATCTGTTTCTTTCCTTTTTCTGAACCTTTCATAAGCCTCATCAAGGTACTGCCTTGTCCATTTTGATATGGATTTGGCAGTTCCCACTTTTGCATCAACCAATTCCTGCTTCTTTCTTTTATACTCCAATGTAAGATCATCAATTTTCTTTTTGTATTTACTCCAATTTGGTGCTGACCTTTTCATGCCTGGATCTCTCTTTATTCTTTCAATTCTATTCAGTTCTGTTTTGAGAGCAACAAGCGGCCAGTCTTGGAATTGTTCAGCTGTGCAGGGTAGAATTTTTCACTCAAGATCAGCTTGATGATGTCTTCTTTCAGATCTTCCTTCAAGTTAGCTTCTGGAGGCAGGTTGGACATTTCTTAGCTTAGGTCTCTTGCATAATCTTCCAACTGTTTAACTTTAGTGAGCAAGAACTGCGTATAAGTTGAGACTTCATTGTAACTTTTCCCTTGGCATTCAAGTCTAGCTCGGGTATCAGCTTGCCCGGACTTGAGTTTTAAATACTCATTTATGTTGGCTGGATCTCTATAACCAATCAGGGAAGGGAATTTCCTTTTTTGAAGGATCATCCACTAAGTAAAACTGCCTCATTTCATTCTTTACAGCATGCAATTCCAGTGGATAACTGGCAGCTACTGGTACAACATCAGCAGAGTCTATAGGATCTTTGATTGGTTTGAACAATTTTGAAGGAATAAAGGATTGAGGTTTGGTGATATTGCAAGGGGCAGATGAAATGGGAACAGGTGCTGGTATATCATCATCATGCACTTGAAATTTTATTTTTCTTGTATACAACTTTTTGGGAGAAGGTGTTTCTATTTGAGTTTTTGGATCAAAAGGAACAATGGCTTGTGAAGAGATAGGTGATTGACTAACAGCTGTTGAAACAACTGGTGTTTCAACCACTGTTGTCATTACAACAGATGATGTGTCATCTGATGTCTTCTGCTTTTTGGCAGGTGGTGATTTTGATGGTGGTTTTGTTGTGGCAGTGGTTGATTGAGTGATGGCAGTGGTTGAAGTGTGTGTTGATGTATTGGTCGTGGTTGTTGGGTTAACATCTGCTGAAACCACTGAAGTATCAACAGCTGTTGATACAACAGGTGTTCCAATATCTGTTGGTTTGGAAGATTGATGAGAGGAGCTTTTAGGAGGTTTGGGAGTATGTTTTGTGGATCTGGAAGGTATGGATTTGGTTTGCCTCACTTGTCCAGTGGGCTGTCTTCTTTTAGGCTTAGGTTTTTCTTCATCCTTGGGCTCAGAAGTACCCTGCTCTTCCTTCTCCATAAAGACTTTCTTTTCCTTTTCAAACCTTGATTTTCGTTTTGTCTCCATATCCTTTTTCAGCCTTTCCTTTTCATTAGCTAAGGCATTTAAGGATTCATCAACCTTTTTGGAACCATCTGGCCTAGGGAGGTCTGCAAGCATACTGGATTTCTCTAGTGCAATGTACAGACCATCTTCATATCCCCTTTTCTTTAACTGCTTCATTTTCTCCCCCCTTTTGGCATCATTTGGTGGAGGGTTATCAACAAAGATTATTGTAGGAGGAGCAGTGCCAGTGGTTTGCAATAGATGGGCCTTGATTGCCTTGATGTCTGCTTGTGTATCCATGAACCTAGCTTCCATTAAATTTCTGATCTTTTGAATTTGAATTTCAGGTTGCTGATCAGCATGTTCTCTTTGTTTGTGAAGCAGAGGTTGAAATAATTGCCAAAGCTCATTTGGAGTAGGAGCAGATGATGGAACAGATGTTTGAGCTAGTGCAGCAGTGGGTGTTGCTTTTTGTGCTTGTAACAACTGTTGCAGCATAGTTTTAATATCTGCAACAGATGTTTCAATTGTATCCACTCTTGCCGTCAATTCTTTGTATTTTAAAGCATCACCCAAGTTAATGTGATCATCTGCTTTCCCACCAGCAGTGGTTGTATCAGCAGTTGACTTAGGGAAAGTTTCCCAAAATTCATCCACTGATGCCCCTTTTTCTTGGTACTGGGGACTTCTTTCCTCAGCAATTGATATCTTTTTAAGATCACCAGTGGTTGAAACAAACACACCAGTGGATATCAGGGTTGCTGGAGAGGAAATTGCCTTCAAGGGAGTCTGATTGATGAAACAACTGGCCAGGTGTAGACCAGTGGATCCAACTCCTGTAGTTGCTGCTCCACTTGAACTACTGACATGAATTACTTGTAATTCCTGCAGTGTAGCCTCCTCAACTATTGGTGGGTTAACAGAGATTGAGACACCAGACTCAGTCACTTGTTGTGGCATATTCTCAGTGATAGGTGATTGAGAAGAACTGATTTTTGTCTCGGCTAAATCAACTGCATCCAATAGAGTTAACATGGATTGTGATAATGTTATTGATGAAGGATGTGGGGTAGAAAGAGATATGTCCATGGGATTTGGACTGTGGAAGATGGAACCAAGTGGATCCAGAGCTTCATATTGTGGTGTACCTGTACTTACAACCTGATCCTTTTGTGAGGATGCAGGAGGAGTTTTAGGCAAAGGTGGGGATCTTTGTTCCATCTGCTGTGAGGAAGTAGCAGCAGTGGTTTCTGGTGACTTTTGTGATGTCACAGGTAGTTGCTTTGGGATCTCATCTTCCAGAGTTGCCTTTTTGTGGGTTTGGGGGGCTTCTGGATCTTTTTGTTTTTGGGCTTTTTGGTAGTTTTAGGTGAGGGTTTCATAGCAGTGGTTGTGCTGCTGTGATCACCTTGAGTAGTGGGCTCAACAGCAGGTGCCTGAGGAGCAGTGGTTGCTGCTAAAGTCTGCTCAGGTACCTCTGCTTGTGTTTTGGAAGGTTTTGACAGCCTTGTAAATAATTCAGAGGTTAGGCTGTTTATTCGAAAAGGCTCTCCTTGAATAAGGACATGAGCATTATCTTTTGAAAATTTCTTTCTAAAATAGTAACTTAAAAACCTTGGAAATAATAAAAATGATTTTTATTAACATTTTTAACAAGATCATTGAAAATCTCCTGGGAATAGTTAAAGTTTTCTTCATTCATTATAGCATAACCCAGGTATTGGATCTTCAATGGGATTTCATTGAAAGCAGTGGTTTTGTTTGACACACACATTAGAAGGGTATGAAATAAAAACCTTGGGGCGGATGGAAAACTCCCCTTTTGTAAAGTTTCTTTTTTCATTTGTTCAGCATACCCTCTTTCAATGAAATCAGTTTGATACTCAATTTTTGGAAAATAAGTTTTATCTTGAAGATCATCGAGTTCAAATACCTCCGAGATGGTTTGTGGAGTAATGGTGACTGAAATACCCTTTATTGTAGAAGTAATGGCTAAGGGCGTTTTATCCTTAGTTTCAAGTTTCGCATTTTTCCAAAACTCTCTTTGGGTTTCCAGGTAGATCGGTGCATCATAGGTCAACAAAGTTTTGTACTTTGAGGACGAAAGAGCGTCTATGACAGAATCGAAGGCGGTGGTATGACTTGGTTTTTTGAGTAAACCCAAGTAGTTATGAGGAGCTTTGTATCGTAGGGCAATGATGAACCGTGGATTTTTATGAGTGAATGAAGAAGATGAGCGATTGAGAAATGAAATGGAGAAATGATTTGAGAGAAATTGATGGTAACTGCTTTTAGAAAAGAATTTAGAATTTGATTCGACAGTGAAAACCCTGTTTGGGGTTTTGATCAGGGTTTTATAGGTGGAAAAAGTGTATGCTGATGTTACAGCGGTTACAAAAGATCTAACCGCTAAGTACTGTCCATGTGCCAACAGCTGATGAATAATGGATGACAGTTGTTAGGAAACCACTGATGGAACAATATTAGTGGTTTGCAACGGTAACAATGAAAACAATGGGTGATTTTTAACTATCAGTGGATAGCCTATCAGTGGATTAAAACACTAATGTTTGATCAACAGTGCTTAACAAGGAAATGAGAGAACAGAGGTTGACTTTCAGCAGTGGACAACATTTAGTAGAAACAGGTGTTTGAACCAAAAACAGTGGTTATGGCAGACTTTTAAGGATTAATGAAAATTTTTCATTTTTAGCTATTTTTAAGGATGGATTTTTGATTTTCTGAAAACATTTTAATGTTTATATTCATAGAAAAACAGGATTTTGCTTGTTATTCCATGTTTAGCATGCCAATCCTAGAGATCAAGCTTTCAAAGGTATATGTGTCTAATGCTTTTGTTAGTACATCTGTCAGCTGATCATTTGTTAGCACATCTGCCATTGATATTGAGAGAACGGATGATAACTGCTTTGAGAAAGGAATTTTGAATTCGATTCGACAGTAAAAACCCTGTTTGGGGGTTTTGATCAGCGTTTTATAGGGAGAAAAGTGAATGCTGACGTGGCAGCGGTTAGAAAAAGATCTGACCACTATGTACTGTCCACGTGCCAACCTCTGATGATAATGGAGGACAGTTGGTAGGAAACCACTGATGGAACAATATCAGTGGTTTGCAACGGTTACAAATGAGAACAGTGACTGACTTTAAGCTAGCAGTGGATAGCCATCAGTGGGTTAAAACACTGATTTTGAACAACAGTTTTTTTTTTTAACTTTAATTTTTATCACCAAAACAATATTCGAGGAACTCTTATCTCATTGGAATGTAACGATTAGATAAATTGTAATTTCATTGTAATTCTAGTTTTCATTTGATAATTTCATTCTATAATTAATTAACCACATCAACAATAAAAATGTGAGCAGTGGATGTTTTTTAGGAAAACCAATGATTGTCAATATCAGTGGATGCCAACAATAAAAATGGGAGCCGTGACTATTTTTTAACTATCAGTGGATAGCCAACAACGATTGAAACACAGATGTTTGGTCAGTCAGTGGTCAACATGAAGAATGAAGAAACAGAGGTTGACTTACTGTAATTTGCAGGAGCACAGATTCTTAAAAAAACTGCTCTCAATGATCAAATTCTAAACATTTGTTTTATCTTTGCACTCTCCTGCTGACCATCAAACGAACCTTTGATACTATTAAACCTCTGTTGACTTACCAAACATATGTTCAGACACAATTCAACATCAACATAATCTGTTCACCATCAAACCAATCCTTGACACTATTAAACCTCTGTTGACTTACCAAACAGATGTTCAGACACAATTCAACATCAACATAATCTAAATCTTACTCAAACACTAAATAATAAGTAAAAATAAAACACAACATAGATTCATAAAATTAAAATTTATTCATTCATTCATGACCTTAAAACTAAAAGTCCAATATTAGAATTGATTGCTTGAGATTAGAATTGATTGCTTGAGATTTCTAATATGATAATTATGCATCATGGCAATATGTGGTTATTAACTTTTGCGTTGTGATTACTTTTATATAAAGCCTAAGAATTTGACAAGTGTTTTGTTGTAATTTAAGGAAAAGGGTTCTGGTGACCCTTCAGTTTTCCGATGAAGTTTTGGTCAAGTTTTGTTCTCTGGCGAGGTTTCTGCCCAGGATAACACCGGCTGGTGGTTTTGATTGATACATTACTGATCTCCAGCATGTTGTTTCCCTCATGAAACATGCATGTATGTTTTTGTAATTCAACTTGATTGATGTTTTTTAATTTTTGAAATGTCAAAGGTTTGACATGGTTAATGTTATCCAACATTGGGCTTCCATTGCGCTTTAATTTGTAAGCCCCGGCCGCGTTGCGGCTGGGGGTTCCATCTAGTTATTCCTAAATCCAATCATTCTATAGTATATTGAATCATTTCCATGGCTCTTTTAGCATAACTAAGCATGTCAGGACACTTCTTAAGCTTGATACACGGGTGGACACATAACCAAGTACAACGACAAGTCTATCCTCACTACCAGTAGCGGCACATATATATAAAGAGAGACGCACAAACACATGAGATCTATCATGATATACAAGGATATTTGTAAAGAACAGAACCAATCTAAACCAACCACAATGATCCTTGCTAGAAAATGTTTAATAGAACAAAAACATATGTATTACAAGGATGTTTGCGACCCTTACATGTATGCTTGCAAAAATGTTATATAGATTTTTTATTATTTTTATTTAAATTAGACAAATAAAATTAAAAACTCCATTAAAGTTAAAAAAAAGTACACACGACAATAAAACTAAGTTTTTTTTTTCTAACATAACAATTCAGGAGTTTTTTCTGGCATTTTAGTACATTTCCAAATTTCCAAACTATAAATAAGCAACATTTTGATGTTGTATGGAGTTGTACTCTAAGCATTGGGAGTTTTTTTTTAAAAAAAGGGTAAATTACCAAACTATAAATAAGCAACATTTTGGTGTTGTATGGAGTTGTACTCTAAGCATTGGGAGTTTTTCAAAAAAAAAAAGGGTAAATTACATTTTTCGTCCTTTATGTTTGTAGCGGGTTGCAATGGATAGCCTTTAACTTCAATAATTACAGTCACAATCCTTTATTTAGAAAACGAATTACATCTTTCGTCCTTTGACCCTAACCCAGTTATTTTTTATTGTTAAATCAAGTCACATGGATATCACATGAGGACAAATTAGTCCTTTCAACCAAAAGCACCCCTGCCACCACCATCTCTTTTCTCCTGCAAGCTACCACCTCTACCAGAACCCACCCTCACCACATCAGAATCTTCGCATTCATCAGAACCCATTGACAATTCAAACCAAAGTAATACAATAAACTGGCATGCACCACCAAAACATTGTGTTTTTTTTAAAAGTGGTGTATTTTGAAAATATTTTTAGGATAATGGGGAAGTAAAAAAAAAAAGGTTTTTGGTGTATCCGCTATTGCTAATAGCGGATTAGGAAGGAAAGTAAAATGTGTTGCAGCCATGCTCAGGTAGGTGTCAGATGTTTTTCTAATCCTCTATTGAGAATAGAGGATTAGGAGGAAACACTTAACCATGGTTCCAGCCTCACCCGAGACCAAACATAACCCACTTAAAAACCTAAACCCAGTTACAAAACTTAACCTAGTTAAGTTTTTAAGTTATACTTCCAGCTAACAACCTTGGATTCCTCCTCTATTATTAAAGAGATTCTGGCACATCACATGCAACCTGAGTAGTCTGCCTTCTTCTGACCATGAACATGCACCATTCACATCCATTGCAGAACATTACATGCATATGTTGAATGGTTTTAATTGAGTGCTTTAACTTTACAGCTTTTGCAGGTTGTTTGATGGTTGCTAGATGATGTTGGTGGGTTTGATGTTGAACATGGTTATGGAGGGTTGAATATGATACAGGGGGTTCTCATGTTGAACATGGTTATGGAGGGTTTAAGTGGAGGAGGGGGTTCTGATCTTGAACATGGTTATGGAGGGTTTAAGTGGAGGATGAAGATGACGATGTTTTAATTTATAAAAAAAATATATATGGCCTAAGCCGTTATTCAGAATAGCGGATTAGGAAAAACACAATATCTCCTAATCCTCTATTACAAATAGCGGATCACCTTATAAAAAATTAATACCCATTTAATAATATTTTGTTAAATAATATTATATTGTACTCTAATTAATTTATTTTAATCTTTCAAACCCTAACTAATTATGATTAGAATATTATCATTAACAATAATAAAATAAAATGATAAATAATAATAAGATGAAAAACGTGAAACATGAAACAAGATACAACGAAAATCACTACTAATATTAAAAACATGAAATGAAACAAATAGAAACTCAAATACATAATAAAAAACCCACAACAATTAATGTTGTCGGTTTGGACAAGCGTTGATCCTGTGACCCGTTCTTTTACAACCAGAACACCTACGACCCGTCCTTTCCTCAGCATAGCTGGCGTCCATCTCGTTATGCATCCTCCTCGCACGCCGTCTTCCCCTTACAATATTTATCTTTGATGGGTCCCCATGAATTTGCCAACCGGCGTATATCCAATCTTCCATATGGGGCACTGGAAAATACTGGTTGCTGTATTGTGCACGGTATGTTTCTGTATAAAACCTTGCATCTGCAGTTTTTCTTGGACTTTCACGTAAGTGGTGGCAAACTGCAATTGCATGGCTACACGGGAACCGGTAAATTTGCCACTTACCACAGGAGCAGGTTTTTTTCGGGAATTCTACCGTATAAGGACTATGGCCAGATTCGTCCGATGTTTATAGGCGTGTCTCCACCATGAACCTTTGATGGTGTGCTGAATATGGGTATACCCTGTGTTGTCGAGCCCTAATTTCACGATCATGGAAGATCTCCCACATGCGGTGAGGAAAGTCCGTTGAGCAATCATAGGCGGTTCTGTAGTGTATGGCGTATTGGTCAACTTCTCTCTTAAATGTATATTCAATTAATGCCTTTATTGGGAGCATCCTGGCACCACGTAACACATTGTTCATGCTTTCCGATATGTTCGTGGCGAGGTTACCCCATCGCCGATTCCCACGGTCATACAAGAGTGTCCATTTTGTTTTATCAATTCCTCGCAGGTACTGCCACGCTTGTTTATTTGTTGCCTTAAGCTCAGCCATCAAGCGTTCATACTTTCTTTCTTGTGTTGTGTTTCCGATATCCCGACACATTTTTTTCAAGCTCACATTCTTGCACTTCGCCATGAAGTTGCTTGTTACATTGCGTAAGTGTTTATATATTTACTTTGTTGATACAATATATATGTTGTTTGTGTAACTACTTATATTTTATTGAGGTTGTTTAGGCATCATGTGATGTCCCTCAGCCTAAGCAAGTGGAAGTGAATGAAACAAAGGAACCGGAGTTAACTTTTGACCAACTGAACCCTGATTTGTTAGAAGACCCGGATGTACTTAAGAGTATTTATGAAAATGAAGGCGAAGAAGTTGAATCGGATTACTACCATGACCCGTATCCTGGGGAGCATTCATCCGATTCCGACTGGTCAAATGATGACTGCCACTGGAAGTAAAGTAGAGTGTAATGTCACCCAATAATACAATCCCAGTGTAATATTCAATAAAAATAAAATAAGATCATATGGTTTTGAATTTTAGTTTCTTGTAGGTTTACTGCTTTGTATAGTAATTGAACATAATATATAAGATATGAATATGGCTCTAAATTACATAACAGTAATTGACAATAATTTCAACCCTTTTTTAATCTTGAAACACTCAATTATTACAATAGTACCAAGTTCACGGGCAATATTTGTTAAAGTGGGTCACCCCAATAATACAATCCCAATGTAATATTCAATAAAAATAAAATAAGATCATATGGTTTTGAATTTTAGTTTCTTGTAGGTTTACTGCTTTGTATAGTAATTGACAATAATATATAAGATATGAATATGGCTCTAAATTACATAACAGTAATTGACAATAATTTCACCCCAATAATACAATCCCAATTTAATATTAAAAAAAAGAAAACAAGATCATATGGTTTTGAATTTTAGTTTTTCGTTGGTTTATTGGCGAGTATAACATCGATATTTTTTAGCAACCAACCATTCAATCTTTATAAATAACCTCTTAGCCAACTTATAACCCACCCCATTCTTCGAATTCTTAAAACCCACACATCCTAATTCAACCAAGAACATGAATATGAACGTGCATCTCAACCCGGGTCCAAGGGATGAAAGTCTCTTGTATCTAGGAGCCGAACACCAGGCTAGAAATTTGTTCCTGAATCCCCTGGAGGGGGAGAGGTGTACAATGGATTTTAAACGTGGTGACGGTTCATTTTGGGAGCTGGTTTATGACGAACACATTACTCTAAAGGGTAAAGTTTTAAGGTACATCCGTGAATTTGGTTTTGGTGGTGTTCTACGATGTGGATATAGGAGAGTTGATCGAGCGTTGATAGAGGCACTGGTTGAATTGTTGATCAACAAATAGATTGGCAAAAACCATATGGTGCAAGGTAGTCAGCTTCTGTTGTAATACTACCATAATTTTTTGTATTCTAATAATTATTAAGTACTTTGTGAAGGTGGGCGGAGCATGTCATTAGTCAAACAGAGACTCCTTCACACGTGATAAAGGCTCACCGTACAACATTACAAAATCTACGAGAGGACGATGTATTTTTTCTTTAGCATAAAGGTTTTATAAATCGATTTTAAATACTAAATATTAACAGTTTTTTATTTTAACAGTTTGATTGGATGCCTTATCGGCACGTGCTGCAAAGACTCCCGGAAATGTGTAGAACGCGCATAAGCAGTTGGAGGTCACGATGTTATTTAATTTTTTGGAACATAGTTGAATATCATCCGGTGGAAAGGGTTATGAGGCAGTTTGGATTTCTTCAGGAGGTCCCCGCCCCATTTGATGACTGTCGTAAGGGTCATGCAAAAACCTAATTAAACTAAGTAGATAGCGTAAGTAGGGTATCGTATCCACGGGGAATATGTGGTTAGTGTTTAGCTAAATTATCTAATTAACTACTACTACTACTCTAGAATTGGGGGTTTTGATTAATTTGAAAGAAAACACAATTTGTCACGAAAAGTGTTATCAAGATGAGAAGAAGTAACCTCCACCCGGAATCCCGAATACCCGTTTTAATATAAAAATCCGTTTTCTGATTCAAAACACCACATAGACATGGCCTCGGAATTAATGAATTTGATTAGTTAATAGGGATAGTTTTTAAGATTCACTATGCAACCTAATAACCCGTTTGTTTGTATCAACTACCCACCAATTTACTAACCCGCTAACAACGCAAGGAAGTTGCCAATACGCTTAATAAACGACAAGTAATTCAAATACAAGAAACGTTTACCAATAATCCAACACAAGTGGTCAAGCTGTACCAGTTTACAAGAAACGGAAAAACATAAAATTATATCAAACCGTGTAAACGTTCATCCGGGCGGAAGTCACCGAAAGATTTAGCCGCTCATGCTTGTTCGTCCCGCTTCGGTTGTCATCCCGAGTTGATCCAACATTCTTGAACGGCTTGAAGATGAAAATCAAATATTAAATTCGTTCCTCCTGGTCGATGTCGGCTGTGTATGAATTATATGATCTCCTTAAAAACGTATCCTCTAACACCACCTTTTGTTTCCCAGCCCATCAACGAGCCCAATTAAGTCCAACTGTCAATTGATTATTTTTTTCGGTTGTAGTGGTACATTCTTTGTTACCATGGGCCTACACAAACAATTTATATAGTCAAAGACTTGATGCACAGTTTCCCTAACATGTTGACAAAAACCAAATTATGTCAAGTTATTAATATTTTTTCTTTCATGATTCGTTCAATCATTTACCAAAAAGAAAACATGAACTCATATTTACTTTTGAGCTAAATTTCAATAAAGATATCATTCTTGAATTTTATTGAATTAATTCATGTAACACCGTCTATTACAAAAAAATAATTAATGTAGTGGATTTTATATCATTATCAATGCATTTTATCATAGTTAATATTCAATAATGTGTACCTAAAATGCACCGATCAAATCCCCACACTTATCTTTTTTCGTCCCGAAAAAATTATTTGCAATGGAATCACAATCAGAAACATTGGTATCTAATAGATTCAGTTAATTTATTAACAAATCAAATCACACGGTAACCAAGATTGCAGGTATACGGTCCATTTAAACCCAACCGCCGGTTTCCAAGCCCTTATTTTCGATCCATTAGGTTCAAGTAATTTATAGACATCTATGGATCCCACTCTCAAAAGACTACGATTCCACCTATTCCCGTTTCAAGCTTATGAGATTAAAAGATATATAATCTACCGCCTTATATAAAAAACTCTTATATTATTCCGATTAAACTTTATGATGGATGAATGGATGATATTGTGAGCTTACATGCTTTTGTATACGATCAGTTCAGCGGACATACGCCATACGAGTCACCATCCCCATGGTTAATGTCATAAACTTCACGTTTTTTTTATATATATGTAACTCCACCTAGAGGGTATGTACCGCATGAGTCGCTATTCCCGCGGCAATACCATAGGCTTTGTTTTTTTTTTTTTTAACATGTGCTCAGATGAATGGATGGAAATTTTTTTTTTTTTGGGCGCCACACTATTTCGGATTTGTTTTCACAAAAATAAACAGGTGTGCCAATTTAATCGGAAAAACTTATGAGTTTTTTACTTATGACGTACCCCTTATACTTTCCACAATTTCAGTTTTACCATAGCTCCTAAGGCGGGAACCCACAGGACTCCTATTTTAAGTTATTTTATATCAAGCCTAAGGAACCTTCAACCGGCTGGGCCTACCCACATATCCTAAATTAGACGCATGACCGACTGTTTATTATCTCATACATATAGTAATTAAACGCCAACGATCTGATTATATCTATCATTTTCCATTTATTGCAAAAACTTTCTCGAAACATTTTCTAATTTTTTCAATTTTTTTTTTGAATTTTTTTGATATTTTCAAATTTTTTTTATTATTTTTTTATGACACGACACTAACTAAACACACTAGACGCTAGTTTCCCCTCCCCACACTTATTTCCTTCATTGTCCTCAATGGAGCGAGAAACTATTAACGACACAACTACCAATATAAATAAATATACAAAGATAAATGGAACAGACTCCCCTGATTTGACGCGGTTGAATTCCTATGAGCCTTGTTCCACTGCAACCGTATAGCATTTCATTCGCGGCTGCTTCAACACGGGACACTTGACTTGAAATTATTCGAATCACTTTCGTCCAAATGGAGATTGAGTATGGACAAAAGTGATCGTCACCTCCTCAGACTTCCCCACACTTGGGTAAACGCATCCGTGAAGATAATTAAAACTTGAAAGAACACACACGCAATACAAAACAAAACAAAAATACAATACTCTACATCCTCGGGCTGCCCTGATCCTCAAAAAGATCGTCCCTCAAGGCAGAATTCATGAATCTATGGGAGGGAGGAACAACATGACTCAAAAAATCCCTGGCAGCCTCAGGGGTTCCTATCACCGAAGAGTGAGTTATTTTCCACTTAGGGACATAGGTGAAAGGGATTGCATCAGCAAACAGGGGAGCCAAAGGGGACCGATGAGCAAAACCCTCAGGTTGAGTGGGTTTACTGGTCCTAGTAGCATGGTGAGGAGAGAGTTCATAGGCTGAGGCAACACGAGCCATGCTTACTTCCGGAGTCTTGTCCCGAACACGGGAAGATGAGGGACCGGTAGGGATCTCTATTGGATCACGAGAACTCCCCTACTCAGATAAAAAGAGAAAAGAGAAAATCAAAAATCTCCCCAGAACAAAATAAATATGAGGCAAACAGGTAAAAGAAAAAATAAGCTCACCAACAAAGGTGCACTCACAAGGCTGGAAGACCGAAGGTGCTTGGACAAAGAACCCTTAACCCCAGCGGGGGGAAGTTCGGAAGCAGCCTTTGATGAAGGAAAGGGTTTCTGTCCACTGGCACTCCGGAGCCTTTGCCGGATGCCACGAGGAGCAGGGGCTGGCTTAGGACTTGCAGCTGTCCTCTTACGAACTAAACGGACCTCCAGATCTTCATCATCACTCTGACCAGAATGCTTAACGGGAGGGGGATCAAGGGAACTCTCCTCCCCATCAGAGGAGGTCCCCTCACCTCCTCCCACAGCAACGGAGCCCCCGGCCTGGGCAGACCCCCCGGTAACCTGCATCCCCACGCTCCGGTTCAAACCCGGATCCACCTCATCACCAACTACAAACTTAACATCCCTAGAATCCCCTTGGAGCCGTCTCCACAAAGTCAACTCTGCATAAGGGGAAACACTAAAGATGACTGCACAGATACTAAGAAACAAAAGCAAATGACAACAAATCCAGGGCAAAAAGGTACCTTTGTTACCGAAAAAAGCCTTGGGACGAACCGAGTAGGAAGGGCTCAATCCCCCATGGCTAGGACTCCCTCATAAAAAGTAAAAGCCCTCGTCGGGTTTTCATACACACGTTTCCATTGAACGGTCTCGTTAGCAGACAAGGTGGGAACAGTGTCTTCAATAGCGGCCTCAACATCTCTTGGCAGAGGGGACTCTGGTATCATGGCAGCGGAAACAAAGATGAACCTACTCTTCCAATCCTTCGGGTAAGTGGAGGTTGGGATAAAGGTATAACAGGGTTTCGACACAGTATTCTGCCGCTTGGCAAAAGTAAACCAATCTCCATCAGATATCAGTTTATAAAACATGCAGAACAAGGGGACAGATGGCTCGCCAAAAACAGCCGCACAAGACAACTCAAAGTGCACCACTCTCATAAACCCCAGGGATGTAACTGAGAAAAATGAACTCCGAAGTGACGCAGTAAGGCAATCTTGAAAGGTGACAGGGGATATAGGACTCCGCAAGAAGAAAACGCTAGAGTATAAAGGGGAATTCGGTCCGGTGTACATTCAGCCGATTCGTTAGGGCCCGACAAGGTGGGAGAGAACCGCTCAGGAATGTTGTATGTATCGACAAAAGACTTCAAGTCCCTCCCTGTCAAGACCGATCAAATTGCAGAGAGACCGGAACGACTCATGTTTAAAAAAGGGACGATGATCGGAGAAATATGACGGAAGGAAAGAAAGAACTAGAAGGAATTAAGAGGAAGTTTAAGAGATAATGGGGTATTTAAAGAAGATAACTGACACCACAGAAAACCGTCATGTCACTCGTCCCTTCAAAATTCAAAAAGGGTGCACGTGTATCTAGGGGATTAACTCCCGCCACTAGTATTCGGCGGAATGATGGGCTTCATGAAAAGAAAGAATAATTAATAGCTGGTCAGAAACGGGCCCACATTCGTAGCCCAAGAAAATTAACCTCCTTCTTGAACATTTATGATTCAGCCCCGGATCATGAGCCTCGGGTCTCAAAACCAGGGACTAAAGATGACTTGATGACGGGCCAACGGGAAATCCCATTTTACCCGCTTTGGGCTGCCTTCATGCGGGCCCAACAAGATATAAGCCCAAATAACAGTTTGCCTTGCCCAGTGGCGAAGCTTGGATTTTTCGGCCGGGGGGTGAAAACATATATACCCAAAAATTTCTATAGAATACCCAAAAATTTCTATTGAACCGGGGGGGGGGGGGTGAAAACGTATATACCCACAAATTTCTATACGAAAACTACATATATAACACTACTGAGCGAAAATCCCGGGGGGCGGGCGACCCCCCCCGCCCCCAAGAAGCTTCGCCCCTGGCCTTGCCCATTAAGGTTCTCCTCATGAGAAATGAGCGGGAAACTAGTATCAGAGAATGCAGGTCACATTTAATGCCTGATAAGAAGAGGATCTTGGCTGGCATTAGTACTTCTCCGGCCGGAACATTAAATGAGGCTGCCATCTTACCGTTAGGGGTCAGACACGTGTCTGAGCCCCTCGAGGACCCCCGAAATCCGTTGGATCACCTCAACAAAATATCTCGCATGTACGATAAGGGCTCGGGATTATATAAGAGCCAAAGAGGATGATCATAAGGCAGATTGAAGGTATCACATTAAAAGCTCTCTCATTTACTCCTCTCTCATTTATTCCGACCAATATTCTCATACATTAATCACACACACACACACATTTATTGGATTCACACCTTAGAGGAAACATTCCGGTGATCACACTCATCGGAATAGACTCCTCCAACTCTCCGACAAGTTTACTTACTCTCACGCCGGAGCTTGGTCACGGATCCCCCTCCCGGGGCCATCCGTGACGAGGCTAACGGATTACTTTTTTTGTAGCAACGAGGACCGGGATATCTTGACGTCAGCGAAGATCCATTGAACGTCAGCAGGGATTTGGGTATTCGACAACCCCTTTCTTGTGCAGTTATCTTTGTGCATATGCACAATGTATAGCGAGCAGCTTGAGTATGAAGTGTTTTAACCTATAAAGCATCTACGACTTTGTTTGGTCACACTTTGACGATAAAATTTATGCTTGGAATTTCTTGTTATGTGATTTTATTAGGTTGGATCCGGTTCAGAAGAATCATACGTACTCAGCTATTAATGAGTGTCCTTTCACTTAATTTAATAACAAGATGTTCGCATCGAGACTCTCGACTTTCCCTTCGATGTCGAAGTTGGTTGAAGATGAACCGTGGTCGCCACCTTTTTTTTTTCACGATCTCAACCATCGGACGAACTAGGTCAAGGGAAGGAGTTGGTTCTTCCGGCAACTCAAACTTGTAATTCAAGTCATCTAAATTTAAGTGCAAGCGCGCATCCGATGTGGCTTGAGATGATGTGGTCTTCGGTCTTTTCACCGGTGCTTCCCGTTGGTCTATCAGTGGAACGAGATGCCATTTGGTGCTTCTTTTTAAGCTTTGTCAAGTTCGCTCCGGTGTGAATGAGTGAAACTTATTATGTTTCAAGTGATTGCGAGCCTCCGCTAGCAAGTCTATATCCCTAGCCCTGTTCGATCTACCACGATTGTAAGCGAGGTTGTTGTAGATGCCGTTAAATCTGGTGACTTTTCGAGGCATTTCTTTCCACTTCTCGGAATGGAATCTGCATTCCGGAATGGTTCCCGTACCCATATTCGGTGAAACGATTCACGAACACGTTTCTAAAAGTCAGCTCCCTTTTATGCGTTTCCTATTTAAAAATACATAAACATTTTTATACAACTTAAAAAAAATAAACATTAGAGTGATTTTCAAGGATTATCATTTATCTTTATACCCATTTTCAGGCGTTGTCCTTTATTTTCAAAATTGATGAGTTTTGTCCTTTATGTTTTCATATCATACACGTTTTGTCCTTTAGGCCTAACTCAGTTAGTTTTTTCAGTTAAATTTGGTCATATGCTTTGCACATGAGGGCATTTTTGTCAAGTCAAATGTAAATTCAACGGCAGATTTACAGCTCAAAGCTTCTGCAACATTTGAATTGACAAAAATGCCCTCATGTGCAAAGCACATGACCAAATTTAGCTGAAAAAACTAACTGGGTTAGGCCCAAAGGACAAAACGTGTATGATATTAAAACATAAAGGACAAAACTCGTCAATGTTGAACATAAAGGACAACGCCTGAAAATGGGTATAAAGATAAAGGACAATCCTTGAAATTCACTCTAAACATTATTTTACAAAAACTCACCCAAGTTGCAAAAACGATGAAAACCCTTTGTAAAAATACTATTTAACAAACTTTTTTTCTAAAAAAAGTAGGGCATGTACTAAACATATTTTTGAACATTTTGGTTACAAAAAACCAAAAATGCTTAGTAAATATTTTTAAAAAAAGTTTTAAAATTTTATGTTACTTGTAACAGATCTGGGTAAATGCTAAAAAGTTAGCCTCTGAACGGTTAAACATTATACTGGCTCTTAATGGTTCAGACCTATTACTGGTTCAACACTTAATGATTCAGACATCTTACTAGTTCAGCACTTAACATTATGAAGTTGCCAAACAGCCCCTTAGACTACGTAACCTGCGGTTTGATACCGGTTCGGTTCCTTCCCAGTTTGGTTGGTTTTTTATAGTGGTTTGAAACACCGGTTTCGGTTCAGTTTCTATGAACAAACCTGTTCTTGCGAACACTTTTTTAAACAGTTTTAACGACAAAAAAGTTAAAAAAAAAACATAAAATACGAGTTTATTATTATTTTTTCTATAGTTTTTGAACCATTTTAGACAGTTTTTTGGTAGTTTTTTTTTAAATTCAATAAAATCAAATAATTGGACATCTTTTCTTACCGATGTGGAGCATAAACCGGTTTGGCTTGGGTTAGGTTCGATTGTTAAAAACTGACAGTGAATGGTTTCGTAAATAAGGATTTTTGGATCTCCATTATTGCTCATCGTTCATACACAGTAGACCATGGCTCTTTTATCATAACTAAGCATGTCAGGACACTTCTTAAGCTTGATACACGGGTGGACACATAACCAAGTACAACGACTGAACGACAAGTCTATCCTCACTGCCAGTAGTGGCATAAAGAGAGACGCACAAACACATGAGACCTATCATGATATACAAGGATATTTGAAAAGAACAAAACCAATCTAAACCAACCACAATGATCCTTGCTAGAAAATGTTTAATAGAACAAAAACATATGTATTAGGTAGTGTGTAGTGGGGCTCCATATGGCGCCATTTTCTCTCATAACGCCCCCATAACGCCCCGAACACCACGACGGGCGGCGTTATGGGGTTTTTTTTGGTGGGTGGCGCTATAAATATCGCGGCGGTATATTTGTTTGGTTACAACCTTTGGCCAATCAAAAACGAGTATAGAGTTTTTATAATTAATTAATAAAATTGAAAATTAATAATTAGGTAATGATGGGTATGGGCTTTATGACTACGGGCTCTAATGATATAACGCCCCATAAAGCCCCTGTGTGACGTGGCACGACACGTGTCGCATAACGCCCGCAAAGGGGCTTTATGACTACGGATGGCCTTACAAGGATGTTTGCGACCCTTACATGTATGCTTGCAAAAATGTTATGAGATGTAGACTTGCGAGAAAAAAAAAAGGTTTTAAAAAAAAAAAAAAATTAGATAAATACTAGCAGGGGATGGGTTGAAATCGAACAGCCATTTAGATAAACACCACATCATAAATTCATAAAACCACCCTAGATCGACTTTCAACCAAAGATTAAGGATTTGCAACACAAAGGATTGAATATCTGCGCCAATTATCCCAAACATATATCATGATGAAATACGGTCATCAATCATCATAGAATGACAGAATCAAAGTGTTTAAGCAGAAGTAGCGATTCTGTGTAAAAGGTCTTCAAGATACACGAATTAAAGGCTACAGACACCAGAAGATGATTATTGTGTTCAGAGCAGGATTCGTAAACTTCAAGCGTTGTTACCAGTAAACCATCATGCTCCCTACATTCGTGCTGCATTATCAAGTGACCATTCTTCCTAAATCCAATTATTCTATCATCTTTTCGCTTTAAACTAGTGGTGAATAGTTTAGTAAACCTGGATTTTGGATCACCAGTTTTTATCACGGACCATACATCACAAACCAGGGCAGTCTTACTGTATACAAGCACAACAAGCGAACCTTTAAAGTTAGAGATGGAAAGATCTTTAGCGCGTGTGAAACTATCTAGAAGCTCTACCTCATCGAACTCTTCACTTGTCAAATCAAATGAAATAATCCGAAGGGGATGATTATCAAAAGCAATCCAATGAATAACCCCATCTATAACACTGGCCTACTTAAAATACTAGCTGAATTAAGAGGCCAACGTAGATTCAATGATAGAGCTTAACGTATAAACCTCAGCCTTCCAACTGAATTCAGACCGACTGTAAGCGTATGCAATTGTGACGATCTTAGGGTCACAAATTTTAGGACAAGCTCCAACACCAATACAAAAATGGGATCTATACGGAATTGGTATACCAACAGATTTCCTGACTGATGGGTTCCAAAGAACAACCAGTATCTTTTTTTTTTTTTTTTTTTTTGAGAAAACCCGAACAAAGACCCCAATCCGTGAGAGCAATCAAGTATTGACACAAGCCTAAGTAGCTCAACAATTGGAGGAACAAAAGGGGGAAACTTGTGGTGGGGGAAACTATCATCATCAGCTATCGAAACATATTCGTCCTCATAATCTACTTTGTCTGTTTAAGATAAGATTTGTTTAAGACTTAATATGTTATTTATATTCTTGAGTGATTATACACAATCAAATATATATCCCAAGATTAAGATATAATTTAAGCAAATAGAAGATAAGATCAAGTGATCAAGCTAAACCTTGTTATCATTTCTACACTACAACAACTTATGATCACTACCTAGAAAGCGAAAAATTGGTTGGTGATATCGTATAACGAGGGTGTTTGTGATCTTCACGTGTATGCTTGCAGGAATGTTATGAGATGTATACACTTGCGAGAAAAAAAGATATTTTTATAAAAACACTCAAATATAGATATATATACCAGCGAGTGGCTGGGTACAACCATATAGATAAACAAACACTACACCAGAAATGCATAAAAACACCCAAAGATTTAAGGATTTGCAACAGAAAGGACTGGAGATGTGCACCAATTATCCCAAACATATATCATGATGAAATGCGGTCATAACCACAGTATGGCAGAATCAGAGTGGTTAAGCAGAAGTAGTGATTTTGTGTAGGAGGTCTTCAAGATATACGAATTAAAGGCTACAGACGCCAAATGATGATTGTTGTGTTCTGAGTAAGCTTCAAGTGTTGTTACCTGTGAATGATCAGGCATAATACTTACTTGCTCCGTTATAATTTGACCATTCTTCCTGAATCCAATTACTCTTTCTCCTCTTCGCCTTAAACTAACAGTGGATACTTTTGTAAAATAAGATGATGGATCACCAATGGTCCATACCTCAGCCTCGGCCTCGGCCTCGATGTAAACAAGCACAGCAAGCGAACCTTTAAAGTTTAAGATAGACAGATATCTAGGGTGTGCGAAATCATCTGGAAGCTCTACCTCACTGAATTCTTCACTTGTCAAATCAAATGATATAATTCGACGGGGAAAATTATCGCAAACAATCCAATGAACAACCCCATCTATAACAACAGGCTCGCTTGAATGCTTCACTGAACTAAGAGGCCAAAGCAGATTCGTCGATATACTTCTCCAAGCCCGTGAGCTTAATGTATAAACCTCAGCTTTCAAAGGCGAACTGTTAACTCTTGTAGTCGCAATAATCTTAGGGTCCCTAGTACCAGAACAAACCCCAAAACCAATAACATTGAATTCATACGGTATCTCTATACCAACAGATTTCCTAATCGACGGGTTCCAAAGAACAGCCATTTTGTATCTGTCATCTTTACGTCTATAAACCCCATACATACCCACCAACCCGTGAGAACAACCGAGAAATGATAAAATCGTACCTAACTTAATAGTTGGGGGAATAATAGGGGAAAAAATGAGGTGGGTAACACCGTCATCATCTGAAAAATATTTTTCCTCAGAACCTACTTTTACTAGTAGATTCGTCTGATCGGCGATAAATTCAGGGCTATCGATCAGAGACTTACACTGTTTTGAAACACAGCTCAAGGGAATCAAAGATTTGACAGGAACCCTTTTGGTGATTTCCAGTTGGATTTCGAAAGGAAAGTTGCCCCACATTTCGAATTCGATTTCGATCTCACAGGTGTATCCCCCTAGCTGGGTTTCGGGAAAATGGGTTTGTGGCGGGGCAAGCAGTACTGAAAGCAGAGTCGAAGAAGGTGGAAAAGCACGCGAAAGCTTGTGAGGATAATCAGCATGCCTTTGTCCCCCTAGCGTTTGACACGTTTGGCTCTTTGGCGCTAGAGGCAGTTCGTTTCTTGTCCAGAGTTCAGCGTGTAGTCCACAACAACTTTTCGACCCCTCAGGGGCGAGACTTTGTTTTTAGTAGATTAGAGTTTTCTATTCAGAAAGGGATGGCGGCGCAGTTTGTTGCTCGTCTACCTGCTATTCTTATGTAATTTGCCCTGATGATTGGAATGAATTTAAATTATCAAAAAAAAAAATGATTTTGATTCGAAGGTATGAAGAATGGGGGGTTGAACTGGAAATGGGCGACGATGTGAAGTTATGCTGAAATAGGTCAACAGTGATGAATTATGGGCCACTGGGCTTCTTATGGAAATTCTCCATGGAACACGGATGAGTCCACAATGTGTTTTTTAGAAGCCCATACACAAAACTTACACCTGGCAAAATGGACGGAGCGGGTCATGGGTCAAAACGGGTTTGGGTCGGAACGGGTTGATCCAAAAAAAGAGTTGTTTTGGTTCGGTCAAAACGGATTTCAGGTTTGAAAAAAAGGTTTATTTTGTTAAAAGGCATACAAAGTTTACAAACTCTCATAAACTTTTGTTAACTCAAAACTATAACACAAACAAATTCCAAATAAAAAAAAAGGTAACTTCCTCCAACTCACAAAAAAGTCTTTTTTTTTTTGGTTCAGATCGGGTTTTATGTCGGTTTAAAACGTGGTTTAGATCAACCTGAGTCGTTTTAAATATATCAAATGACAAAAAAATATAATAAAAAACCTTCTAGCTTTTATAAATTGCTATAAAAAAATTCAACGCGAACCATTTCTACCCGTACCATTTTGACGCGAACCGTTTTGACCCGAATCGTTTCGACGCGAATCATTTCTACCCGTACCGTTGCCACCCAAACCATTTTGACCCGAATCAGGGGTGGTGGGTGCCGGGGTGATGGATTCCAATTCATTTGACAACCAAACACATCAAAAATTGAATTGAGATTTCAATTTCAACAATTTCCAATTCCGATTAGAATTTTTAAATTCCAAATCCAATTCATTCAAATTCAAATTCATATACAAATTCAAATTCCAAAACATTCAGCGACCAAACACACCCTAAGTGTAATGGTTGTAACTTTTTTAACCGTCACATCATGAAAAGTGTTTACCACATCACCAAATTACATTGCTTTTTTTTTTTTATCTGCACCTTAAAATGGTTTCACTGGTTTTAAGTTTTTAAGACTAGAGGGTATGGGGAGGCCCATCCCCATGAGGATGGGCCGCCACGTCACCGCCACGTAGGAAAGACTTGGAGAGGATGGACCTAGGGGGGTGGAGGATGGGGCAAGATTGCAGTTGGAGTTAGAGAGAGAGGAGAGACAAAGATGAGAGAGATAGAGAGAGAGGCAAGATTGCAGGCCCGTCGAGTTCGTCTGTGGGCAGCCGGTCAAGCCGGGACGGGGCGAGGGGGGCGGTGTGGGGGACCGGCGCCGGGCCTAAGCCGGCCCCCATACCGCTTAGTCTAACCAAACCACAACCGTTTTCCCATCATTAATTTCGTTTTTCTTTTTATTAAAATCTTATATGAATCTTATTATTATATTTATTAAATTAGTCAAGCAAAATTAAAAACTCCATGAAAGTTAATAAAAAGTAAAGTAAAATAAATTTTAAAATCCTAGAAAAGGTAAAATAAAATTTAAATTTCTAAAAAAAATAGAAAAAAAGTTAGACACCTAAAAAACCTTAGGAAAAACTACTCGTCGTCTTCCTCGTTCTCATCCTCGATCTCACATAGGATGAATCGGTAAATCTTGTTTTTTTCAATTACATGTTTGTCCAAATCCAACATACCATTGGTGTTCATCTCAAGAACCGTGAGATTGTAGGGCCGGGGCTTATCGGGAGTTTGGAAAAATATTTTCAAAGCAAGACTCGGATTTAAAAAAGCCAAAACATCTTTTTGAACCAACTCATTAAGGGTGAAGCATGCAATGGGAGACACACAATTTTGGACGGATGCATGGGCAGTAACGCTCCTCTTTTAGCTGCTGTTTCAGGCCTTTTCTCGCTAGAAAAATTCAAAGGATGTTCGGTTATGGAGAGTATGCAACAACTCGGGACTACAACGATTTTTTTCAGGTTGTTGGTACAGAGGATCTTAAGAAAAGTTTTAAAATTTTATGTTACATGTAACATATCTGGGTAAATGCTAAAAAAATAGCCTTCGAACGGTTAAACATTATACTGTCTCTTAATGGTTCAGAGCTCTTACTGGTTTAGCACTTAACATTAAGAAGTTGCCAAACAACCCCTTAGACTACGTAACCTGCGGTTTGATACCGGTTCAGTTCCTTCCCAGTTTGGTTGGTTTTTTAGACCGCCCGTAATGGGGCGTGATTTATAAAAAAAATTTCGAAAAAAAGGCCTGAAAACGCCGACTAGCCGCTACACCCCGGCGTGTTTCGGCGTTATCTTCGGCAAATTTGGTTTTGGCGTTCTTTGAAACACGCTGCGATGGAAAACCTTTGGCCAATCAGATGAGGGCATGTGGGTTTAGAGAGAGATGGAATGTGGGGTTTGAGGTTTGCCGGATTTTTGGGGTTTGCCGGAATTTCTGCCGGAGAAGAAGAAGGAAGTTGCAGGTCACGATGAAGAAGAGATGAAGTCTGTGGTTTGTTTTAAAACTTTGCTTTTGACACATTAGGCCCCTGTAGTTTTAAACTTCAATATCTTTAATATTTCAAGTTTCAAAAATGATATATCAGTCCCTAAAGTTTTGTTTATTACATGTCTTATTTGGATCTTTTATAAAACTTCAAATTTTGCAATGTAATTTTTTAGTATTGTATTTTTTTTAAGTTTTTAATTTAAAAAAATAAATAATTGTGTAATGATTGCATGGGCGTTATTGGACATTATTCCCACTACGACACTTTTGCAATAACCCCCAATAATGCCCCCATGCTGACTGGACTGCCACATGACAGAAAACACCCCATGGTGGGGGCATTATTGATAAAACCACTACGCATGGTCTTATAGTGGTTTGAAACACCGGTTTCGGTTCAGTTTCTATGAACAAACCGGTTCTTGCAAACACTTTTTTTAACAGTTTTAACCACAAAAAAGTAAAAAAAAAAACATGCAATATGAGTTTATTATTATTTTTTCTATAGTTTTTGAACCATTTTAGACAGTTTTTGTAGTTTTTTTTAAATTCAATAAAATTAAATAATTGGACTGGTTTTCTTACCAATGTGGAACATAAACCGGTTTGGGTTGGGTTAGGTTCGGTTGTTAAAAACCGATTCGGTTAACTGATTTTATGTTCATCTCAATGGTTTCATTTTTTATAACCGCCACGTCATAAAGTGTATGCCACATCATTAACACATGGACATGTCAATTTTTTCACTTTTTTAAATTGCAGCTTGTTATGGTTTTTCAATCATTATTATTTTTTACTTAAATTTTATATAGATCTTTTTGTTATTTTTATTTAAATTAGACAAATAAAATTAAAAACTCCATTAAAGTTAAAAAAAAGTACACACGACAACAAAAGTACAAAACTAAGTTTTTTTTCTAACATAAGGCTGCTGGGTATGGTGACGGGATGAAGACGGGGGGATGGGGTGACGGAGTCGGCGCCGAGAAGAAAGAAAGGGGCCCACCTGTTTTGGATCGTCCTGGACGTCGAGAAGAAGACGGAGAGGACGGGGACGGGATGAAGACGGGGGGGGGGCGGGATGGGGTGACGTCGGCGCCGGGGCTGAGGACGGGCCATACCGTCCAGCCTAACAACTCAGGAGTTTTTTCTGGCATTTTAGTACATTTATTACAAATTTGAAACCGGTTGACCCATTTGACCCTTTAGATAGATAAATTATAGCTGGTTTTTGACTAAACCGAGTCAGTTGAAACCGGGTTTGAAGTGAAAGGATTCGGCACGACAAGGTTCAGGTATGGTAGCTTCCAAACCGGGTTCATCCAAAATTGGTTCAAAATCAAGTTGGGTTCGGGTTCAAAACCGGAGTTGGTACCCAGCCCATTATTTTGTTTGCTATCAACTTTTATCCTCTGCTTTCTATATCTATACTCTACTCTCTTCCTTATCAATTCACCTACGCACACAATATTTAGCTTAACCAATCCAATACCAAATAATGATAAAAAGGTACTAAAATTAAATAAAAATATTCAGTCAACAAGCAAAAACCGAATACCCAATTTTGTTTCGAATGATGGAACACGGAGATATAAGCTGATTTGAGATGGCTAATGCTAATCTCTCAAGAACATTAAAGAAGAACAAGGATAACTGTTGCCAATTTTCTGATCATTTCATTCCATCAAACTTAGTTTAAATAACAAACATGGAAACAGCTACCACTAGTAATATGGAGAAACTAGATGCCTACTAAAATGAAAAAAAAAAACCCTCCTAATAACTCTACTGCTACTATGTATCACACGATCATCGTCAATGAATGATGGCATCAGGGTGATTAAGCAGAAGTAGTGATTCTGTGTAGGAGGTCGTCATGAAGAACGAATCACGCTTTATCATGAAGGGCGTATCAGTCCAAATATCATTGCTATTTTCCGTGCAGGGTTGATAAACTTCAAGTGTTACTCGACAACCACCACCACTACATAGGCGTTCAATTATCGGTTCACCATTCTTCCGAAATCCAACAATTCTATGATATACCGAATCATGAAATGCGTTAAAACTCACAGTGAATAGTTTTGTAAGCAAGGATTTTGGATCACCATTTTTGGTCATCATCCATACATCGCAAGCTACGTCTGATTTATCGTAATTAAGCACAACAAGAGACTCCTTACGCTTAGAGATGCATAAATGCTCAGGGTCTTCAATACTATCTTGAAGCTCTATCACTCCAAATTCTTCATTTGTCAAATCAAATGAAATTAGCTTATCACAAGATCCACTTGTATTATTAGTAATCCAATAAATAATCCCATCTATAATCACCTGATAAGAACAAAACCTAAACCCGGTCCCGGGCACACGCAGATTCATTGATACGCGTCTCCATGCCCCAGAGCTTAATGTATAAACCTGTGCGTTAGTTTTAAGCGTAAACCCTGACAATCTTAGGGTCCATAGTTTTAGGACAAACCCCAAAACCAAGAGCATTCAATTTATTCGGCAGCTCAATTTCAACAGATTTCCTAATTGATGGGTTCCAAAGAATAATAAGATGCTTCTTGAGATCATAAGCAGAACCACACAAGCACACCAATCCGTGAGAGGAAGGGATCATTCGAGGATGGGTAAGTAGCTTAGCAGTCGGAGGAACAGTGGGAGAAAACTTGTGTCGGGGAAAACTATCATCATCAACAACCGAAACATATTTTATCTCAGAACGGTTAGGGTATCTTACCAGTAGATGTTGCGGCTGAGTCTTGTTGTTGAGGGTGTGATGAGTGATGAATTCAGAGCTATCGATCAGAGACTTCCATTGCTTTGAAACGGATCTGAACCGAATCAAAGATTTGACAGGAAGAACCCGTTTGATGATTTCCTCTTGGAGTTCGAACGGAATGTTGTCCGACATTTTCAGTTCGGTTTTGATTTGGGGATAACTTTAGGGTTTAATTACAAAAAACAAACTTGGAAATGAAGATTCGAAGCAAAACGACGGCGTCGGGATGTAAATATTGGGCTGTTGAGTTACATATGCTGTTAATGGATAAGTTTAAATATGAGATAAGCGCATCCCTGGACTGGACTCTATCCCCATAGTGGCCCATAAGATACTTAAAAAAATTTAAGGGAAAATAGAAAGAAGTCATAAAAGACACCACTCTTATGGCCAATAACATAGTGGTGTACAAAAAACCCGAACCCGGACCCGGACCCGAAAAAAAAACCCGAAACCGGGTATTATAAAACCCGGGTTTTTAATACCCGAACCCGAACCCGACCCTACCCGTAGGGTAGGGACCGAGTATGCATATTTGATCTAAAACCCGAACCCGGAACCGGTTTTTTTATACCCGGTTTATACCCGAAACCCGGTTTTATAAATACCCGAACCCGGAACCGGTTTATACCCGAAACCCGGTTTAAAAAAACCCGATTTTGATGTAATCTTGTTTAATTATGTATGCAATAAGACTTCTAGTTCTTATGATTTTACAAAATTCTGCATGTTTTTATAAAATTCTGCAGCATTTTTTATAAAATTCTGCAGTTTTAATATAATTCTGCATGTTTTTACATAATTCTGCATGTTTTTATATAATTCTGCATGTTTTTAAATGATTCTGCATGTTTTTATAAAATTCTGCATGTTTTTATATAATTCTGCAGCATTTTTTTTAACTTTCTGCAGTTTTAATATAATTCTGCATGTTTTTATAACTTTCTGCATGTTTTTATAAAATTCTGCATGTTTTGTATATGATTCTGCAGCCTTTTCTTTAAATTTCTGCATGTTTTTATAAAATTCTGCATGTTTTATAAAATAACCGAAAAAACTGGTTTTTATTAACCGGTTCACAAGTTAACCGGTTTTTCATAACCGGTCGGTTATTACCGGGTCTTGATGTTCGGGGTTAATAACCGGTTATTAACCGGTCGGTTATTAACCGTAACCGGTTTTGTTTTTTTGGCCCAATAACAGTCCCAACCGGTTAACCGGTTTAGGTTAGTAAAAAAACCGATTTGAGCATGTCTAGCCACAACCGCAACCGCTCTACCCGATGCGGTTTTTTCCCAACCCGATGCGGGTTTTTTAATACCCGGTGCGGGTTTTTTCCCAACCCGGTGCATACCCGAACCCTACCCGATGAATACCCGAACCGGACCCGAACCCGGAAATAGGGTATTGTAATACCCGGGTTTTATAAAACCCGACCCGAACCCTACCCGGACCCGGGTATATAGGGTATACATTTTTGGTAGAAAACCCGGACCCGACCCGATTTTAAAAAAAACCCGATTTTTTAAAACCCGATCCTACCCGAACCCGATCCTACCCGAAACCCGGTCCTACCCGAAAACCCGATTTGTGCACCACTTACTTAAAAAATTAAGGAAAAATAGAAAGAAGTCATAAAAGACACCACTCATATATCGTTTTTTTAATTTTATTAGGGAAATTAAAGTGACTCTTTTTATATTTGGATTTACTATCCATTCCCTTTTCATTTTCTTTATATATTGTGAGCTGAAGAAAAAGAAAGAACAATAGTAATTTTTTTTTTAATAATCATTTCTTTCATTTCAATCAATCACCAGGGCAAATTATATAAGGATAGCGGGTAGACGAGCAACAAAGATATGGAAAAAAAGATGTGAGAAGTTTCTTAAAGTTAAACAACTTTCAAGGACAAGGATGGTTTTAAGTTAATTAAGAGTTGAGGATGAGAAATGGAATGTGAATGCTTAAGATAATGGTACTTATAATTTGTTTAAGTTTGGGTGTAATGTTTAAATAGGCGAGAATACCGTTTACTTCTAGAGAACTTGCGTTTGGTTTTGTTCGTTTTAAGTCTTTACAAGTCTAGGTTCCAACTAATTAGTACTTTTTACAAGTTTAAATGGAAGTTAGGTTCAACCCCTTTCTTGTACAGTTATCTTTGTGCATATGCACAATGTATAGCGAGCAGCTTGAGTATGAAGTGTTTTAACCTATAAAGCATCTGCGGCTTTGTTTGGTCACACTTTGACCATAAAGTTTATGCTCGGAATTTCTTGTTATGTGATTTTATTAGGTTGGATCCGGTTCAGAAGAATCATACGTACTCAGCTATTAATGAGTGTCCTTTCACTTAATTTAATAAGAAAGTTATTCATCCATTTTTTTTCTATTTTTTTAAGCATACGACCATCATCATTGAACAATGGAATCAGAGTGATTAAGCAGAAGTAGTGATTCTGAGTAGGACTTAAAACCAAGTAATATCTTTTTCTAATAAAAAGATTAGTATTTTTGTTTTTGGCATTTTAATACACTTTGGATAATTTTTAAACCGTTTGACCCATTTGACCACTTAGATAAATCATAACTTAATCGACATGTTTATGTGTGAAAGTCAAGGCAGGTTTCTTCTTTGAAGAGTTCTTCTGTGTAGGTCCCCTCGGAGGATGAGGTCAAACCTTAACCTTGTTATGTCTAACACACTAGCGAGTGCGGAATCCAAGCTAGCATGCAAACCGATAGTTTATACGAGAACAAGCACAAACACAACACACAATCTTCACCGATTAACACCACTTGTATTAATACGTATGAAAGGTTCGGTTACAGCACAAGGTTTACAAATGTATTCTGTAAACTCTCTCTCTCGTGTGTGTGTTCTCTCAACAGAATGCTCTCTGTTTTTTTGGCTCTCTCTAAATGTCTAGCTTAAGCTCTCTAAAAGAAGTGAACACATTACATGGGTATTTATACCCGACACAGCTTGTCTGGTCGAAGGATCAGATAGACTGATCGAAAGATCATCTATCGACCTGAAACACATCGAAGGATCCACATATACCTCGAAGGATGATATCCTTCGAGGTTCATCCATCGAAGGCTTATCTTTCGAGCTCATCGAAGGATATAAACAATCCTTCGATGACTCATCCTTCGACACAGACAGATTTCAACCATTGTCTAACTGTTTGGCCAAGTCAAACCGGAGGATGGTTGACTTGGTCAAACTTACAGGACTAACAAAGACATCGTTTTGTATCATGACAAAATACAGACAAAGTACAGACACAAGTGCACCAACATTCTGTCTCTAGTTATAGAGGGTACGGAAGATTCCCATAATGACGCCATGATGATGTCATCATCATCGTGTTGTCGTCATGCATGTCGAGTCAAACCGACGGAGGAACGTCGTCGACTAGCGTCGTGGATCGACTGTTCTCGGACATCACTAGCGCCATCCACACAAAAGTGCATCAACAAGACACAATCAACACCTTTCCACCTTGGCACTACTGTTCCACACACCGGTAAGGGAGGGCTTGAGGATGACCTGAAAACACTATCCTTAATGCATTTAGTGACTTTAAAAGGAATCATAAGTTTTAACTGTTAAACTTTAACTATTCGCAGTTAAAACCTTAACTTGGTATGATCATATAAGTTTTTACTGTTAAACTTTAACTATCTGCGGTTAAAACCTTAACTAGGTATGATCATGTATTTCAGGTCCCGAAAGCTTTGATATTTTGCAAGGACATTCAAAAGCTACAATGCTTTTAATTATAAACAATGCAGCACAAGGAATTTTATCTTCCTTTTTCTTCAAATATGCTGGTAAGATTATAAACATGTTCAAAGTCTATTATCAAACAACTTCTAGAAAGCTTGCAGTTACAAAATCCCATCACTATGTTATAAATCATAATCTTATTGCTTTACATATAGTTCTAAAAACGATTAATGGCATGCAGGTATGATTTTGAAAAAAATACTCGTCAACAGTTGCCACGATCTTCACAGGCTTTGCATCTGCAGCTTTGTTTGGTCACACTTTGACTATAAATTTTATGCTTGGAATTTCTATTGTTTTCATCTCAATGCATCAGGTATATATGACATCTCAAGAGGCCGGTTGTCCTCTTAATACATTCAACTTGTTATGTGATTTTACTAATTTACCCCTTGTTTCATTTATTTTCTAGCTTTTTTTTCGCCTCCTGCAAAAGTTAAGGAAGAAGAAAATGGGGTATTGGAGTTGAACCGGTTGAGAACAATCATAGGTACTCAACTATTAATGACTGTCTTTCACTTGATTTAATAAGAGAACTATTTTCTTTCTTCCTTTACAACTCTTTTTAACAAAAGGTAAAACGGTAAAAAGGGAAAAAGTCACCCAAACTGGGTAAAAGACAAGTCGGATAAGATCTTAAAATGGGTCGGGTCAATATGGGTAACTTTTTACAAATCACCCAAGAACATTAGAGAATCATTTCATTCCTTCGAACTTTGAGTTTAAATAACAAACCGGAAATAACTGCCCCACTAAAATGGAAAATGGATGCCTACTAAAATGGAAATAGAACTACCTAATTAGACAAAACAGAAACATCTGAATTCAAGTTGCATGAAATTAACTCTACTGCTACTACCGACGTAGATGTTGGCACGTATCACACGCGTCATCAGTGAATGAAGGAACCAGGATGATTAAGCAGAAGTAGTGATTCTGTGTAGGAGGTTGTCATGAAGAGCGAATCATAATTTATCATGAAGCGTGAATCAGTCCCAAGATCATCGCTATGTTCCATGCAGGGTTCATAAACTTCAAGTGTTGTTACTCGAAAACCACGAGTATCACGTATGTGTTCAATTATCGGTTGACCATTCTTCCTAAATCCAACAATTCTATGATATACAGAATCATCTAACGCCTTAAAACTCACGGTGAATAGTTTTGTAAGCAATGATTTTGGATCACCATTAGTGCTCATCATCCATACATCGCAAACCAAGGCCGGTTTATTGTAATTAAGCACAATAAGAGACTCCTTAAGCTTAGAGATGCATAGATGTTTAGGGTGTGGTAAACTATCTTGAACCTCTATCACTCCAAATTCTTCACTTGTCAAATCAAATGTAATTATCTTACCACGAGATCCACACGTATTACAAATTTACAAGTAATCCAATAAATAATCCCATCTATTACCACCTGATAAGAACAAAACGTAAACCCCGGGGGCACACGCAGATTCATTGATACGCGTCTCCAAGCCCCAGAGCTTAATGTATAAACCTGCGCGTTAGTTCTACGCGTAATCCTGACAAACCCCAAAACCAACAAGTTTTGATGGATACGGCAACACTATGTCAACAGATTTCCCAATCAATGGATTCCAAAGAACAATCAGTTTCTTTCTGTTCAATGGCCCATTCCATACTCTAAATTAAATGAACAACATAAGAAAATCATAACGTAACTTTTAGAAAAACTTAAAGTGAGTCATAATATTTAGGGATATACTGTTCATTCCCCATCCTTATTCCCTACATCTCTAAGTTTATCTATGTTAATTTAAGCTTAAACTTTTGTCCTTGTGTTTTATTGTTGATTCTTGTCCTTGTGTTTATTCACAATTTCACGTAGAGGAAGAAGCTAGAAAAAAAGAGTCAAAATACAAGTACAAAATGAGTATCAACAATGTTGTTTGTGTGTGTATATTGAAACCAGTTAATCTCTTAACATCTCATAGTTTAGTTAGATAGTTATATAATTAGAAATAATATTAGATATGGCGGTTATGAAGTTGAAGGACCAAAGTTGACAAAGTGGAAGTTGGAAACTTCCATCAATAACCGAATAGGTGTGTCTCTACACACACACCCATTCCAATCGGTACAAGACAACAAAGGAAAGGATGCGACTGTTGATCATATGGCTGAGAATCGACATACCTCTTCAAGATCAAATCTCAACCACACATCCAAGAGACACGACCTTTCACGAAGAGACGCGTCTATTCACTCGTACCCGTAGGAAACTATAAATAGGGATAGTTAGATTCATTTGTACTTGTTCATTACATTCGAAATCAATTGTATATACTCTCAATTCGATATTGTATACATTCGGTTATCATCAAGTTATTCAAGTTGTTGTTATTCAAAGTTATTCACGCTCATTTAGAGATCAAGATCCAAGTTCGGGCCAACAAATTGGTATCAGAGCATCAGGCTCTAAGCGTGGGAATTGCAAGACATCGCAGGGAATTCGCGATCAGGTTTCAATTTCGTTTTAAATTCGCAAAGTTCAATTTCAGAATTTTATTTTTCGGTTCTAGGGAAGTCGGTTGAACCGAACGGTTAGGAATCTAGGGTTCGTTTGTTTTGATTCCGGGGTTTTAGTGCGAATTAGATTATTTCGGTTGTTTGATTATTACACGGTTAGGGTAATCGTGGGGTTAGTAAGATATATTGAAACCAAGAAATAAAAGTTAGTAGAAGTGAAGATTGTTCGGCAGGAAGATATGTCAGGAGGAACCGGACCAAGTTCACAAGTTATAATTCAAAAGGAAGGAAATTCTCTTTCCCAGTTTCAGTGTCCAATACTGAAACCAACAAACTATACGGTTTGGGCTATTCGTATCAAGACGATTCTTGAAGCGAATGGTTTGTGGGAAACGATTGAACCGGCAGAAAATGCAACGGTAGACGCTAAGAAAGATAAGTCTACAATTGCATATCTGTTTCAAGCAATACCAGAAGACGTTGTATTGCAAGTCGCAAGTTGTAAAACTGCAAAGGAGATTTGGGATAATCTAAAGATTAGACATGTTGGCGTAGATCGGGTACAAAAGGCGCGTATGCACACGCTAATGTCAGAATTTGAAATGTTGCAAATGAGGGATGACGACACTATTGATTCGTTTACCGCAAAGATCAATAGTATCGTTACCCGAGCAACAGAAGTAGGATCGACTATGAGTCAATCGACTCTAGTACGCAAACTCTTAAATGGCGTACCGGATAGGTTTACTCAAATCGTTGCCTCTATGGAGCAATACTCCGATCTAGATACCATGACGCTACAGGAAGCGGTCGGAAGACTAAAGACGTATGAAGAACGTCTCAAGTTAAAGAAAGGAAGTCAAGGAGAAAGCCAAGATAGGCTTATGTTTACACATCAGGATAACAATAGAGGAAGGCAATCTGGAAACCGCGGTCGTGGTAGATTTAACCAGACGCGTGGAAATTGGCGAAACAACAGAAATAGGCAAAGTCCCAGAAACGAAGGATCTACATCTGGATCTAGAAATGGAAGTTCTAGAAATTGGAAGAAGTTTGCAAGAACCGACTTAAGTAAGATCCAATGTTTTAAGTGTCAAAAGTTTGGACACTACAAGAAGGACTGTTCTGAGAAAGATGAAGTGTAAGAACATTCAAACCTCGTCGAGGAAGACGAAGCACCCGTATTGTTGATGACAATACAAGAAGAAAATGTTCAAGAAAAGGCTCTGCTAAATGAGGAACATGTAAAACCGACAAGTTATGCCTCAGGAGATGAAAATATATGGTACTTAGACAACGGGGCAAGCAACCACATGACAGGAGTGCGAAGTCACTTCAAGGAGTTAGATGAAACGGTGACAGGGCAAGTACGTTTCGGTGATGGGTCACACGTAGAAATTAAAGGCAAAGGTTCAATACTACTGGAATGTCTGAACCAAGAACAAAAGATCATTTCACAAGTATACTACATTCCAAGCCTGAAGACCAATATATTGAGCCTTGGACAACTTACAGAAATCGGTTGCAAAGTGGTTATGGACGGAGATCTACTTACTATCCGAGATCGAAATAGAAAGCTACTAATGCGAGTCAAGAGAATGAAGAACAGGCTGTACAAAGTCAAACTGAAAACGGGAAAACCAATCTGCTTACTATCAAAGACCGAAGACACAGCATGGTTATGGCACGCAAGGTTAGGCCATTTACACTTCGACGCTATTAAAGAAATGACTCGTAAGAATTTGGTACATGGAGTTCCCCAAATAAGCCATGCTAGTCAAGTCTGTGATGCATGCTTATTAGGAAAGCATAGTAGGGCACCATTTCCAAATCAGGCAAAGTTCAGATCTTTAAAACCTCTGGACTTAGTCTATGGAGATTTGTGTGGTCCTATAACTCCACCAACACATGCTGGGAAGAAGTATATATTCTTACTTGTAGACGACTGTACTCGCTACATGTGGGCGTATTTACTAACTTCCAAGGATCAAGCATTCGAAACATTTAAGGAGTTCAAAGAAAAGGTGGAAAAGGAAACACAGACCAAGTTAAAAATGCTAAGGACGGATAGAGGAGGTGAATTCACATCGGCTGAATTCAACAAGTATTGCAAAACCAACGGCATAGCAAGACAGCTTACAGCACCATATTCCCCACAGCAAAATGGAGTAGTAGAAAGAAGAAACAGGACGATGTTGTCAACTACTCGCAGTATGCTAAAGGCAATGAACATGCCACAGAATTTTTGGGGTGAAGCAATACGACACGCGATATACGTACTAAACAGGGTTCCGACAAAAGCCCTGGTGAACAAGACACCATATGAAGCACTAAAAGGAAGGAAGCCAAATTTAGAACACTTGAAAGTTTTTGGCTGCACTGCTTACGCTAAGGTACTACCACTTCAACAAAAGAAGTTAGATGATAGAAGTGCACCTATGGTTTACCTTGGAATAGAAGAAGGATCAAAGGCATACAGATTATATGATCCAGCAAAGAACAAGATATGTGTCAGTAGAGATGTAAAGTTCATGGAAGGTCAACCATGGAACTGGAATAGTTATATGGAGACGGTAGATTCAGGGAATCCCGAATGGACAAACTTTGTCATTCAAGAAGATGACAACCCACCAGAGTTAGAAGAAAATGAACCAAGTAGTCCTGGCAGTAGCGGGCCACATCATGACGATTCAGGAGTAGATCAAACAGAAGAACAAGACTCCTATGAAACCCCGCCAGCACATTCGTACAATCAGAACTCAGCAGGAAGTTCAAGCAGTTTATCAAGTGGAGGTCCATCCACCTCTGAAAGTACAACAGAGAGTATTAGTGACACTCCAGTAAGATTGAAAAGTCTCGAAGAGTTATACGAAGAAACAGAAGAAATTCAAGTACATCCACATGAATTATTACTCGCTGAAGAAGAACCAAGGAATTACAAGGAAGCATCTAGTGACAGAAATTGGATTGAAGCAATGAAGGCTGAATTAGACTCAATAAACAAGAATAACACTTGGAGTTTGACGGAATTGCCAAGAGATCACAAAGCAATAGGTTTAAAGTGGGTATTCAAGACTAAGAAAGATGCAAGCGGAAATATTGTCAGACACAAAGCAAGGCTAGTTGCGAAAGGATATGTTCAGCAACACGGAATAGACTTTGACGAAGTCTTTGCACCAGTAGCACGTATGGAAACAGTACGACTAATATTGGCTTTAGCAGCATATCAAGGTTGGGAGGTACATCATCTAGATGTGAAATCTGCATTCTTACACGGAGACCTGAAAGAGGAAGTCTATGTATCACAACCAGAAGGATTTATAAAGCCAGGAAATGAAGGAAAGGTTTACAGACTATCAAAAGCATTGTATGGATTGAGACAAGCACCAAGAGCTTGGAACACGAAGTTAGATCAAACCCTAAAGTCACTTAACTTCAAGAAGTGTACTTTAGAGAATGCAATCTATACAAGGACGAGTGAAGCCTCTACACTAATAGTTGGAGTCTATGTTGATGACTTGATAGTCACAGGAACATCAAAGAAGGAAATAGACATCTTCAAGTCTCAGATGAAGAATAAATTCGATATGAGCGATCTAGGATTGCTAGCATACTATCTGGGAATAGAAGTAATTCAAACAGGGGGTGAGATAGGCATCAAGCAGACAGGATATATCAACAAGATACTCAAAGACGCTGATATGTTATCCTGCAATGACACGAAGACACCCATGACTCCAGGAACTCAATTAACAAAGACTGAAGAAGGAGATCTAGTAGATGCAACACACTACAGAAGCCTGATAGGTTCTCTCAGGTACTTATTGCATACAAGACCAGATCTATGTTACCCAGTCAGTCTACTTAGTAGATTCATGCAAGAACCAAAGGAGCAACACCTGAAAGCAGTAAAGCAAATACTACGTTACATCAAAGGAACTAAAGAGCATGGAATCATCTACAAAAGACAAGGAGGATGTAAGATCACAGGTTATAGCGACAGTAGTTTTGGAGTTAATACAGACAAAGGAAAAGGAACAACTGGTCTGGTATTCTACTTTGGAGAATCACCTATAACCTGGTGTACACAAAAGCAACAAACAGTGGCACTATCATCATGCGAATCAGAATTCATGGCAGCCACTGCAGCAGCATGTCAAGCACTATGGCTTAAAAGATTGTTAAGTGAAATCACAGGCTGGAAGGAAGAAAAGATAACACTTAGAGTAGATAACGTTTCAGCAATAGCACTCATGAGAAACCCAGTCTTTCATGGAAGAAGCAAGCACATTGACACACGCTATCACTTCATAAGAGAATGTGTGGAAAACGAAGATATCACTGTGGAACACATAAGCGGAGAACTACAACGAGCAGATATACTAACAAAGGCACTAGCAAGGATCAAGTTTGTTACAATGAGGGAACTGCTCGGAATTCAAGATTTAAAGCAACTCATGGATGTTCGAGATTAAGGGGGTGAATGAAACCAGTTAATCTCTTAACATCTCATAGTTTAGTTAGATAGTTATATAATTAGAAATAATATTAGATATGGCGGTTATGAAGTTGAAGGACCAAAGTTGACAAAGTGGAAGTTGGAAACTTCCATCAATAACCGAATAGGTGTGTCTCTACACACACACCCATTCCAATCGGTACAAGACAACAAAGGAAAGGATGCGACTGTTGATCATATGGCTGAGAATCGACATACCTCTTCAAGATCAAATCTCAACCACACATCCAAGAGACACGACCTTTCACGAAGAGACGCGTCTATTCACTCGTACCCGTAGGAAACTATAAATAGGGATAGTTAGATTCATTTGTACTTGTTCATTACATTCGAAATCAATTGTATATTACTCTCAATTCGATATTGTATACATTCGGTTATCATCAAGTTATTCAAGTTGTTGTTATTCAAAGTTATTCACGCTCATTTAGAGATCAAGATCCAAGTTCGGGCCAACATATATACCACTAGGTTAGAACACATATATTGCTTGGGCCGAAATAAAAAAAAACATATTAAATAGTTACTAATTTGAATAGGTTATGTGATTCTCTTTTCAGATTTTAATGATCCAAGTACGTGGTTTTTCATTCTGTAATTATTTGAACTCAATTGACCAACTTTGTTAGATTTTCACAGTTAATTTTGGATTTTGGTAAAATGACCAAAATACCCTTTCATAAATATAATACATTATTAAATATATATTAAATTACATACATAGAAAAAGTATATCGTACATTACGGCTTAACGTAGTACTTCACGTACGACAACGTGCGTGATTTGTTCTATAACATGCGTAATTTAATGTTTTCAATATGCGTGATTATTGTGTTTCAACATGCGTAATTTTGGATTTTTGAGTTATAACGTTGTGATTTTAAAATGAACGTGCGTAATTACCTGTCGTATGTGATGTACGTTAAGCCGTAATGTACGTTAACCTTCCTCTAAACACATAAATATATATTATATATTACATTATATATATTTGTGAAGAACACATCAATTTTCAATCCGCCATCACCCCCTCCCTATCTACCAAACCTGCATCACCACTGCACATGCACCACCCACCCATATTGTAACATCACCTCTTGAATCAAACCCGCCACTACACCTACACCTAGGGGTGTGCATGGTCGGTTTGGGTTGGTTTTGGCATAAAACTATAATCATAACCACGATTTCGGTTAATGGATAACCATAATCAATCGATTATGGCGGTTTAGTTAATCGGTTTGAAGGTTATAACGGGTCGCATAGCTAAAAATAGCTCAACTTTTATAAAACATGGAATAAATTGTTATTGCATATTTTTATATATTAGTATATTACATAGTATTAAAAAATACATTTAATCTATATTAGTAATACCGATTATTATCAAATAAAGTGACATGATACATTCCATAAATTCAAATAAATAATGAACTATAATGATATGAAATAACCCATAAATACTACACGTCGGTTCGGTTATGGTAGATATGGAAACATTGATAATCATATCGACCCAATACTTTTGGTTTTTAGAAAAAACAATTAACCCTGGTTTTTAATTTGGTTCGTTTTTTGGTTCGATTTTGTCGGTTAATTTGGTTATAGGTTTGTTAATTTGGTTTTATGCACGCCCCTACCTTTACCACCCACCCACATCGCACCACCAGATCTTGAATTAGATTTGCCTCCTCACCTGCACCAGTACCACCCACCCCTATCGCACCACCACCACACCTTCCCCTTTTCTCTTTCTCTCTTCATGCCTCAATGTTGGCCAAAAGAGATGGATATGGTACTCATTGACCTAAATATTCAGCATCTCAATTTGCATATCTGTTAAATTAGACAAACTGATTCTAAGTTGCATTATCATAACGAATTACGTTTGTAATTTTTTGTTTAATGGCATCTTCATGTATATTAGAAATGGCAAACTTGGTGGGTCAGGGGGGTTGGGTAATGGTTCAAAGGGAAGAAATTTATTTATGGGTCAAAATGATCTACCTTCAACCTAGTACACTATCTACAATGCATTTAGCGAATTTAAAAGGAATGATGGTTCAAGTTTAACCATTTACAGTAGAAACCTTAACCTTGTAGAGTCTTTTTTTACAAAAAATCTGAAAGCTTTGATATTTTTCAAGGATGTTCATTCAAAAGCTACAATGCTTTTAATTACAAACAATGCAGCACTAGTTCAAAGTATCAAATAACTTCTAGAAAATTTGTTCATCACAATAACTTTTTGCACATACATTTCTAAAACCGATTTATGCATGCAGATACGATTTTGAAAAAAATACTCGTCAACAGTTGCCACGATCTTCACAGGCTTTGCATCTGCAGCTTTGTTTAGTCACACTTTGACTATAAATTTTATGCTTGGAATTTCTATTGTTTTCATCTCAATGCATCAGGTATCACATCTCAGGAGGTTAATTGTCCTCATAATACATTCAACTTGCTATGTGATTTTACTAATTTACCCCTTGTTTCGTTTATTTTCTAGTTTATTTCATAGGTAACTTTTTTCCAACGTTTTATACTCAGGCTAGTCATCATTTTGATGAAAGAATACCTCTACTTCCTACTTAAATTGACCAGAATAAGTTTCTAAAATTACTGTGTTGATTTGGCTGTATTATAATTATTTTTTTATAAAAGGTAAAATGGGAAAAAAGTCACCCAAACCGGGTAAAAGATAGATCGGATAACATGTTAAAACGGGTCAGGTCAAGATGGGTAACTTTTGCCTTTTAATTTAGTGCAAGTCAAAACACTAGGCCAACCTCCAAATAATTGTTTATCCATTTCTTTTGGACTTCTGAAGTCATTAATGCAGAACATATGATCATAAACGAAGGTTATTTTTCCCTAATATAACAATTTAGAATTTTTTTGGCATTTTAATACATTTCGTATAAATTTGAAACGGTTGACCCATTAGATAAATCATAACCAGTTGTTGACTAAATCTAGTCAGTTGAAGCCGGGTTTGAAGTGAATGAATCGGGTTCAACATCGTTTTAACCTTGAGGGTCTGTTAGGGCCCAAGCCGGGTTCCGGGTTCAAAACCGGAGTTGGTACCTGACCCTCTAAAGAGAGTGTCTCTCCAATATGTTAGGCTCTCCTATTTGCTAGCAGCTTTTATCCCTGGTTTCCTATATCTCTACTCTACTCCTTTCCTTATCAATACACATTATTCAGCTTATCCAATCCAATACCAAATAATGATAAAAAGGTACAAAAATAAAATAAAATCATTCAGACTACAATCAAAAAACCGAATACCCAATTTTGTTTCGAATGATGGAACAAGGTGATATAAGCTGATTCGAGATAGCTAATCTCCTAAGAACATTAGAGAAGATCATGAACTGTTGCCAATTTTCTAATCATTTCATTCCATCAAACTTTCAATATAAATAACAAACAAAATGGAAATAGCTACTACTACCACTAACTAATAATATGGAGAAACTGGATTCCTACTAAAATGAAAATAAAACCTTCTAATTAACTCTACTGCTACTACCCACGTAGATGTTGGCAACGTGGTGTGTATCACACGCGTCCTCAGTGAATGATGGAACCATAGTCACATGGATCGCGGTTTGCTCCGGTTCGCGGAACGAAAACGGGTACGTAGTTCGTGAAATTTTAAAATTCGGAACGAGGGGGGTAGGTTCATTCGGAACGCCAATTTGGTACGCGGTACGGCGTACCATATAGTTTGGTACGTCGTACCGCATATAAAACAATTATTACAATATAGTTTGTAAAAAAATCCAATCTGAAAAACAAATTTGATAATCATATCCAAAATTCAAAAGCATTTCATAACCATAATCATAAGTCATAAGTTCATAACAGAAAATTCATAAAACAAAAGTAGTTCATAAGCATAATTTATAGCATAATCCATTAAAAAGGCGGGAAAAGTGTCTAAACACGTTTGCAATTCATGCATCTATTGACTGGTACACGAATCGAATCGTTCCGAAATGACTGGTCTCGGACACAAACAAACACAAGCAAATAAAGTCGAACGCAAACGAACATTTAACTTGAAAATAAAAAATAAAAACATTGTTATCCTTAAACATTGTATATAAGCAGTTAAATAAAACCATCAAATGATAAATCAAAACACAAGAAGTCTACTACACCGCCAAACGATGAATCAAGTTTAACTAACTTAGATATAATCATCCCCAAAAATGTATTAGAATGTCCAAATTTTAACTATTTAGAAAAATAGGGTTTCAAGATTTTAATATATTTAGATAAAAGGTTTATTATTTATTATTTTTTAATATAATCAAACGAACGTAAACTAACGAACATGAACGAACATAACCGAACATATTACCGAACGTTCACGAACGCCATTGAACGAACGAGACCTGTGTTTGTTGGTGCACTTGTGTCTGTACTTTGTCTGTATTTTGTCATGATGTAAAACGATGTCTTTGTTAGTCCTGTAAGTTTGACCAAGTCAACCATCCTCCGGTTTGACTTGGCCAAACAGTTAGACAATGTTTGTAAGCTGGTTGTGTCGAAGGATGTGTCATCGAAGGATTGTTTAGATCCTTCGATGAGCTCGAAAGATAAGCCTTCGAATTCGAGGTACATGTTGATCCTTCGAGCTGTTTCTGGTCGATAGATGATCCTTCGATCAGTCTATCTGATCCTTCGACTAGACCTGCTGTGTCGGGTATAAATACCCATGTGTTGTGTTCACTTCTCAGGGGTGAGACTGAAAAATAGACAGACATAATAGAGAGGTGAAAGTGTGAGAGCATTCTGTTCAGACCACACACACACGAGAGTTAGAGAGAGTTTGCAAAACACATTTGTAAACATTGAGCTTGTAACCGAACCTTTCATACGTATTAATACAAGTGGTGTTAATCGGTGAAGACTTGTGTGTTGTGTTTGTGCTTGTTCTTTCTCGGTTTGCATGCTAGCTTGGATTCCGCACTCGCTAGTGTGTTAGACATAACAAGGAATAGGTTATACCTCAACCTCCGAGGGACCTACAAGTGGTATCAGAGCCGTGGCTCTTTTCCGTGGCTCTTTTCCTTGTTAAAAACCGGGTTTATACAAGTGTTTGGAGTGTTTTGGACAAAAACTCACGTGGTTTGGCAGCCGTTTTTACTGATTTTCTCGCTTTTCTTGACGTTAAAACGGTTCTAAACTTATCGGGTGTGTTATGGGAAGGCTTGGGTAACTTAAAAATCTGTTTTTAAGTGGTTTTGGTATTTTCCGGCCAAAATTCCGGCTTACTCCGGTGACCGGTTTCTGGACAGAAGCTTCGATTTTTATGCAATATTTTATTGTTCAAATCTGTTTTGGTGAAAAATGATGGTCTGAACCATACTGTCTGCCGAAAGTTTCTACCAACTTGTCACCTTTTTCACCAACCTGTCACTCTTTGTCAACTGTGTCAGTCCGATCGAAGGATATCCTTCGAAGTCGAAAGATCATCTTTCGATCAAAGGAAGTTTGACAGATTATCATCTTTCGAACATCCTTCGAAATCTGTGACTTATCCTTCGATCCAGGGAATCTTTTCGAAACATATATCTTTCGGTCTACAGTTCTTTTTCGAAAGACAAGGATCCTTCGATTGGGGAGTCTTTCGAAATCATTGTTCGAAACTCAACAGTGATCTTTCGAACACTGTTGATCCTTCGAACAAGTGTTGATCCTTCGATCCCAGGTTGTTTAAGTTTAACAAGTTTGTGTTTTTCAGTGTCTTTCGATCTCAGATCCTTCGGCTGGTTAGTGTAACAATTTTTCTTGATCAAAAATGAATCCAAGATGGGGTACTCCGGTAAATACGGATATGTATTATGGAACTCCGTCTCCGGATACAGCTTCCTCAAGACCAACGGCGTTTGTGTCTAGCACTAGCTTGTATGGCACTCCTCCTCCAACAACAGACATGTATGGAAATCCTTTACCTGTTCGATCTACCGGACCAACAGATATGTACGGAAATCCGCTTCAACCAGTTCCTCAACCAGTGCCTCAACAGCAAACCCAAAGGCCTCCTGTGACAACTGATCTATATGGCAATCCGATACAAGTTCCTGTTAAGCCAGCTCAGCATGGGAACCGGAACCCTTTCAGAAATCAAGGCAACCAGCAGAATCAGAATAGGAACAATGAGCGTACGTTGATACCTGTCAACAACCAAAGCCAAGCAGGACCATCAAATGCCAACCAGGCACTTGTGGTTCAAATAGACGAAGGTGGTGATTGGTCAATCCATTTGAGTAGTGATGCTCCAGATGGAACAGCTTGTTTTGCTGAGGTTGTCAAGGATTTAAATCACGCCAGTGGTGGAGAATCTTCCGCCAATGGTGGTGAATCTTCTGAGGATGAAGAGTCATCTGGTTACAGCAGAAGTTCAGATGAGGAATCCTCGAGTTCAGGCAATGATCATTTGGATGACACGTCAAGTGTGTCAGTTGAAGCAGAGGTTGATGAGGTATTGGGAGACACTGCAGCAGGAACTGATAGAAGATCTATTTTGGTGGATCAAGCTGCTTATTCTTCTTCTTCTCCTCATTCAGCCTGTATGGCTAATGTCGACAGTTCATCGAGTCAGGTATGTGTCGATGAACCCACTGCTGTTAATTGTGATAATTGTGCTAGATTAAGCGTTAAATGTTCTGATTTAGAAGCCAACATGTCTGAGTTGCAAGGCAAACATGATGTTTTACAAGCTAGTTTGTTTGACTTGCAAAACAAATATGTTGATTTAGATGCTAAGTGGTGTGAGTTGCAAGGCAAACACGAGGCTTTGCAAGACAAGTATGATGTGACATTCATTCACAACCAGAAGTTGACCGTGGATCTTTCTAAGTGCACAGAAGCCAACATGTTTTATGAAAACCATGAAAAGGAATTTAAATCGATGATTGAAAAATTAAAGAAAGATAAAACTGAGCTGACAAAAATGGTTTCCAGAAAACAAACTGACATAAATTTGTATATCACTCGTCTTGAGATAATGCAAAAAGAGATGGCTTGTGTTAAAACTGAAAGTGAGGCGATCCGACTCAAGTTAGACAGCTATTTAAGCTCTAGCTATGTATTGGATCACATCATTGATGTTCAGAAAGAGAAACGGGATGTCACATGCATTGGTTACAAGAAATGTCCACCACCTGTGAGACACAATTATGATGCCATGCCTGACGAGGAGGATAGAACTTTCTTTGAACCATCTGTTCCTCTAGATGTTAATGAATTTGCAGCAGGACTAGGATACAAGAAGGAAGTATCATCAGAATCGGATGTGTCAGCAGATACATGTGTGTCTTCTGCTGAACCGAATCAGAATCCTCCAGTTGTGATTGAGGATACTGATTCTTCTGATGATGAATCTGATGATACTAATTCAGTAAAGTCTGATGTGGTGATCAAAGAAGAGGACATACCCCTTGAGAATCACATTCTTTGTGATCCACCTGCAAAACCGTTTGTGACTGCTACAGCCAAGTCTGTTGAATCCTCATCTGGAAGCTGTGAAAGCGTGAACTTGCTTTACACATTGATTGGATCTGATAAAATATATTCAGACAAGGATTTCCCTATCAAAAATGTCAATCAATCTTTGATTGATAAAGTTTTCGAAGATTCTACCAGTAAGTTTTTGGGAAAGTCGAGCCCAGGAGTTGTAGTAATTCAGTGTGCTCCTATCCCAAAATCCGAAGTTAGAAAGAAATATGGGAATCAAAAATTGCAAAAACAAAACAATCAACGAAAGCAAAATCACGCTGCCCAAGGAAATGGAAAAGGCAAACAGAGCCAAAACAAGAAAAAGGACAAGAAGGTAAACTTTGTGAAATCAAAGGGAATGGACCAAATTGAAACGTTTGAAAACAAATCTAACTTAGATTTTGTTAAACAAGCAACAGTGTTGAAAAGAAATGAACCAAACTGTTCGAAACCTAGTACCTCGAGATCACAAAGTTCATCTTCATCATCGGCAAGACGATCACATGATACTTCGGGGTTTGTTGAACGAAGATCATGTTTTGAATGTGGTACAATTGGACACATAATTCGAAACTGTCCGTATCTTCATAAGTTGAAAGCAAAAGTTGATGCCCCCCATGGTAACAATTACCATAAAAGATTTGTTTCACCAAAACAGGACCCTCGTCTTGTTAAACAACAAGAAGTGAAACAGAGAAAGAAACAACGGAAAAATGTTGAAAAGGTTTTAAAACCAGAGGTTATCCAAACACAGTCTGTTAAGTTAGAAGTTAAAAATGAAAAACAAACACAGATTTGGAAACCAAAACCAGTAATTGTTTCAGGGGGAGCTACATCAATTCCGAATCATCGGGAAATGGATGTTACAATTCTCGATGATGACGGTCGACCCAAGTCTGTGAAGGCTTGGGTCCCCCTCTCCAACTAATCTCTGAATGAGTGTGCAGGATGTTCCAGGAGGAACTATTGATAGTCTTAGGATTGTTAATAGTGGAGCGTCCATGCACAAGATCGGCGACATAAGACTCCGAAACATCATTATATCTAGGAGTTGTTGCCTTTGATGGAGAGAGGAGAAAAGAAGACAAAAATGTCTGATGAAAGAATGTTGTTGAATGAAGTTAAAAAAATTCGACAAGATGAAGATCATTCCAAATTGGTTGTTATGGTTTTTGATCGGGTCCTCAGGGAAGATTCCAATGAAAAGTACGCACCTGCAGCACGTTTGAAGTTCAAAATCAACAAGATGAACGTGTAGGGTATTTTTTTTTCCACGGTGTGATTGAAGAGAATGTGTTTGTTGATCAAACCAACCGGGTGTGCGGATGCCTTGGCATGGATTGAACAACCGCCCACTACTTCTCAAGAGAAAGATAAAGACCTTCGCTGGTGCAATGTGGAAGACCAGCCGGACCCAGTGGTCTATGATCTTGTTGCTGTCAAGAGATTTCTCAGTAGCTACAAAATCGACTTTGAAATCCACACCGGGTGGATATCCAGTTTGGGAGAGCACTCAGATTCCTGGCAATGCACGAAGCAGTTGCAGGATACGGTTCTAAATTTCTTACCTCTCCTATACTTGTCGATACTTAAGCTGCTTTATAATTTATTATCCTCTCATACAGCACTCTTTGACCTGACACGTTGAACCCGAATATCACCTCACACGTGATTGTTTCACTATGAAACTCGTCAATGTTGTCATGGTCCACACCGATCACCGATGACCAACGTGCCGACCTTTTTACCAAAGCATTTGACAAATCAAGATTTGACTTTTTATTATTGGTAAACGGCATTAAGGTCAAGCAAGAGTAAACCAACATCGGAAAATTATTTTTGTAAATACCTTTGTGTTTTAAATTTATCTTAGTTTGTTGATTTTAGGGGGAGTAAATCCAAAATTTGAAAATCCAAAAAACATTGAAAAATTTTCAAAAACGCAAAAACAATAGAAAAACAAAAATGAGTTTCCTGGCGAGCAAAAGAGAAAATGATAGTACATCAGTGGTCTGTCTAAACCTCTTTAAACCTTAAATGAAAAACGATAAGCAGCTCTATATAAGATGTATCGGTAGGCTCACAATCATTTTAAAGTGTGCAGGGTGATATAAACTTAAATCGACTGAAGACTGGGTGGGAACCATTCATTGGCATATAGTCTTAGTACCGAAATTTCGTTTGAGAGATTGCCGAGGTTCTGAGATATTCGGTCTTTATGCTGCTTATCATCTGGGTATCATGGTTGTATCTTTTACCGAAAAATAACGGGGACGCAAGTCTAGATCTTCCATGATACTATACATACGTGTACATACTGCATTCGTCCTCAATAAGTGATCAACAATCACATGTCCCTCAAAATAAGTGATAATATATCACATTTATCCGGGAGTCAAGTTCGTCTCTCTGCTGTACGAAAGTACTGACCTGTTCACGGACTTGCTCCTGTGCCCTCATGCATATGAAAATCAAGTTCCTCATCAATAAGTGATTCTATCACATAGGGCTTGTTTTCAAAACAAAATAAGTGAGAATCTCACATCATATACGGTCAAACAGATGATAATCGGTATACTCACCGGTAAGATGAACCATCGTGCATACCTTGATACGGGAATGTGTCGTGATGTGGATGAACACCGGTCGGTAAGTATAAATCATACCTTAACGTATCCCCGCGCCATGATTACAAATGATAAGTTGAGTTTATGTGGACAACAATACCGATAATTGTTATAGGATGCTTATCTTAATGTTAATTAATTGAACAACAAGAGCGTTTTGACATGACCGTACACTGATATGATTCTCTTACCCTCGAAACTCGCAAAAAGATTGTCTGTAAATATTTATTTAATGCTTTCTTTTTCTGCATCTTTGTATATATTTACTTACTGCTTTCAGTCTTTAAATTTGAAATATTCAAAATACCAAAAAGATTTTAGGTGTGTTTTAATATAAACTTTATAAAAGCCAAAAAGATTTTATTTCTGTTTTATTTTCGATCGTACGATGTTGGAGCTCGAGTCTTCATTACCTGAAACCTGAACGAAAACCGAAACGACTAAATCTTCATAAACGGTTGAAATTTGCAAGTTTTGAAAGTTAAAAACTGAAATTGATAAATTTTATTAAACTTTCAAACTGTCGGACGGTGTTTGATTGAACAATGGTCACATGTGTGTCGTTTGCTTATGATGTTCCAAGCAGTTGTTCTCATTACGCGTTTAGATTTCTTGCATGTGCAGATTCTAAAGGCAAGGAGAACATGGTCGATGACAAGCTTCGGAATGAAGACACGACGTGAAGGCGCTCAAGTGATGAAGATGATCGAGTTGCCGCTGGCCATCATCAACACCACAAGGATCTCAATTCATAAAGAACAAGTATCTCACGAGCATAACTCAAGGGGGAGCTTATGTTAAGGGGGAGTTTGTCAACACACTTCCTACATGAAACGGGGAGTTTGTTGGTACACTTTCTGCTTTCAAGACGTGAAGACTTTAAAGATCCTCCGACATTGAAGACTTGAAAAGACGTCAAAGACTTGAAGACACAAAGATCGAGACAAAGATCAAGTTATAAAATTCGAGACAAAGCTACAGCCAAGGGGGAATTTGTTGGTGCACTTGTGTCTGTACTTTGTCTGTATTTTGTCATGATGTAAAACGATGTCTTTGTTAGTCCTGTAAGTTTGACCAAGTCAACCATCCTCCGGTTTGACTTGGCCAAACAGTTAGACAATGTTTGTAAGCTGGTTGTGTCGAAGGATGTGTCATCGAAGGATTGTTTAGATCCTTCGATGAGCTCGAAAGATAAGCCTTCGATTGATGGACCTCGAAAGATGTCATCCTTCGAGGTACATGTTGATCCTTCGAGCTGTTTCTGGTCGATAGATGATCCTTCGATCAGTCTATCTGATCCTTCGACCAGACCTGCTGTGTCGGGTATAAATACCCATGTGTTGTGTTCACTTCTCAGGGGTGAGACTGAAAAATAGACAGACATAATAGAGAGGTGAAAGTGTGAGAGCATGCTGTTCAGACCACACACACACGAGAGTTAGAGAGAGTTTGCAAAACACATTTGTAAACATTGAGCTTGTAACCGAACCTTTCATACGTATTAATACAAGTGGTGTTAATCGGTGAAGACTTGTGTGTTGTGTTTGTGCTTGTTCTTTCTCGGTTTGCATGCTAGCTTAGATTCCGCACTCGCTAGTGTGTTAGACATAACAAGGAATAGGTTATACCTCAACCTCCGAGGGACCTACAGTGTTCATGTTCGTTCGCTAAGCTAACCGAACAAAAAAATTTGTTCATGTTCGTTCGCTAAGCTAATTGAACGAACATAAACGAACTTCCCGCCGAACGGTTCACGAACTGTTCGCTGAACGTTCGGTTCGTTTACAGCCCTATTCATCAGTGCTTTCTTTCTCTTTTCACTCTCAATTAAACCGTCAATCTCTCTCTCTATTGTCCCCCTTTCTCTCTCATAGCCATTATTTTGTCTTACATTTTCGCTATGAATATGATGTATATGCACCCCAAGGAGGCAATCGATTCACCTTTTAATTTAATCTCAGTGTGTTGCAAAACTAATGAGTCGAGTGTAGGAAATACCTAGAAGCAGATGGAATCATGGAGTTTTAGATTTTTGATAAAAGTACCGGCGATGTCGATCATGCGGCTCCGTCTAAGGCTCCGTCTCTTTCTCTCTCTCTCTCTCTCTCCCATTTTATTTTTGTTTCTTTTATGCGGTGGGATAACATGGAGCAGGGGGTGGAGCTCACCACTGTACGATTGTCACCGTGGATTTGGTTTGTAATTTGTTAAGATCTTATGAGGTAAGTTAATTGCTACTTTATGGATTTATTATGTTTAGGACTTTAGGTTTTTTTTTTTTTTTTTTTAAATTTTGAGGGTTTTGGTGACAATGCAGCTGTTTCTTTTTTGTTGATTTTTATTTTGTGGTTATTGTGGAGCAATGCCTGGACTGCTTGATCGATTCGCCAGGCCTTGTAAGTGTATGACTTTTTAATTACTTTGTTGAATTGTGAATTGTTGTTATGTTGATGTGAATTGTGTATGGTTTAATTGAATTTGTGTTGGGTTATTTGGGTTAAAAATTAGAGTTTTGCTTTGTTGGTGTTTAACTATTTGGAAAGGTATGATATTATTCAAGAAACTATAAACTACGTCATACTTGTCTGTGGGTGCTTGGTTGGTGTTTAACTAATAGATAGATAAATGATGAATTTTTAGAGCTTTTAGATAGTTATAGATCAGGAGATTATTTGAATTTGTATGGGTTAGGGTTTTGCATTTACTTTTTCGAAACTGTAGAAAAGGTTACTTTCAGGGGCCACCATTAGAGTGGTTATAGCTGGAAGGGCTTATGCCAGCAATGTTGATGAAGCGACAATCAGGTGCTTAATTTGATGATTTTTTGGAATGAATTGATTTTTATATAATATGACATGATTTGTTCTATTTTTTTTAGAAATCATAGCTTTTGGGATGATGGGCATGATGTACAACGAAGGGTGCAAGTTCATTCAAGTTAGTTAAGAGTTACTAAAGTAGGCGGGATGGGCAACTTTTATGTTTTTTTCGGAGATTAACCGGAAACGATCATGCAAACTGTTTTATATGTCAATAGCATACTTAACCACTAATAAGAATTATCATTGTTTTAAGTTGATCTGAAGGTTAGCGGCAGTCTACTACTTTGGGCTTGTAGGTATTTCTGTATTTTTCAAGGTTGCTTATTTTGTGCAGCGGGTCAAGATATCCGCGATAAAATCTCAGATGCGGTAGAAGCATTTTCTAGAAGAAATTTGTCAGCGGTGCCCGACAAAGTTCATGAAACAAGATTTCTGATCATGTACCATCATCAAAAGATGTGGTAAAGATGTGACTGTTATATATCCATGTATGACTCTCATTCTTCAACTTAAAAAACAAACTTTGTGTTTTTGCCTCAAAGATTAGAATTGATTGCTTGAGATTTCTAATATGATAATTATGCATCATGGCAATATGTGGTTATTAACTTTTGCGTTGTGATTACTTTTATATAAAGCCTAAGAATTTGACAAGTGTTTTGTTGTAATTTAAGGAAAAGGGTTCTGGTGACCCTTCAGTTTTCCGATGAAGTTTTGGTCAAGTTTTGTTCTCTGGCGAGGTTTCTGCCCAGGATAACACCGGCTGGTGGTTTTGATTGATACATTACTGATCTCCAGCATGTTGTTTCCCTCATGAAACATGCATGTATGTTTTTGTAATTCAACTTGATTGATGTTTTTTAATTTTTGAAATGTCAAAGGTTTGACATGGTTAATGTTATCCAACATTGGGCTTCCATTGCGCTTTAATTTGTAAGCCGCCCCGGCCGCGTTGCGGCTGGGGGTTCCATCTAGTTATTCCTAAATCCAATCATTCTATAGTATATTGAATCATTTCCATGGCTCTTTTAGCATAACTAAGCATGTCAGGACACTTCTTAAGCTTGATACACGGGTGGACACATAACCAAGTACAACGACAAGTCTATCCTCACTACCAGTAGCGGCACATATATATAAAGAGAGACGCACAAACACATGAGATCTATCATGATATACAAGGATATTTGTAAAGAACAGAACCAATCTAAACCAACCACAATGATCCTTGCTAGAAAATGTTTAATAGAACAAAAACATATGTATTACAAGGATGTTTGCGACCCTTACATGTATGCTTGCAAAAATGTTATATAGATTTTTTATTATTTTTATTTAAATTAGACAAATAAAATTAAAAACTCCATTAAAGTTAAAAAAAAGTACACACGACAATAAAACTAAGTTTTTTTTTTCTAACATAACAATTCAGGAGTTTTTTCTGGCATTTTAGTACATTTCCAAATTTCCAAACTATAAATAAGCAACATTTTGGTGTTGTATGGAGTTGTACTCTAAGCATTGGGAGTTTTTAAAAAAAAAGGGTAAATTACATTTTTCGTCCTTTATGTTTGTAGCGGGTTGCAATGGATAGCCTTTAACTTCAATAATTACAGTCACAATCCTTTATTTAGAAAACGAATTACATCTTTCGTCCTTTGACCCTAACCCAGTTATTTTTTATTGTTAAATCAAGTCACATGGATATCACATGAGGACAAATTAGTCCTTTCAACCAAAAGCACCCCTGCCACCACCATCTCTTTTCTCCTGCAAGCTACCACCTCTACCAGAACCCACCCTCACCACATCAGAATCTTCGCATTCATCAGAACCCATTGACAATTCAAACCAAAGTAATACAATAAACTGGCATGCACCACCAAAACATTGTGTTTTTTTTAAAAGTGGTGTATTTTGAAAATATTTTTAGGATAATGGGGAAGTAAAAAAAAAAAAAGGTTTTTGGTGTATCCGCTATTGCTAATAGCGGATTAGGAAGGAAAGTAAAATGTGTTGCAGCCATGCTCAGGTAGGTGTCAGATGTTTTTCTAATCCTCTATTGAGAATAGAGGATTATGAGGAAACACTTAACCATGGTTCCAGCCTCACCCGAGACCAAACATAACCCACTTAAAAACCTAAACCCAGTTACAAAACTTAACCTAGTTAAGTTTTTAAGTTATACTTCCAGCTAACAACCTTGGATTCCTCCTCTATTATTAAAGAGATTCTGGCACATCACATGCAACCTGAGTAGTCTGCCTTCTTCTGACCATGAACATGCACCATTCACATCCATTGCAGAACATTACATGCATATGTTGAATGGTTTTAATTGAGTGCTTTAACTTTACAGCTTTTGCAGGTTGTTTGATGGTTGCTAGATGATGTTGGTGGGTTTGATGTTGAACATGGTTATGGAGGGTTGAATATGATACAGGGGGTTCTCATGTTGAACATGGTTACGGAGGGTTTAAGTGGAGGAGGGGGTTCTGATCTTGAACATGGTTATGGAGGGTTTAAGTGGAGGATGAAGATGACGATGTTTTAATTTATAAAAAAAATATATATGGCCTAAGCCGTTATTCAGAATAGCGGATTAGGAAAAACACAATATCTCCTAATCCTCTATTACAAATAGCGGATCACCTTATAAAAAATTAATACCCATTTAATAATATTTTGTTAAATAATATTATATTGTACTCTAATTAATTTATTTTAATCTTTCAAACCCTAACTAATTATGATTAGAATATTATCATTAACAATAATAAAATAAAATGATAAATAATAATAAGATGAAAAACGTGAAACATGAAACAAGATACAACGAAAATCACTACTAATATTAAAAACATGAAATGAAACAAACAGAAACTCAAATACATAATAAAAAACCCACAACAATTAATGTTGTCGGTTTGGACAAGCGTTGATCCTGTGACCCGTTCTTTTACAACCAGAACACCTACGACCCGTCCTTTCCTCAGCATAGCTGGCGTCCATCTCGTTATGCATCCTCCTCGCACGCCGTCTTCCCCTTACAATATTTATCTTTGATGGGTCCCCATGAATTTGCCAACCGGCGTATATCCAATCTTCCATACGGGGCACTGGAAAATACTGGTTGCTGTATTGTGCACGGTATGTTTCTGTATAAAACCTTGCATCTGCAGTTTTTCTTGGAATTTCACGTAAGTGGTGGCAAACTGCAATTGCATGGCTACACGGGAACCGGTAAATTTGCCACTTACCACAGGAGCAGGTTTTTTTCTGGAATTCTACCGTATAAGGACTATGGCCAGATTCGTCCGATGTTTGTAGGCGTGTCTCCACCATGAACCTTTGATGGTGTGCTGAATATGGGTATACCCTGTGTTGTCGAGCCCTAATTTCACGATCATGGAAGATCTCCCACATGCGGTGAGGAAAGTCCGTTGAGCAATCATAGGCGGTTCTGTAGTGTATGGCGTATTGGTCAACTTCTCTCTTAAATGTATATTCAATTAATGCCTTTATTGGGAGCATCCTGGCACCACGTAACACATTGTTCATGCTTTCCGATATGTTCGTGGCGAGGTTACCCCATCGCCGATTCCCACGGTCATACAAGAGTGTCCATTTTGTTTTATCAATTCCTCGCAGGTACTGCCATGCTTGTTTATTTGTTGCCTTAAGCTCAGCCATCAAGCGTTCATACTTTCTTTCTTGTGTTGTGTTTCCGATATCCCGACACATTTTTTTCAAGCTCACATTCTTGCACTTCGCCATGAAGTTGCTTGTTACATTGCGTAAGTGTTTATATATTTACTTTGTTGATACAATATATATGTTGTTTGTGTAACTACTTATATTTTATTGAGGTTGTTTAGGCATCATGTGATCTCCCTCAGCCTAAGCAAGTGGAAGTGAATGAAACAAAGGAACCGGAGTTAACTTTTGACCAACTGAACCCTGATTTGTTAGAAGACCCGGATGTACTTAAGAGTATTTATGAAAATGAAGGCGAAGAAGTTGAATCGGATTACTACCATGACCCGTATCCTGGGGAGCATTCAGCCGATTCCGACTGGTCAAATGATGATTGCCACTGGAAGTAAAGTAGAGTGTAATGTCACCCCAATAATACAATCCCAATGTAATATTCAATAACAATAAAATAAGATCATATGGTTTTGAATTTTAGTTTCTTGTAGGTTTACTGCTTTGTATAGTAATTGAACATAATATATAAGATATGAATATGGCTCTAAATTACATAACAGTAATTGACAATAATTTCAACCTTTTTTTAATCTTGAAACACTCAATTATTACAATAGTACCAAGTTCACGGGCAATATTTGTTAAAGTGGGTCACCCCAATAATACAATCCCAATGTAATATTCAATAAAAATAAAATAAGATCATATGGTTTTGAATTTTAGTTTCTTGTAGGTTTACTACTTTGTATAGTAATTGACAATAATATATAAGATATGAATATGGCTCTAAATTACATAACAGTAATTGACAATAATTTCACCCCAATAATACAATCCCAATTTAATATTAAAAAAAAAAGAAAACAAGATCATATGGTTTTGAATTTTAGTTTTTCGTTGGTTTATTGGCGAGTATAACATCGATATTTTTTAGCAACCAACCATTCAATCTTTATAAATAACCTCTTAGCCAACTTATAACCCACCCCATTCTTCGAATTCTTAAAACCCACACATCCTAATTCAACCAAGAACATGAATATGAACGTGCATCTCAACCCGGGTCCAAGGGATGAAAGTCTCTTGTATCTAGGAGCCGAACACCGGGCTAGAAATTTGTTCCTGAATCCCCTGGAGGGGGAGAGGTGTACAATGGATTTTAAACGTGGTGACGGTTCATTTTGGGAGCTGGTTTATGACGAACACATTACTCTAAAGGGTAAAGTTTTAAGGTACATCCGTGAATTTGGTTTTGGTGGTGTTCTACGATGTGGATATATGAGAGTTGATCGAGCGTTGATAGAGGCACTAGTTGAATTGTTGATCAACAAATAGATTGGCAAAAACCATATGGTGCAAGGTAGTGTCTGTTGTAATACTACCATAATTTTTTGTATTCTAATAATTATTAAGTACTTTGTGAAGGTGGGCGGAGCATGTCATTAGTCAAACAGAGACTCCTTCACACGTGATAAAGGCTCACCGTACAACATTACAAAATCTACGAGAGGGCGATGTATTTTTTCTTTAGCATAAAGGTTTTATAAATCGATTTTAAATACTAAATATTAACAGTTTGATTGGATGCCTTATCGGCACGTGCTGCAAAGACTCCCGGAAATGTGTAGAACGCGCATAAGCAGTTGGAGGTCACGATGTTATTTAATTTTTTGGAACATAGTTGAATATCATCCTAATTAAACTAAGTAGATAGCGTAAGTAGGGTATCGTATCCACGGGGAATATGTGGTTAGTGTTTAGCTAAATTATCTAATTAACTACTACTACTCTAGAATTGGGGGTTTTGATTAATTTGAAAGAAAACACAATTTGTCACGAAAAGTGTTATCAAGATGAGAAGAAGTAACCTCCACCCGGAATCCCGAATACCTGTTTTAATATAAAAATCCGTTTTCTGATTCAAAACACCACATAGACATGGCCTCGGAATTAATGAATTTGATTAGTTAATAGGGATAGTTTTTAAGATTCACTATGCAACCTAATAACCCGTTTGTTTGTATCAACTACCCACCAATTTACTAACCTGGTAACAACGCAAGGAAGTTGCCAATACGCTTAATAAACGACAAGTAATTCAAATACAAGAAACGTTTACCAATAATCCAACACAAGTGGTCAAGCTGTACCAGTTTACAAGAATCGGAAAAAACAGAAAATTATATCAAACCGTGTAAACGTTCATCCGGGCGGAAGTCACCGAAAGATTTAGCCGCTCATGCTTGTTCGTCCCGCTTCGGTTGTCATCCCGAGTTGATCCAACATTCTTGAACGGCTTGAAGATGAAAATCAAATATTAAATTCGTTCCTCCTGGTCGATGTCGGCTGTGTATGAATTATATGATCTCCTTAAAAACGTATCCTCTAACACCGCCTTTTGTTTCCCAGCCCATCAACGAGCCCAATTAAGTCCAACTGTCAATTGATTATTTTTTTCGGTTGTAGTGGTACATTCTTTGTTACCATGGGCCTACACAAACAATTTATATAGTCAAAGACTTGATGCACAGTTTCCCTAACATGTTGACAAAAACCAAATTATGTCAAGTTATTAATATTTTTTCTTTCATGATTCGTTCAATCATTTACCAAAAAGAAAACATGAACTCATATTGTTGATACATATTATGTGGACGCGACTCGGTTCGGTTCGACTCAGTTCGGTTCGACCCGGTTAGGTTCGGCTCAAGCCCGACGTCACGACATTCCTCCGTCGTGCGCCCTAGAGTTCGACACGCGAAGCACGAAGCGCCGCGAGCCATTTCCCGTCGCCACATCATCATGACATCATCATGATGATGTCATGATGTCACAACTTTGACTAAACTTCAAAGATATGAAACAGATTGAGTTGTGTACGTGCATGCATGATTGGGCTTTGACTTCAAATTGGGCTTAAACTTGCACCTGGGCCGAACCCCTACTGGACAACATGTATATGTCGACGAAACAAGTGTGTTTCGTCGACTTTGATGAATTTGTTAGTGTGTTTCGCCGAGAGTTCTGTTTCGTCGAAGCTGTGTTGCTGTGACTATATAAACAGACTGAAGACAAATGAGAACACAGAACACACACACGAGAGAGTTTGAGAGAGTTTACAGAAAACATTTGTAAACATTGTGCTGTAACTGAACCTTTTCAAGTATTAATACATTGGTGTTAATCGTTGAGTCTCGTGTCTATCATTTACGTGTTCGATCTCGGTTTGCTATCTCGGTTGGATTCCGCACAACCGGGTTGGTTTGTACACAAGGATTAGGCGACTAGATCCTCCCCTAGCCGGACCTACACATATTTACTTTTGAGCTAAATTTCAATAAGGATATCATTCTTGAATTTTATTGAATTAATTCATGTAACACCGTCTATTACAAAAAATAATTGATGTAGTGGATTTTATATCATTATCAATGCATTTTATCATAGTTAATATTCAATAATGTGTACCTAAAATGCACCGATCACCATTCCCCTTTTCACGTAAAGTGCTTCACAAACTCCGTAAAACAATACGGAAAGGGAGGTTGGAAACAGACTGGTCTGTTCATCATGCAGCATATGTGGAAAACTGGAACAATAGAAACGAAAATGTGGTGGAAGGTGTGCCGACCAACAAGCCTACGGCACACCCTACTTACAATGATTGGGTCCATGAGCATACTGTATTATATATAAAAGACCCGAGGCACGTCCCAGGTGTTGTCCATACTGGTTTCGATGATCACGGTGGAACTGCAAGATACTTGGTAAGTTTAATTAAAAATGTAGAATTAAAAATAATAAATTAGTAATGCGTATAGCTTTTAATTATTTTGGTTTTGCAGGTGGATGGATTAGGCTTCATTGGTCAGGAAGCAATCAGAATGCGAAACATGGGCCCTGATCATTACTACGAAAATTTTGGAGGGGTCCAAGGCATGGCTTCTCAACTAATTGGATCACTTAATCATATGGGTCAGCCTTCGTACATACAGACTAATGAACCAGATCTGGAACCGGATAACACTATCCCCCAGCGAGCAAGGCGTGGTGGTCGGGGGCGTCTTGGCCGACAAAGAACTCGGGTAAACCTCGTACATGATGATCAGGAGGGGGAGGGTACCTAACATTTTGGAGAGGCTACAACCAACTATGGGGAGGGTACCTCGAATTTTGGAGGGGCAACACCCAACTATGGGGAGGGTACCTCACATGTTGGAGGGGCAACACTGGATTTGGAAGCCGGTTATAGACCTTCATTTGAAAATGTTGGACATGGATCATCAAGCATTCAATTAGGTATCCAGTCGAATGTTAACAACAACCAACAAAACAATTGGGTATCCTCATTGTTTGACAACACTCCTGATAGTAATATGATTCCTGTGATGTACTCAGACCAGCCGGGACCCTTCCAGAATTACGAATATACCGGTCTTAGTGTACAACAGCCGCGTTACCAGCATATAAGTCCGGTTCCAATAAGCTTGGACCTACATCTGAGTCAACCCGAAGGCTCCAGTCCACCAAATGATAATGAACCGGAAGAACCAGAACCAAGACGTGTACAACCACAAAGACATCCAAAACCAGTTGGTTGTGGCACCGGTGGCTGTCTCATCCGCTATCCATATAGGCATTAAATAATTAGTTAGATTGTACCGCTTTAATTCAGTTTATGTAATCGATTAGTCCATTTTACACTCAATTAAAACCATTCAACATATGCATGTGATGTTCTGCAATGGATGTGAATGATGCATGTTCATGGCCAGAAGTCAGGTTGCATGTGAAGGTTGCATGTGATCTGCCAGAATCTCTTTAATAATAGAGGAGGAATCCAAGGTTGTTAGGTAGAAGTATAACTTTGGTTTGAAAAAAGTTAACTCGGTTAAGTTTTGTAACTGGGTTTAGCTATTTAACAGGGTTATTGTGACACCCCAGGAAAACCAGGAAACCAACGCAACTTAACTAGCTTCCTCAGTAACCACGTGCTAAATTTCGGGACGAAATTTTCTTAACAGAGGGAGAATGTGACAACCCTCATAATTCCATGTATCCGTACAATTTATTAATGATAATTAAAGTGCTTGATGACGGTGCTGAATCATTTAACTGCTTTCTGATTTCTGTGTTATACTTACATGTGCTTGTTAACATACTAGTAGTGTACGGAAAAGTTACTAAATAATCCGGTATGCTTTCCTGAGTGTTGAAAATTAAAAGTGTTACAAATATATATATATATATATATATATATATATATATATATATATATATATATATATATATATATATATATATATAGGACACATTACGGATTAATTAAGCACTTTAATGGAACGGTATATAATCGGGCAACCGGACATTACCCGGAACACAAAAATATTATTTAAAACATTGTTACACTTTTTCTGAGCTAGTTATGGTCCCCGAGCACTATAACACCTTACATAATACCCGGTACGCGCTAAACGCTAGACATAACATTAAACCCCCACTATTTAACTTATTTACCCCTAAATAATACACTTAACCCCCCCCCCCCCCCAAAAAAAATGGCGGCACACATGGCTTCCCCCTCTCCAACATACGACTTCCCATGTGGCCACCATCAAAGGAATCCATCAAGTCCCCATGCAAATTAACTTTGGGATTGTGTGAAGATTATGATGGTACTAGCACTCACCAACAACAATTACACTTAACACCCCTAACTACTCACTTTTTACCAAACAACTTTCAAATTAAACCCCCCCCCCCCCCCCTTGCACGATCACGGTTCATAGGGCCCCCACAAATCAAATTTTGGTTGAATCTTCCACTTTCCCAATGAGACTTTCCTTGGATTTAGTAGTGATTGTGTAGTGTACTTGGTGGGGCATACAAACCAATGGTTAATAGAATTTGAGTTTATAAAATAACCTATCTTCTACACTTAATCAAAACACCACAAAACCACTTCTTTCCCTCTTACAAGGCTACGACCGAAACCTTTGTCACCACCATCTTTATTTTCAATTCTTATTCAAGTGTTCTAATCCTACTACAAAGTGCACAAAGGTGAATCACGGAGTGTGGAGCTCACGGATCACCAAGGACCTCCCCCGTGTGCTTTTATCCACCCGTTTTTCTCTAGTGTTTCTTCCCTAGCTTCAAAGCTAGTAGTAAGCTTCTTTGATCATCTTTTATTTTATATTTATGGTGGTTAATGATTATATTATGATGCTAATACTAGAACACTAAAAGGTCATGAACACAAACTTGAACACAAAGCTAACTTGATGCTAAAATAAGATGAGATATGAAGAAATAATGTTAGTAAGATGTTGTTTGGTATATGTTGATGCTTGCTTGTTGATTATTAGAAATATGTTGTTGATTATTATAAGGGACTTGTTAAAGCATGATTAAAAACATGGTTTAACAAGTTAAAGGTGATTATGTGCTTGTATGAAATAATCATCTTCTAGTCAACACATGAACTTGAAAGAAAAATGATTTTCTTGAAAAATAATAAATCAAGTGAACTAGTGATCTTGTAGATCTAAAACTTGTGAACGATTTTCAAAGAGAACCAAGTTTAAAAGGATGATTTCTAGAAGAACATGGCTTTATTAAGCCAACACTATTTTAAATAACAACATAAGTGTAGAGACACTTTTAACACAAGAAGATGTTATAAGTAAACATTTTTGTAAATTATATTTACAAGTTGTGAACATCTAAAAATCCCGAGAATGAGATTTTAGCAAAAGTAAACACACTTCGGAGGGTAACTAATCCCACTAAACACCCCACTAAGTTACTACGCGTTTTTACGAAAAGCCAAGTTCATGTTATTGTGTAAAGTGCATTGTTTTTGCACTTGGTTAGTGTAATGTTGTTTAATAAATTGTTGTTGATTGATTGAATGAATTTTTGAAAAGAAAATGATACGCTAATAAGCATGGACACCTCCGTTTACAAAGGAAACTCTGGCGAAATTTTCTAAAAATATCAACACTTAGAAAATATTTTCTTAACAAGCGTTACAAGTATATTTTTATAACATGTGTTTCGAATATAAACTTCGCCATAATTTTTGTAACAAAATACAAAGTGTCGGAGGTTGGTTTTTGTAAATAAAATGGTTAAATATATATTTAGAATATATATATTTTACACTAGAACACTTGTGTGGATACGTGTTTATTTTGTGAGATAGTTATATTATTTTAGGGAAAAATAATGTAACTTAACAATATACCTTGACATTAGAATTGTGTGGTATGTGATAGAAGTAACAAGCAGATAAACCGTACGTAGGATACGTGTTACGCATGAGAAACTGATTGTTATCTGTACCTTATTAGGACGTGCTTGATTTCCTGATTATTAGAGTAACTAATCTAACCGAGCAAACCGAGGTGAGTTCACACTTTTCTACAAAGCATGGTAAATTCCCGGTGGGAATGGGCACAGGAATAGGGATTCCTCGTCCTTTGAGACGTGTTCAGGAATGTAAATTCCTCGTCCTGTTGGGACGTATTAGACTTACTGGTCTAGAGCTCTATCAGCGAAGCCCCTCCCTTTTTGTATCGACTTAATCGCCGAGGCTATGGCGAGCGGGTCATTAGTTAATAGTGCTATTAGGTTTAACAAACCTCACACCGTGCTAGTCGGACGGGCGTGTACTAATGGACTATGGCACGTCGGTGATGATAGACACCGACGCTAGGGCACAATTGATTTTTGTTAGTAGTCGATATGATAAACGAGTCTGGTAGTTTAAAATACTGGGGTAGCTCCCCACGGCCAAAGTGCCGGGCTGTATAGCCAGGGAAGGTGGACATGGGATGGTTAACTAATAAACGTTTTCGAACTATGGGGTAACCCCCCCACAGCTGGATAGCCGAATGAGATTAAACTATGTTTTTGGAAACAACTCTAAAATGGACAACCAACCGTGAACTCACTCAACTTTGTTGCTGACTCGTTATTACATGCTTTGCAGGTCATTAGATGCTATGGAGCTTGCATATGGAGGTGGTCGTTGTGGGATGCGAACTGATATGTCCCGTACTTAATGAATAAACTTCATGAACTTATTAAACCTACGTTTTGGACTTTAAACTTATGAACTATGGACTTATGTTTTGAACTTATGTTTTATGCTTCCGCTGTTAACCTAAAATCGGTTTACTTCCTTTTGGTCACCAATCGTATTGTGGTTGGTTTTATTTACTTAATTAAGTTGTTCAATATGATTGGTGGCTCGATCCTGGTCATGTCACGCCTCCAAGCGGTGATACTCCGCGTGGTGGATTTTGGGGGTGTGACAGATTGGTATCAGAGCCATTGGTTATAGTGAACTTGGTTTTTAAAAGGGAAAAGTTTTTGATAAAGCCAGACTATAACCAGTACAGTGCTCAACGATCCACAACGACGCTACGCTCCACGTGCAAGACTCGACACCATAAGTGGTATGATTCATGTTATATTGTCGGTTAGATAGTTCTCACTGTGCATTAGATAATGTGGTAATTGCTATTTGAACCTGGTGTGCTTACTCTCTATTGTCGTCCCACACTTACGCACTTTTGCGACACTTTTCTCACTTAAGTTGCTTCATTATGAAGATCATGAGCGGACGCGGAGGACGTATCAACCTCACTCAAGCCCAGTTGACGGCTTTGATCAACGAACGAGTTGCTGAGGCACTCGCAGCGAATCCAGCAGGAGGTATAACCTGCTATATCAACTCATCTTAGGACGTTTAGATCCTACCTTCGCAAACCAACCCTCGTGCTTAACCTTGTCTTTTATTCTTGCGCAACAGGTCAACATGCTCAAACTCCTGTGTGCACATTCAAAACCTTCATGGACTACTGACCTACTACTTTCAGTGGCACAGAAGGAGTGGTAGGCCTTCTACACTGGTTCGAGAAGCTTGAGTCTGTCTTCGAGATGTGTGAATGCCCTGAGGATCGTAGGGTGAAGTATGCTATTGGTACTCTTGAAGGGGTAGCGCTCACATGGTGGAACGCTCAGGTTCAGCTGCTGGGGTTGGTTGCTGCTAATGCCACCCCATGGAACGGTTTCAAGGAACTGATCAAGGAAGAGTACTGCAGTCGGGACGACATCCACAAACTGGAGGTGGAATTTTTCAATCTGAAGATGACGGGGTCTGAGATTGAGGCGTATACCAAGAGGTCGAATGAACTGGCCATCCTGTGCCCTACTATGGTGGACCCTCCCATCAAACGTATTGAACTTTACCTCAAGGGTCTTGTACCCGAGATTCAGAGTCACGTGACTTCAGCTAACCTGGGTACCATTCAGCAAATCATTAAGTTGGCCCATCGTCTCACCGATCAAGCAGTTGAACAAAACAGACTGCCCAAGCGTGTTAGTGCTACTACTACTAACGCTCCCAATGATAACAAGCGAAAATGGGATGGGAATTCCAGTAAGGGTTCTACTTTAGCTCAGTCCCAGCAGCGAAAGACAGATGAGTACAGGAGCCCCAGTCAGCAGTCTTCTGGGAATCACGGTCAGGGTGGGTACAAGGGAAATCACCCCAAATGTAATCGCTATAACTTGCACCACAGCGGGCCATGTAGTAAAGGCAACTGTCATCGATGCAACAAGCCTGGTCACATTGCAAGGGATTGCAGGAGTCAGCGTCCAGCGAATCAGAACCGGCAGCATCAGCAAGCCCCACCAAATCAACGCCAGCAGCAGCAACAACAAGGTAACAACAAAGGGTGCTTTCAATGTGGTGCTGAGGGCCATTTCAAGAAAGACTGCCCCCAGCTAAATCAGAACAACAACAATAATGGAGGAAACAATGGAGGCAACAATAGAGATGGCAATGGGGCAAGGGGTCGTGTTTTCGTACTAGGTCAGGGTGATGCAAGGAACGATCCCAACGTTGTGATGGATAAGTTTCTTCTGGACGACTTCTTTGTTACTGTTTTATTCGATTCAGGTGCCGATACTAGTTATGTGTCCGTAAAAGTTAGCCAAATGCTTAAGCGCACTCCAACGCTCCTGAACACCAAACACACGGTAGAACTAGCTAACGGTAAAAGTCTTGAAGCCACGCACGTAGTTAAAGGTTGTAACCTCGTCTTAGCTGGTCAGACTTTCTCTATCGATCTTATTCCTATCACACTGGGTAGTTTCTACGTCGTTATTGGGATGGATTGGCTATCTCATCATCAAGCGGAGATTGTTTGCAAGGAGAAAATCGTCCGCATTCCTCGTTCTGGTGAAGAACCTCTCATGATTCGTGGTGACAAGAGTGGTGCTGTCGAAGGCATCATCTCTTTCCTTAAGGCCCAGAAGTGTTTGCGAAAGGGCCACACTGCCATTTTAGCACTCGTTACTGACACATCAACGGAAGAGAAGAGAATTGAAGACATCCCTATTGTACGCAATTTTCCTGATGTATTTCCTGAGGAATTGCCTGGTCTTCCGCCTCACCGCCAAGTTGAATTTCAAATCGAGCTAGCTCCTGGAGCAGCGCCAGTAGCTCGAGCACCATATCGTCTAGCTCCATCAGAACTTGAAGAACTGTCCACACAACTACAAGAACTCTTGGAAAAGGGTTTCATACATCCTAGCTCTTTGCCCTGGGGAGCTCCAGTACTATTCGTGAAGAAGAAAGACGGTACCTTCAGGATGTGTATTGACTATCGCGAACTTAACAAGGTGGCTGTGAAGAATCGTTATCCTCTTCCACGTATTGACGACTTGTTCGACCAGCTGCAAGGGTCAAGCTATTACTCTAAGATGGATTTGAGATCGGGATACCATCAGCTGAGAGTCCGAGAGGAGGACATCTCCAAAACAGCATTCAAAACTCGTTACGGCCATTACGAGTTTCTGGTTATGCCATTCGGGCTGACGAATGCACCAGCGGTCTTCATGGATCTCATGAACCGAGTGTGCAAGCCTTACCTGGATAAGTTCGTTATTGTGTTCATCGACGATATCCTGATCTATTCTAAGAGTCAGGAGGAACACGAGCAGCATCTACGACTTATGCTGGAACTTCTTCGAAAAGAGCAGTTGTATGCCAAGTTTTCAAAATGTGACTTCTGGCTTCGCGAAGTCCACTTTCTAGGCCATGTGGTAAACAAGGATGGAATACATGCGTAATCAAGTATCATCCGGGCAAAGCCAATGTTGTGGCCGACGCCCTCAGTCGAAAGGATACCATACCTAGGCGTGTACGTGCTCTACAGCTCACCATCCAGTCTAACCTTCCCGCTCAGATTCGCGATGCTCAGGTTGAAGCATTGAAAGTAGAGAACATCAGGGCTGAGTCCCTACGAGGATCGAGGCAGCGGCTAGAACAAAAGGAAGACGACGCTTACTATGTAACAGGGTGCATCTGGGTCCCACTGTATGGAGACCTACGCGAGCTTGTGATGGATGAAGCACATAAGTCTCGTTATTCGGTACATCCTGGTTCGGATAAAATGTACCACGACCTCAAGACTACGTATTGGTGGCCTGGCATGAAAGCCCACATAGCAACCTACGTCAGTAAGTGCTTGACTTGTGCGAGAGTCAAGTCTGAATATCAGAAACCATCAGGCCTACTTCAACAACCAGAGATACCTAAATGGAAATGGGAGCAAATTTCCATGGATTTCGTTACTGGCCTGCCTAGATCTCAACGCGGAAACGATACCATTTGGGTGATCGTAGATCGACTGACCAAGTCTGCACATTTTCTGGCCATCAAAGAAACGGATAAGTTTTCTACTCTTGCAGACATTTATCTAAAGGAAGTAGTGTCAAGGCACGGAGTGCCAACCTCTATTATATCTGATCGTGACGCGCGTTTTACTTCTGAACTGTGGCAAGCAATGCACAAGTCTTTTGGCTCACGTTTGGATATGAGCACCGCTTATCACCCGCAGACGGATGGGCAATCTGAACGCACCATCCAGACCCTTGAAGACATGCTTAGGGCATGTGTAATCGATTTTGGAAATGGCTGGGAAAAGCACCTCCCACTAGTGGAGTTTTCGTATAACAACAGCTACCACACCAGCATTCAGGCCGCTCCATTCGAGGCATTGTATGGACGCAAATGCCGATCACCTCTTTGTTGGGCAGAAGTTGGTGACAGTCAAATCACTGGCCCAGAACTCGTAGTAGATACAGCAGAAAGGATTGCTCAGATACGACAGCGAATGGCGGCAGCTCGTGACCGTCAGAAAATCTATGCCGATAAGGGAAGAAAACCACTCGAGCTCCAGGTTGGGGATCGAGTGCTACTCAAAGTCTCACCTTGGAAAGGTGTAGTCCGCTTTGGCAAATGAGGCAAACTCAACCCGCGATATGTCGGACCGTTCGAAGTCACCGAGAAAATTGGCAAAGTCGCTTACAGGTTGAATCTACCTGAAGAACTCAGCGGAGTTCACAACGTATTCCATGTGTCAAATCTGAAGAAGTGTCTGTCAGATGAGACCCTCATAGTTCCCCTCAAGGAACTCACAATCGACGACCAGCTGCGGTTCGTCGAGGAACCAGTAGAGATCACGGATCGAGATGTTAAGATCCTCAAGCGTACCAGGATACCACTCGTTCGAGTCCGTTGGGATTCCCGTCGTGGCCCAGAGTAAACCTGGGAACGAGAAAACCAAATGAAACTCAAGTATCCCCTGCTGTTTAAGAAAAATGCAACCACTACTGAGGCTGAAGCTACTGCAGAATTTCGGGACGAAATTCCAAATCAACGGGGGGATGATGTGACACCCCAGGAAAACCAGGAAACCAACGCAACTTAACTAGCTTCCTCAGTAACCACGTGCTAAATTTCGGGACGAAATTTTCTTAACAAGGGGAGAATGTGACAACCCTCATAATTCCATGTATCCGTACAATTTATTAATGATAATTAAAGTGCTTGATGACGGTGCTGAATCATTTAACTGCTTTCTGATTTCTGTGTTATACTTACATGTTCTTGTTAACATACTAGTAGTGTACGGAAAAGTTACTAAATAATCCGGTATGCTTTCCTGAGTGTTGAAAATTAAAAGTGTTACAAAAATATATATATATATATAGGACACATTACGGATTAATTAAGCACTTTAACGGAACGGTATATAACCGGGCAACCGGACATTACCCGGAACACAAAAATATTATTTAAAACATTGTTACACTTTTTCTGAGCTAGTTATGGTCCCCGAGCACTATAACACCTTACATAATACCCGGTACGCGCTAAACACTAGACATAACATTAAACCCCCACTATTTAACTTATTTACCCCCAAATAATACACTTAACCCCCCCCCCCCCCCCCAAGAAAATGGCGGCACACATGGCTTCCCCCTCTCCAACATACGACTTCCCATGTGGCCACCATCAAAGGAATCCATCAAGTCCCCATGCAAATTAACTTTGGGATTGTGTGAAGATTATGATGGTACTAGCACTCACCAACAACAATTACACTTAACACCCCCAACTACTCACTTTTTACCAAACAACTTTCAAATTAACCCCCCCCCCTTGCACGATCACGGTTCATAGGGGCCCCCACAAATCAAATTTTGGTTGAATCTTCCACTTTCCCAATGAGACTTTCCTTGGATTTAGTAGTGATTGTGTAGTGTACTTGGTGGGACATACAAACCAATGGTTAATAGAATTTGAGTTTATAAAATAACCTATCTTCTACACTTAATCAAAACACCACAAAACCACTTCTTTCCCTCTTACAAGGCTACGGCCGAAACCTTTGTCACCACCATCTTTATTTTCAATTCTTATTCAAGTGTTCTAATCCCACTACAAAGTGCACAAAGGTGAATCACAGAGTGTGGAGCTCACGGATCACCAAGGACCTCCCTCGTGTGCTTTTATCCACCCGTTTTTCTCTAGTGTTTCTTCCCTAGCTTCAAAGCTAGTAGTAAGTTTCTTTGATCATCTTTTATTTTATATTTATGGTGGTTAATGATTATATTATGATGCTAATACTAGAACACTAAAAGATCATGAACACAAACTTGAACACAAAGCTAACTTGATGCTAAAATAAGATGAGATATGAAGAAATAATGTTAGTAAGATGTTGTTTGGTATATGTTGATGCTTGCTTGTTGATTATTAGAAATATGTTGTTGATTATTATAAGGGACTTGTTAAAGCATGATTAAAAACATGGTTTAACAAGTTAAAGGTGATTATGTGCTTGTATGAAATAATCATCTTCTAGTCAACACATGAACTTGAAAGAAAAATGATTTTCTTGAAAAATAATAAATCAAGTGAACTAGTGATCTTGTAGATCTAAAACTTGTGAACGATTTTCAAAGAGAACCAAGTTTAAAAGGATGATTTCTAGAAGAACATGGCTTTATTAAGCCAACACTATTTTAAATAACAACATAAGTGTAGAGACACTTTTAACACAAGAAGATGTTATAAGTAAACATTTTTGTAAATTATATTTACAAGTTGTGAACATCTAAAAATCCCGAGAATGAGATTTTAGCAAAAGTAAACACACTTCGGAGGGTAACTAATCCCACTAAACACCCCACTAAGTTACTACGCGTTTTTACGAAAAGCCAAGTTCATGTTATTGTGTAAAGTGCATTGTTTTTGCACTTGGTTAGTGTAATGTTGTTTAATAAATTGTTGTTGATTGATTGAATGAATTTTTGAAAAGAAAATGATACGCTAATAAGCATGGACACCTCCGTTTACAAAGGAAACTCTGGCGAAATTTTCTAAAAATATCAACACTTAGAAAATATTTTCTTAACAAGCGTTACAAGTATATTTTTATAACATGTGTTTCGAATATAAACTTCGCCATAATTTTTGTAACAAAATACAAAGTGTCGGAGGTTGGTTTTTGTAAATAAAATGGTTAAATATATATTTAGAATATATATATTTTACACTAGAACACTTGTGTGGATACGTGTTTATTTTGTGAGATAGTTATATTATTTTAGGGAAAAATAACGTAACTTAACAATGTACCTTGACATTAGAATTGTGTGGTATGTGATAGAAGTAACAAGTAGATAAACCGTACGTAGGATACGTGTTACGCATGAGAAACTGTTTGTTATCTGTACCTCATTAGGACGTGCTTGATTTCCTGATTATTAGAGTAACTAATCTAACCGAGCAAACCGAGGTGAGTTCACACTTTTCTACAAAGCATGGTAAATTCCCGGTGGGAATGGGCACAGGAATAGGGATTCCTCGTCCTTTGAGACGTGTTCAGGAATGTAAATTCCTCGTCCTGTTGGGACGTATTAGACTTACTGGTCTAGAACTCTATCAGCGAAGCCCCTCCCTTTTTGTATCGACTTAATCGCCGAGGCTATGGCGAGCGGGTCATTAGTTAATAGCGCTATTAGGTTTAACAAACCTCACACCGTGCCAGTCGGACGGGCGTGTACTAATGGACTATGGCACGTCGGTGATGATAGAACACCGACGCTAGGGCACAATTGATTTTTGTTAGTAGTCGATATGATAAACGAGTCTGGTAGTTTAAAATACTGGGGTAGCTCCCCACGGCCAAAGTGCCGGGCTGTATAGCCAGGGAAGGTGGACATGGGATGGTTAACTAATAAACGTTTTCGAACTATGGGGTAACCCCCCACAGCTGGATAGCCGAATGAGATTAAACTATGTTTTTGGAAACAACTCTAAAATGGACAACCAACCGTGAACTCACTCAACTTTGTTGTTGACTCGTTATTACATGCTTTGCAGGTCATTAGATGCTATGGAGCTTGCATATGGAGGTGGTCGTTGTGGGATGCGAACTGATATGTCCCGTACTTAATGAATAAACTTCATGAACTTATTAAACCTACGTTTTGGACTTTAAACTTATGAACTATGGACTTATGTTTTGAACTTATGTTTTATGCTTCCGCTGTTAACCTAAAATCGGTTTACTTCCTTTTGGTCACCAATCGTATTGTGGTTGGTTTTATTTACTTAATTAAGTTGTTCAATATGATTGGTGGCTCGATCCTGGTCATGTCACGCCTCCAAGCGGTGATACTCCGCGTGGTGGATTTTGGGGGTGTGACAGTTATGTTTGGTCTCGGGTGAGTTTGGAACCATGGTTAAGGGTTTCCTCCTAATCCTCTATTGAGAATAGAGGATTAGCAAAAAGCTCTTGAGAAAGCTGACACCTACCTGAGCATGGCTGCAACACATTTTACTTTCCTTCCTAATCCGCTATTAGCAATAGCGGATACACCAAAAACCTTTTTTTTGTTTGACTTCCCCATTATCCTAAAAATATTTTCAAAATACACCACTTTTAAAAAAAACAACATTTTATTTTTTAAACATTCTTCATAATTTTGAGTTAATAATATACTTCTTTACACAAAGATAGATCGTTGCTCAAAACTACTTGGATAATGGTGCAATTTCATTATCAAGCAAAGAAATTTCATTATTACTTGGATAATGGTTGCTCGAAACTACTTGGAGATTCGTAATTTAGATGTATACATTATAACTAATAAATTGAAATCCACAGGTGTCTCCGTTTCTGCAATTCCTATTTTAAGCGAGAAGAACCCAATCACAAATTAAACCCCAACTATCAAACTTCTGATGCGAATTTCCGGCCAACACTAACTCGGAACCTGCAACCCTACACAAACAACAAATAAGTCTCTGGTCAAAACTCATTTTCAGATCTGTTTGGGTCAGTGGCGGATCCAGGATTTTTTTCCAAGGGGTTCACTTATTTAAATGTTCCAATAACATATTTCCGAACATAAAAAATACGGTCCGGGTCGGTTCGACAGTTCGGGTCGGGTGAAGTTCATCACATAATAACAATACGATACAATAATTAAAAAAACATCATCATGATAAATTTACAAAATGGTCTTTACGAATAACAAAAATACATACACCTGTACCCTACGAGGTTTCATCTTTTGAAAACGTTGCATTACATTCTCGATCGAAAGAAAACTTGTTGTAAGAACTCCCTTTCAATGTAGCAAACACAAGAATCGTTCATACGAATCTATTTATACAGTAATTACCACATCAGGAGATCTTGGGAAACTATACGAGTGAAAAAATCAATTAGAGGGGATGGGAAAAACATCCAATAGTTAGTTTTGGTGAACACCTTTGTCAACCCGGTCTCCATTCAAAACTCTCAATAACTATCAAATGAATAATTTCAACACGATTGATCATTTGATATGCAAGCATGAGAACCGTGTTAAGAGGTCGCTTCCGGTTGAAAAACTGAATACATCCTCAATGTTCATCTTCTCGTTCCCGTATCTCAGTCCACTTTATTCGATCCTATGCTTTTACCAATCAGTAACAACTTCTGTTGTGACATGTTTCTTTGAAGTTTCAATTTCTCTGATCTCCATCAATACATCAGTTTCAACTATTATTCTCAAAACATCACCACGAGTTGTTACTTTAGTTGGCTGTTTGGCACATGAAAACAGACATTCTTTGATTACCCTCTGATATAGAAACTCAAATTCATTGTTCCATTTATTTCTCAACCCATTCAAGTGATCCTTTGAATTGTTTGTGCTGTTTGAAACCTCTATTATAGATATGCATCTAAATCAAGAATTAGAACTTCACTATCCATTGTCATTAGGAAACAATACGTGAAATCTGATTTATTACAACTATTTTTGCACCCTTTCTTGAATCCACACTACCTTATCCATTCAATTTACCACTAAATACTTCATGAATCTTGTTTTCCCCATGGCACTTTCATTTTGATTTTTCGATTGCCAACAACTTCTTTTTGGATTTTTAATGCATCACCACCATTTGGTTCTTGAACATCAACACCGTCAATTGATTCATGAACATCACTATCATTTTTATTCACTGATTCCTTCTCATTTGGTGTTTGTGCAGTGGTCGTGTTTTTGTATGCGTGTGTTTGGAACTCGGAGTAAACAAAAGAGGCGCTTAAACATTAAAAGTTAAACCCTAATTCGTTTTAAGAGGAAAAAAACACCAAAAAAAGAATAAAAGCGCCTATAAAGGGACTCGAACTCAACACATCAAGTTGTTACACCACGTGCTTCACCAACAGACAACTTCTCTTCTTTTGTTATGGGGTTCCCCTAAAAATTATTAACAGGTTCCTTAAGTCTTTTCTAATTAACCTAACATTATAAATTGTGAACCAAACGGGTTCCCGGGAACCCCTTCCTTGGCTGTAAATCCGCCCCTGGTTTGGGTAATATGGTGAGGGTGAGTTGTGGTGGCGACGATGAAAAAATAACCAAGGGCACCACCGTCGTCTCCATAGTTCCTGCAACCTGCAACTCTATTGGTGTTTGCAGCCGCCATCACAACCACCATGAGCACCACCGTCGCCACCGCCTACTTCCTCCACCACCGCCCGTTCTACACCTATGACACCACTACAATCACCGTTGAAACCAACGTCATGTTCACTGGCCACAACTGGGAACCTCCGCCGAGATCCGTCTCTGATCCAAGGGTTTCTTGTTACAAAGCTGTAACGATGAGAGAGATGATGGTGGCTGGATTAGGATGGTGGTGATGCCTAGTGTAGGTGAGGAAGATGAATTAGGGCTTATCTCTTTCTCTCTCACTATATATGGATTTTATTTATATTTTTTTTAACAAATGGGTAAAAACACATTTATAGCCTCATGTGCAATGCACATGACTAAATTTAACCATGAAAAGTAACCTGGTTAACGCTAAAAGACCTACGATGTAATGAGTTTTACAAATAAAGGACTGTGACGGTAATTATTGAAGTTAAAGGGCTTCTATTGTTATCCGATACAAACATAAATGACGAAAACTGTAATTTACCCAAAAAAAAAATGTTAGATTTTTCATTTTTAACTCAAAGACATTCATCCTTTGCATTTTAATCCCTTTAATTTTTTACTTTTAACTAAAATTTTTCATTTTTTTGCAATTTAACCCCAACATTTTTTTTATTTTCAACTTTGATCCCAAATACTTTTCATCTTTTGCAATTTTTTTGTTTTATATTTCGTACTAAATTTTGCGAGTTAACACACTGCAATGTGTGTGTGTTTCCGTTTGACAGACCCCTCGCAACACGTCTATTTTTCCCTACTTAACAGGTTCGTCACAACGTGCGGGTCCTTTTTTATGTTTTACGTTTATGTCTAATTTTTTCGCATTAACATGCCACAACAAATGTGCGTTGTTCAAAGATTTTACGTTTGTTTTTTGAAGATGTTATTTTACCTTTTTATTTATTTTGTTTTTACGAGTTTTTCCGGTGTTGGTGGTCGCAGACAGTGGTGTAGCATTGGTGCTACTTGGCACGGTTTACGGACCCCGTCGCAACGTGGGGGGCTTAGTACTAGTTTCGTATAAATTTGAAACCGGTTAACCCATTTGACCCTTTAGAGAAGAACAAGGATACCTGTTGCCAATTTTCTGATCATTTCATTCCATCAAACTAAACAACATGGAAACAGCTACCACTGGTAATATGGAGAAACTAGATGCCTACTAAAATGAAAAAAAAAAACCTCCTAATAACTCTACTGCTACTATGTATCACACGATCATCGTCAATGAATGATGGAATCAGGGTGATTAAGCAAAAGTAGTGATTCTGTGTAGGAGGTCGTCATGAAGAACGAATCACGCTTTATCATGAAGGGCGTATCAGTCCAAAGATCATTGTTATTTTCCGTGCAGGGTTCATAAACTTCAAGTGTTGTTACTCGAAAACCGCCATCACCACTATATAGGTGTTCAATTATCGGTTCACCATTCTTTCGAAATCCAACAATTCTATGATATACCGAATCATGAAATGCGTTAAAACTCAAAGTGAATAGTTTTGGAAGCAAGGATTTTGGATCACCATTTTTGCTCATCATCCATACAACGCAAGCTTCGTATGGTTTATCGTAATTAAGCACAACAAGAGACTCCTTACGCTTAGAGATGCATAAATGCTCAGGGTCTTCAATACTATCTTGAAGCTCTATCACTCCAAATTCTTCATTCGTCAAATCAAATGAATTTAGCTTATCACAAGACCCACTCGTATTACAAGTAATCCAATAAATAATCCCATCTATTACCACCTAATAAGAACAAAACGTAAACCCCGGGGGCACACGCAGATTCATTGATACGCGTCTCCATGCCCCAGAGCTTAATGTATAAACCTACGCGTTAGTTTTAAGCGTAACCCTGACAATCTTAGGGTCCACAGTTTTAGGACAAACCCCAAAACCAAGAGCATTCAATTTATTCGGCAGCTCAATTTCAACAAATTTCCTAATTGATGGGTTCCAAAGAATAATAAGATGCTTCTTGAGATCATAAGCAGAACCACACAAGCACACCAATCCGTGAGAGGAAGCGATCATTCGAGGATGGGTAAGTAGCTTAGCAGTCGGAGGAACAGTGGGAGAAAACTTGTTTCAGGGAAAACTATCATCATCAACAATCGAAAAATATTTTATCTCAGAACGGTTAGGGTATCTTACCCGTAGATGTTGCGGCTGAGTCGGGTTGAGGGTGTGATGAGTGATGAATTCAGAGCTATCGATCAGAGACTTCCATTGCTTTGAAACCGATCTGAATTGAAGCAAAGATCTGACAGGAAGCCTTTTGATGATTTCCACTTGGAGTTCGAAAGGAATGTTGTCCGACATTTTCAGTTCGATTTTGATTTGGGGATAACTTTAGGGTTTAATTACAAAAAAAACTTGGAGGAAATGAAGATTCGAAGAAAAACGACGGCGTGGGGATGTAAGTCTAGGTTCCAACTAATTAGTACTTTTTACAAGTTTAAATGGAACTTAGGTTCAACCCCTTTTTGTGCAGTTATCTTTGTGCATATGCACAATCAGGTAATGTATAGCGAGCAGCTTGAGTATGAAGTGTTTTAACCTATAAAGCATCTGTGGCTTTGTTTGGTCACACTTTGACGATAAAGTTTATGCTCAGAATTTCTTGTTATGTGATTTTATTAGGTTGGATCCGGTTCAGAAGAATCATACGTACTCAGCTATTAATGAGTGTCCTTTCACTTAATTTAATAAGAAAGTTATTCATCCATTTTTTTTTTCTATTTTGTTAAGCATACGACCATCATCATTGAACAATGGAATCAGAGTAATTAAGCAGAAGTAGTGATTCTGAGTAGGAGCTCATTTAGAACACTGACTTAGCTTCGTCCATCCCAAGATCATTGATGTATTCTTCAGAGTGTAGGTCCGGCTAGGGGAGGATCTAGTCGCCTAATCCTTGTGTACAAACCAACCCGGTTGTGCGGAATTCAACCGAGATAGCAAACCGAGATAGAACACGCAAATAATCAACACACAAGACTCAACGATTAACACCACTTGTATTAAACGTATGAAAGGTCCGGTTACAGCTCAATGTTTACAAATCAGTCCTGTAAACTCTCTAAGTGTGTGTGTGTTCTCTGCTAACTGTCATCCCTTAAATGAACACAATCACACGGGTATTTATACCCAAACACAGCAGGTCCGGTCGAAGGATCATGCAGACCGGTCGAAAGATCATCTTTCGACCAGGAACAGCTCGAATGATCAACATGTACTACGAAAGATGGGATCTTTCGTGGTCCATCTATCGAAAGCTATCTATCGAGCTCATCATCGAAGGATATAAGTGATCCTTCGATGACACATCCTTCGAACCAAACAAATTACAAACATAATGTTGACTGTTTGGCCAAGTCAAACCGGAGGATGGTTGACTTGGTCAAACTTACAGACTAACAAAGACATCGTTCAGTAACAAGACAAAATACAGACAAAGTACAGACACAAGTGCACCAACAAACTCCCCCTTGGCTGTAGCTTTGTCTGGCTGTAGCTTTGTCTCGATCTTTGACGTCCTTTCAAGTCTTCCATGTCGGAGGATCTTTAAAGTCTTCACGTCTTGAAAGCAGAAAGTGTACCAACAAACTCCCCATTTCATGTAGGAAGTGTGTTGACAAGCTCCCCCTTAACATAAGCTCCCCCTTGAGTTATGCTCGTGAAATACTTGTTCTTTATGAAGTGAGATCCTTGTGGTGTTGATGATGTTCAGCGGCAACTCGATCATCTTCATCATTTGAGTGCCTTCACGTCGTGTCTTCATTCCGAAGCTTGTCATCGACCATGTTCTCCTAGCCTTTAGAATCTGCACATGCAAGAAATCTAAACGCGTAATGAGAACAACCGCTTGAAATTAACATAAACAAACGACACACGTGTGACCATAGTTTAAACAAACACCATCCGACAGTTTGAAAGTTTAAAATATTTTAACAATTTCAATTTTAACTTTCAACACTTGCAAATTTCGACCGTTTATGAAGATTTAGTCATTTTCGGTTTTCGTTCAGGTTTCAAGTAACGACGACTCGAGCTCCAACATCGTACGATCGAAAAATAAAGTAGAAATAAAATCTTTTTGGCTTTTATAAAGTTTATGTTAAAACACACTTAAAATCTTTTTGGAATTTTTAATATTTCAAATGTAAAGACTGAAAGCAGTAAATAAATATATACAGACAGTCTTTTTGTGAGTTTCGAGGGTAAGAGAATCATATCAGTGTACGGTCATGCCAAAACGTTCTTGTTGTTCTTTTAGTTAACATTAAGATAAGCATCCTATAAAGATTATCGGTATTGTTGTCCACATAAACTCAACTTATCATTTGTAATCATGGCGAGGGGATACGTTAAGGTATGATTTATACTTACCGACCGGTGTTCATCCACATCACGACACATTCCCGTATCAAGGTATGCACGAGGGTTCATCTTACCGGTGAGTATACCGATTATCATCTGTTTGACCGTATATGATGTGAGATTCTCACTTATTTTGATTTGAAAACAAGTCCTATGTGATATAATCACTTATTGATGAGGAACTTGATTTTCGATGCATGAGGGCACAGGAGCAAGTCCGTGAACAGGTCAGTACTTTCGTACAGCAGAGAGACGAACTTGACTCCCGGAAAGAATTTGTGATATTTTATCACTTATTTGTTTGGACATGTGATTGTTGATCACTTATTGAGGTCGAATGCAGTATGTACACGTATGTATAGTATCATGGAAGATCTAGACTTGCGTCCCCGTTATTTTTCGGTAAAAGATACAACCATGATACCCAGATGATAAGCAGCATAAAGACCGAATATCTCAGAACCTCGGCAATCTCTCAAACGAAATTTCGGTACTAAGACCATATGCCAATGAATGGTTCCCACCTGGTCTTCAGTCGATTTAAGTTTATATCACCCTGCACACTTTAAAATGATTGTGAGCCTACCGATACATCTTATATAGAGCTGCTTAACATTTTTCATTTTAGGTTTAAAGAGGTTTAGACAGACCACTGATGTACTATCATTTTCTCTTTTTCTCGCCAGGAAACTCATTTTTGCTTTTCTATTGTTTTTGTGTTTTTGAAATTTTTCAATGTTTTTGGATTTTCAGATTTTGGATTTACTCCCCCTAAAATCAATAAACTAAGACAAATTTAAAACACAAAGGTATTTACAAAAATGATTTTCCGATGTTGGTTTTACTCTTGCTTGACTTTAATGCCGTTTACCAATAATAAATAGTCAAATCTTGATTTGTCAAATGCTTTGGTAAAAAGGTCGGCACGTTGGTCATCGGTGTGGACGTAAGCAACATCGATTAGCCTTTTCTCAAAGCAATCACGTATGAAGTGATACTTAATGTCGATGTGCTTAGTCTTTGAATGCTGCACAGGATTTTTAGTGATCTGTAATGCAGCAGAATTATCAACGTAAATAGGAGTAGTTAGGAATTCAAAACCGTAGTCGCGCATTTGTTGTTGGATCCATAGAACTTGGGAGCAACAACTTGAGGCAGCAATGTATTCAGCTTCGCATGTTGATGTAGCTACACACGTCTGCTTCTTGCACTGCCATGTGACTAGGCGATTTCCCAAAAACTGACATCCAGCCGTTGTGGATTTGCCGTCGATTTTGCATCCGCCAAAATCAGAATCACTGAATGCGATCAAGTCAAAGTTATTATCCCTAGGGTACCATAGACCGGTGTCAGGGTAACCCTTCAAATAACGAAAAATCCTTTTTACAGCTGCAAGATGTGAGGCCTTCGGGTTCACTTGATATCTGGCAAGCAGGCATGTTGGGTACATTATATCTGGTCTTGATGCTGTGAGGTACATAAGAGATCCGATCATTGCGCGATAGTATGAGGGGCTAACATCTTGACCCTTCAAGTCTGGAGTAATTCCGTGATTTTGTGGCAATGGGGTACCAATGGGCGTTGCATCAGACATCTGGAACCGGCTCAAGATGTCACCAACATATTTAGTCTGATGGATGAATATCCCAGACTCAGTTTGTTGTACTTGTAGGCCCAAAAAGAAAGTCATTTCCCCCATAGCACTCATCTCGAATTTATCCTGCATAATGCGCTCGAAATTCCTACACAAAACATCATTAGTAGAACCAAAAATAATATCATCAACGTATACCTGTACCAGTAGAAGATCTCCATCTTGTTCTTTGATGAAAAGAGTGCAGTCGATAAGACCTCTGCGAAAACCGTTCTCCAGCAGATAATTAGATAAGGTTGCGTACCAAGCTCGCGGTGCTTGATGTAGACCATATAGAGCTTTGTTGAGCAACCAAACCCGATCGGGATGGATAGGATCTTCAAAACCTGGAGGCTATTCGACGTACACCTCTTCTTCAACCACACCATGTAAGAATGCACTTTTCACGTCCATCTGGTATACCTTGAAACCTTTGAATGAGGCATAAGCCAGAAAAATCCGAATTGCTTCTAGACGTGCAACAGGTGCATACACTTCGTTGTAGTCGATCCCTTCAATCTGACGAAAACCTTGAACGACTAGCCTTGCTTTGTTCCGGATAACGATCCCACGGTCATCCTTTTTGCATTTAAACACCCAACGGGTACCAATCTTCTTGTATCCAGCAGGTTTCTCTACGAGTTTCCAGACACCAAGCTTCTGGAATTGTTGCAGTTCTTCCTGCATTGCCTCAACCCATGAGCTATCTTTCAAAGCATCTTTCCAAGTTCTTGGCTCTTCCTGTGAGACATAACACGCGAAAGACCAATCGTTTTGTTGACCAGATTCTCGGATAGTTGCATACAAGCCTGCATTGTTGTTGTTTCGCAACATGTTTCTTGTTTGAACGCCACGTTGTACATTTTCGATGATGTTTTGTTGAGGATGGGTATTGTGAATCCTTGTCTCTGGATTATCTTGAACTGGAATATTTGTACCCAGGTTGTTGAGATTGAGATCAACAACTAATTCAATGCCCGGAATTGACGAAGAGGATGATGCAGTAGCTTCAGCTGTTCCAGGGACGCCCACTGGAGGTGTACCCTCTGAAGTACCATGAACTGCTGTTATTGGGGCTTCTTGATCTGCATCGAGAAATTCATCATCCTATGAAGATTCGTTCAATTCGGTAGCATCGTGAAAATCCTCATTGTCGAGAGCATTGTTGTTCACTGAAGATGGTTCTTGATTGACAATAATGGGACGAACCAACGGTGAATCTGTTGCATTGTCACTCTCGAAAAACATCCTTCCCGCATCATTTTCTTCAACTGCTTCAACATTGATCGAATTGAAAAAGTCATCGTACTCAAACATCCAAGGCTGACCAGGATTTTTGACTGGTAAAGTGTGCCTTTGTACTCTGACTTCAGACCATTCCTCGACCCTTTTAGTCTCTAGATTCCAGACTCTTAAGTTTGGGGTGGAATACCCAAGAAAGTATCCCTCAATGGCTCTTGCCCCAAACTTTCCATTAGGATCGATTATTGTGCACGGAGCTCCAAACGGTTCAAGATATGACAAATCTGGTTTCCGTTTGTTAATAAGCTCAAAACAGGTCTTGTTGTGCCTTTTGACTGTGAGGACTCAGTTCAACGTATAACATGCAGAAGACACAGCTTCAGTCCAGAATGGAATCGGCAATTGTGACTCTACTAACATTGTCCTAGCAGTCTCGATCAATGTGCGGTTCTTACGTTCAGCGACGCCATTTTGCTGAGGAGTATAAGCTGCACTAAATTCGTGAAGAATACCTTTTGAAGTGCAAAACTCCGCCATGGCATGATTTTTAAATTCAGTACCATTGTCGCTACGTATCCGCCTAACCTTCAACTTATATAGATTCTCAATCTGAATGATCAAGTTTTTGATAATACCGAAGGTTTCACTCTTATGTGCCATGAACGCCACCCAAGAAAATCTTGAATAATCATCAGTTATCACGAGGCAATATTGATGATTCCTGATGCTTTTGTGCTTGACAGGACCGAACAAATCCATGTGCAAACGTTCAAGAGGAACTGCCACCGTGTTGACTTTCTTTGTAGGGTGTCGCTTCTTCGTTTGTTTTCCTTTCTGGCACGAGACACAGACGTCTTGAAGATGGAAGTTTTTAAGAGGAACACCATTCACTAATTCATTTGACACCAAGTGATTCATTTTGCGTAAGTGAATGTGACCCATTCGTCTGTGCCAAGAGATTGTGTCTTTTTCTGTGGCTTTGGAAACGAAACAAGTTGCTTGTGCAGACGTTGTGATAGCTTGGCTCATATCAAGGACATACAGATCATTTATCCTTGGAGCCGACAAGAGAATCCATTCTTTTGGAATTTTGAAGCCGGGTTTCAGCACATAACATCCATTAGCATCAAAGTGTACTGAGAACTGCTTGTCACAAATTTGAGAAACACTAAGAAGATTGTGATCAAGTTGTTGCACAAAGTTGATCTTGTCAAAGCTAACAACCCCGTTGGAAATCATTCCTTCACCCGTTATATATCCGCCCTTATCTCCAGCAAAAGCAACATAACCTCCTCTAATAGATTTGACGTCGTAGAGAAGCTTCATGTCGCCTGTCATGTGCCTGGATGCCCCACTATCAACAATCCAATGACTACTGATAGTTCCTCCTGGAACACCCTGCACATAAACTCAATCGATTAGTTGGAGATGGGGACCCAAGCCATTGTGGTCTTGGGTCTTCCATTTTTATCAACAACAATAACTTCCACCTTTTGATGATTCGGAAATTGTGATGGTCCCCTTGATTCAGTAACCGTTTTTGGTTTCCAAGTCTGTTTTGTTATACCAGTGCTATTCTTTAAAAACTTAACTTCATGATTGTCCGAAGTTTTTAAATTGTTTGGTTTGACAGAAACAGATTGTTTTTGAGCCACATCGGTTTTAATTGCTTTTTCAATTTTCTTGACCTGTTGACGTTTCTGTTTCTTTTCCCTTTCTCTTATGAGTCGAGGATCTTGTTTTACAGAAACAGATCGCTTGCGGTCAGTTGGGCCACGGGGATCATCAACTATGCCTTTTTGTTTATGAAGATACGGGCAATTTCGAACAATATGCCCGATTGTTCCACATTCAAAACATGATCTTCGTTCAACAAACCCCGAAGTATCATGTGGTCGTCTTGCCGATGATGAACTTTGTGATTTCGAGGTACTAGGTTTTGAACTATTTGGTTCATTCCTTTTCATCACTGTTACTTTCTGGACAAAATCTAAGTTAGATTGATTTGCAAACTTTTCAATTTTGTCCGTTCCCTTCGATTTCACAAAGTTCACATTCTTCTTCTTCTTCTGATTTGGCTTCTTTTGACTTTGAGTCGGTGTCTTACCTTTGGATTTGGTATGATTTTGCTGTTTTTCCACTGTTGGTAATTTCTTGTTCCCAAATTGTTTTCTAACTTCAGCCTTTGGGATAGAAGGACACTGTGTGACTGTAACATGTGGTCCTGTCTTTCCCAAAAACTTACTTGTCGAATTTTCAAAGACTTTACTGATTAAAGATTGATTAACATTCTTAATCGGAAAATCTTTGTCTGAGTAAATTTTATCATCTCCAACAAGAGTGTACAGCAAATCCACACTCTCCGACTCTTTCTCAGACGAGGACTCAGTTGCAACAGTCTTAGCGGGAGGATCACAGAGAATATGATTCTCAAGAGGTATGTCCTCTTCTTTGATCACCGCATCAGACTTTGCTGAATCAGTATCATCAGATTCATCATCAGAAGAATCAGTATCCTCAACAACAACTGGAGGATCCTGATTCGGTTCAGCAGAAGACACACATGTATCTGCTGACACATCTGAATCTGATGATTCCTCTTTCTTGTATCCGAGTCCTGTTGCACATTCTGCTGCAAATTCCTTAATATCTAGAGGAACAGATGGCTCAAAGTGAGTTCTATATTCCTCATCAGGCAGAGCATCAAAATTGTTTCTCACGGGTGGTGGACATTTCTTGTAACCTATGCATGTGACATCCTTTTTCTCTTTCTGAACATCAATGATGTGATCCAACACATAGCTAGAACTCAAATAACTGTCTAACTTGAGTCGGATCGCCTCACTTTCTGTTTTAACACAAGCCATTTCTTTTTGCATCACCTCAAGACGAGTGATGTACAAATTAATGTCAGTTTGTTTTCTGGAAACCATTTTTGTCAGTTCTGTTTTATCTTTCTTTAATGTTTCAATCATCCTTTTAAATTCCTTTTCATGGTTTTCATAAAACATGTTGGCTTCAGTGCACTTTGAAAGATCCACTGTTAATTTCTGATTGTGAATGAATGTCACATCATATTTCTCCTGCAAAGCCTCGTGTTTGCTTTGCAATTCACACCACTTATCATTCACAGAAACATGTTTGTCTTGCAATTCAAACAAACTAGCTTGTAAAGCATCGTGTTTGCCTTGCAACTCAGACATGTTTGCTTCCATCTCAGCACATCTAACATGCAAACTATCACAGTTATTACAGCTAACAGAAGTGGGTTCGTCGACACATACCTGACTTGATGAACTGTCGACATTCGCCATAAAGGCTGAATGGAGAGAAGACGAAGAATAAGCAGCTTGATCCACCAAAATAGATCTTCTTTGAATTTCTGCTGCAGCTTCCTCCAAAAGTTCATCAATGTCTGCATTAACTGATGCAGTTGATGTGTCATCTTCCTGATCATTGCCTGAAGCAGAGGACTCTTCATCTGAACTTCCACTGTACCCGGAGCTGTCTTCATCTTCAGAAGATTCAACACCATTGGTGGAAGATTCTCCACCACTGGCGTGTTTAAGATCATTAACCACTTCAGCAAAACAAGCTGTTCCATCAGGTGCATCATTTCCCAACTGGATTGACCAATCACAACCTTCATCTACCTGAACCACAAGTGCCTGGTTGGCATTAGATGGTCCTGCTTGACTCTGGTTATTGACAGGCACCAGTGTTCGTTCGTTGTTCCTTCCTTGGTTCTGATTTGCCCTGTTGCCTTGACCTCGGAAAGGATTCTGGTTCCCATGCTGAGATGGCCTTGTACATTCACGCTTGAAATGACCACGTTCACCACAGTTGAAGCATTTAACAGCCTGTTTATCAAACCCATACTTGGTGTCTTTCTTGCTTTCCAAGCTGGTTCGGCCTGTTCTTTCCATGAAATCCTTTGCTCGCCTAACAGCACTGGCAAAGGCCCACTTAATGTCCATCATCTCCATCTCCTCTTTATCAATCTGCTGATAGTCTTCTTGTGTCAGATTAATATTACCAATCTGACCTTCCACTAATCCACAGTATGCGCTCACCACAGTGTTTAGCAGCTCCATGTGTTCCTTGGCTACTTCCACACTGACTTTAGAAAAGCTTGAGGTGTTGAGCTGTACTGTATTTGGCTTTGATTGTTGACCAGCAGATGATGTACTTCCATAACACGCTTGCTGTTGAGGAGGAGGAGGAAGTGGATTCCCATACATGTCTGTTTGTCCGGTAGATTGAGCAGGTAATGGATTTCCAAACATGTCAGTTGCTTCGGTAGATCGAACAGGTAGAGGATTTCCAAACATATCAGTTGCTCTGATAGTTCGTTGGCTTTGCTGTTGTGGTGCTGGTTGAGAAACTGGTTCAAGCGGATTTCCAAACATGTCTGTCTTTGGAGGGACTGGAACTTGGATGGTATTGCCAAACATGTCAGTGTGAGACACAAACGCTGTTTGAAGTGGAGCATGTGAAGCAGGTTTTGTAGAAGTGCTAGAAGTTCCATAATACATTTCTGGATTTTGTGGCACTGGAACTCTTTTCGCCTTAAGAGTTTCTTCCTGATTCTTGTTTTCCAAGATTTGAACAAAGTCATTGTAGTTTGTTGTAGCTAGAGTGCCATTATACTTCATGATTTCCAAGAAAGTATTCCATTGAGGTGGCAACGCATCAGCAAACTTTTTCACAATCTCTGCTTGAGGTGTAACGACCTCAAAATTTGACAATTCACTCAGCAAATGATTAAATCGACTTGTCAAATCTCCTAAAGATTCATTCTCCATACAAGAAAAATCATCAAACTCTTTCTTTAGCAGGTCTTTTCTTAATTGACGTGTTGCTTCATTTCCCACGCCCCTTGTCTTCAATGCATCCCACAATCTCTTTGTTGTCTTGTAACTGACAAACTGATGATAAATATCTTTACTTAACGCCTGAGTGAGAATAGCATAAGCCTTCTTTTCTAAATCATAGATTTTCTTCTGATCTTCCGTAAGATCTGCAAACGTAGCAGCAGATGATGCAGCAACCTCTATAGTTTGATCAAAATCTGTGATGAACCGCAACCACAATTCGGTATTTTGACCAAGAACGTATGTATGAAATCTGTCAATCCATCCTGGATATTCATATAAGTGCATCAACTTCGGAGGCCGATTCAAACTTCCCGTTTCACTATCGCTTAAGAGAATGCTTTGAATACTAGGAGTTTGATTTGATACGAAAGCCCATTGACCAGTATTAGCTTGAGAAGACACCGGTGCGGGAGACGGAGTACCAAAATATATATCAGAATTTACCGCCGGTCTATTCCATCTTGGATTCATTTTTGATCAAGAATAATAATGTTACACTAGCCGAAGGATCTGAGATCGAAAGACAAATCTGAAAAACACAAACTTGTTAAACATAAACAAACTGGGATCGAAAGATCAACACCTGTTCGAAGGATCAACAGGGTTCGAAAGATCTCTGTTGAATTTCGAACAATGTTTTCGAAAGATTCTCCAAAACGAAGGATCCTTATCTTTCGAAAAAGGACTGTACACCGAAAGATGATTTTGAAAGATGACTTCGAAAGACTCCCCAATCGAAGGATCCTAGTCTTTCGAAAATGAGCAGAAGACCGAAAGATATATGTTTCGAAAATATTCCTTGGAACGAAAGATAAGTCTCACACTTCGAAGGATGCTCGAAGGATGACTATCTGTCGAACCTCCTTTGGTCGAAAGATACTTCGAAAGATATCTTTCGAACTTGCTCTGACACAGTTGACAATGGTGACAGGTTGGTGAAAAGTTGACGGGTTGGTGAGAATTTTCGGCAGAAAGTATGTTCAGACCATATCTTTCAGGTCTGAATATGCAGGCTTTCACCAACCAGGTAAGGATCCCAATATTTTAATCAGATTACACTTTTCAATGCACAAACAAGTTGAATATTCAAATTTTAAGATCAAAAGTGTAGTTTTATGAAGAACACTATGAATATAGCAAGAACACTACCCAGAAAAACCAGAATTTCGGTGAACCGAAACTTTCCAAACACACAATTTTGCTAAAATGTTTAACAAAAACCAACAACTAACATGTAAGCATGAAGAATAACAAGGTTTTTAACAAAAACACCAAGCAAAAACAACAAGATTTTCAGAAAATAGTGAACTTTTAAAACCCGAAAAACAGTCCGAAAACTCTCGGTTTTAACAAGGAGAAGAGCCAAGGCTCTGATACCACTTGTAGGTCCGGCTAGGGGAGGATCTAGTCGCCTAATCCTTGTGTACAAACCAACCCGGTTGTGCGGAATTCAACCGAGATAGCAAACCGAGATAGAACACGCAAATAATCAACACACAAGACTCAACGATTAACACCACTTGTATTAAACGTATGAAAGGTCCGGTTACAGCTCAATGTTTACAAATCAGTCCTGTAAACTCTCTAAGTGTGTGTGTGTTCTCTGCTAACTGTCATCCCTTAAATGAACACAATCACACGGGTATTTATACCCAAACACAGCAGGTCCAGTCGAAGGATCATGCAGACCGGTCGAAAGATCATCTTTCGACCAGGAACAGCTCGAATGATCAACATGTACTACGAAAGATGGGATCTTTCGTGGTCCATCTATCGAAAGCTATCTATCGAGCTCATCATCGAAGGATATAAGTGATCCTTCGATGACACATCCTTCGAACCAAACAAATTACAAACATAATGTTGACTGTTTGGCCAAGTCAAACCGGAGGATGGTTGACTTGGTCAAACTTACAGACTAACAAAGACATCGTTCAGTAACAAGACAAAATACAGACAAAGTACAGACACAAGTGCACCAACACAGAGGATTTGTAAACTCCAAGTGTTGTTACCACTAAATCGTCATGCCTACATACGTGGTGCGCTATCAGTTGACCATTCCTCCTAAATCCAATTATAGTGCATATGACTTTAAACCAACTAATATATTTTTCTAATAAAACGATTTAGTATTTTTGTTTTTGGCATTTTAATACACTTTGGATAATTTTTAAACTGTTTGACCCATTTGACCACTTAGATAAATCAAAACTTAATCGACATGTTTATGTGTGAAGGTTAATGAAGGTTTCTTCTTTGAAGAGTTTTTCTGTCTCTAGTTGTAGAGGGTACGGAAGATTCCCGTAATGACGCCATGATGACGTGATCATGATGATGTCATCATCATCATCGTGTCGTCGTCACTGCATATCGAGTCAAACCGACGGAGGAACGTCGTGGATCGACTGTTCTCGGACTTCACTAGCGCCATCCACACAAAAGTGCATCAACAAGACACAATCAACACCTTTTCCACCTTGGCACTACTGTTCCACACACCAGTAAGGGATGGCTTGAGGATGACCTGAAAACCCTATCTTTAATGCATTTAGCGACTTTAAAAGGAATCATAAGTTTGAACCGTTAAACTTTAACTATTCGCGGTTAAAACCTTAACTTGGTATGATCATATAAGTTTTGACTGTTAAACTTTAACTATCTGCGGTTAAAACCTTAACTTGGTATGATCATGTATTTCAGGTCCCGAAAGCTTTGATATTTTGCAAGGACATTCAAACGCTATAATGTTTTTAATTATAAACAATGCAGCACTAGGAATTTTATCTTCCTTTTTCTTCAAATAAGCTGGTAAGATTATAAACATGTTCAAAGTCTATTAGACAGGCTCCAATGCAACAACCTGCATTTACTACATGCATCCTAGTCATCACTGCCACATCAACTTTTTACTCATCCTTCTCACATGCACTCTGTTTCCTCTTTTTAACTCCAACCCATCTTTCTCACATGCATCCTCGCTTTTCCACATCACCATTTATTTTTCTATTTTTCTTTAAAAACTTTTATTTTGTAATCTTAAAAAATATTTAATAAATAAATGTAAAAAATAAAAAAAAATAATAAAAACAAGATAAAATTAAATAAAAATTAAACTTGCATTACATAAAAAAGAAATTACATTTTCCTAAAAAAATACAAATACTCAAATTAAATTAGAACTAAATTTAAAAATGAAAACAAAACTTAATGAAACCAGAATCTAAAATTAAGCTCGACTAAGACGAATCTACTCTTCATTAACTTGCTTAAGATTGCAGAGATGTTCCATTAGATCGTTGCTTAGTGCGATGTGAGTATCTTTACTTCCTAAGGATCTAACCTCTCCAGATAGTGTGCAAACTCAGTGGGATCCATTTTAAGAGTGTGATGTTGAAAAAAAATGAGACTTTGGGGGTGAAAAATGAGTTAAATAGGGGAAAAAACTAGTTGTTGGAAATTAAAAAAACACATTTTTTAAAATTTAGCCGTTGGGCTTTTTTCTTTTAATTGAAAATTAGTTTTTTAATGAATGGGTCCACCCTCTCTTTGCACTTAGCTGCTCTTTCCCACATACAAGCCCTTCACTTCATCCTTCACTCTGTTCCATCATTCCCAAGTGCAGCATGCCAGCTCATTAAATGCATCCCCCAACATACGCATTGGGGGTAGTCTTATCAAACAACTTCTAGAAGCTTGCACTTGCAAAATCCCATCACTATGTTATAAGGGTGTAGTGTAACATCCCGAAAATATAAACTATTAAATTGCAATTAAGTTGCAAATAAATTAGTAACATAAACTAACTAGGAATGACAATAACCTAGTTAGATGATGACTTGTTAGTAGTTAAGGAGTTAGAACAAAATAGAAACGAAAGTTGAGGGGCCTATGTTGCTAAATTTGAAACATAATTTCATAAAAACAAAATTAAAACACACCAAACACACACTTTGGGTGTGTCTGGTCGATCAAGAAGCAGGGGGCGACAAGGGTTCTCCACCAAACCCTAACTCTCACTAAAATTGATCAATTGAAGGTTCAATTCAGCCCCAAATCGAATTCTAAACACGGATTAGTGATCACCTCACTGAAAGGATCACAAGGTATGCGAAATTCTAGTATTTCGACTCATCTCAAATTCTAGGTTAATTATGAAAAATCGAAATTTAGCTTGATTGTATCTTGCATGAATGTAATTAGAAGAGATATGGTGTCTAGGGATAAACCCTAGGTGAAATCTTATTAAAAGATTGCATGATAATTATAGAGTTCAAATCACCATTGTAGGTGATTAAGGAGCTTGAAGAAAACTTGATAAACTCTAGAATTTATGATCTTGTTCTAGCACAACCTGAATTTAGGAGTAATTTTGGAAATATTGATGTTAAGACATGTATGGAATTGACTAATTTAAGTTAGTTTAGATGATAATTACAAGTCATGAACTTGGTTTTGTTTATATAAAAATCTGACCCGCTAGGTGTTCTATGGAACGCCTAAGTGAGGATTAAGATGTTAAAAGTTGGGTAAAAACGCAGATTTGATCATTGTAGAGAATTATGCGTTAAAGCTTATGAAAGAGTTCTAAACTTGTTGTGAATTGAACTCTTTAGGCAAAGAATCCGGAACGTCAAGCGGACACGCCGGGGGAGATACGCGCTTGAAGGGTGTGCTCTAAAGGTATGTAACTTGATTCGTTACATTGGGTAAATTTTGATAATTTGCATATGTGTAGTGAATTGTAGGATAAAGGTTGTGTTGATTTAAAGCGATAATGTTCGCTATATTGAATAATAGGACAAGAATTGGTTAGAACTTGTTGGTAGTCATCATAATGGAGGATTCCGTAGATGAGCCAAATGGGTCGAATAATCGATTAATGCGTGGCAAATGCTTCGTAATATAGCTAATTGGTCTTTTGTTATTGTTGATAAATGACATATTAGAATACGAGAATTTAACGTGTTGGTTTGTTCGAATGATGAAGTCCATAAGGGTAAACTAAACGGGTCTTTAAGAGAGGGTATGAATCGAATAACGGTAGTACCTTACTGGTAGATTTTGAGCCCGAGTGACGGGTAACGAATTACTAAATGCGCAAACCGGTGATGGGAGCGTGGATGTTCAAAATGAGGAATCCGAGAATTGGGTTCAGGCGAAACAAACAAATCAGTTAAAATATAAAATTTCAGAGTCTACCGTAAGTTACGGTAGCTACCGTAACTTACGGTAGAGGTAAAAAGGCTACGGCAGATTCCTACTGTTTTACGGTAGAACAAGTGCTGCCCAGGAGCTACCGTAACTTACGGTGGCTACCGTAAGTTACGGTAGAGCCCTGCCAAAATTGCTGAACTTTGCATATCTCAGATAATCGAATCCCTATTTGATTATAGTTTGATTATTGAAAATTTTCAAGAATTCTAGTACTAATAATTGCCAAAATTTCCAGTTTCTAGGTATTGCAAGTATGTGGACGCCGATCAAGTTGATGCTTCAAGAACCAAACACAAAACTTTTGGATGCTTCCGCACTAATTAAATCTAGCTAAACTATGTAGTTTTGTAATCACTAATGAACGACTTATGTTTGAAACTAGATATTTAACTATCTTAAACACTATGATGAAGTATAACTTAGTTTACCAACTAAGTTTTTGTTAGTTAAATATTTTTGTTTATTAATTTCACATTTCATACGATTTAATTAATGAATTAAATGGATGGGTGTTACAAGTTGGTAATCAGAGCTTAAGGTTGTCAACAAAGTGTTCGGTTCAAGCTTGATCGATCGTCCGGTAAGAATTAATTTATTATTTTAGTAGATCCTATCTTATGTATGAAATGAGATGCGAATTAATGTGCATGGGAAGGGTGTGTCAACACACTCGAACCCGGAAAGTGCACCAAATATGAACGGTAAAAGCAAGTCACGCACTTGGCTAAACCAAAGCAAATAAAGCTATGTTATAAATGAAATGTTTAATGTTTAATGTAAACATTTCAGTTTCAAGATGTCGAAGGGAAACAATAATGATCCGGTGCCGATAAGCACCGAACAAATGAAAGAGATAATTGCCGAAGAAGTGGGGAAGGCAATTGAAGGTAGTCTATCCGGGTTTATAGACAAAATTCAAAACACGGTGTTGTCACTTGTCGAAGAACGAGTCAAAAGGTTGGAAGATAGTGTCAACCTTATGAAAGAGAAATCGGGAGAACGTAAGGGATGTTCGTACAAAGAGTTTATGGTGTGTAAACCGCCAATCTACAACGGGGAGGTTGACCCAATAATATGCCAGAGATGGTTAAGCGACGTTGAAGGAGTGTTTGAAAGGACCCATTGTGACGAAGGTGACTTTGTTGCTTACGGAACGGGTCAGTTGAGAGGTCAAGCCAAAGATTGGTGGGACAATAAAAAGAAGGAAATAGGGGCCGAAGCGGCAAGGGCCATGACATGGGAGGAGTTTAAGACGCCATTTCTTAAACATCATAGTCCCAAGGCGGTCATTAATAAAATCAAGGAAGAGTTCATGCAACTTAGGCACAAGGGCGAGACCATAGACAAGATTACGGCGACATTTATGGATAAGATGAAGTTTTGCAATGAATTGGTGACAAATGAGGAACAAAAGATATACTACTACTATAACATGTTAAGCGCCGAGTATAGGGAGTTTATGACTCCTTCAAAATACGAGACCCTTACTGAGATCATAAACGTTGCTCGGGAACGGGAAATCGAGCTGAAGAAACAAGTTGAAAGGGGTGAGCGAAGGGCATAGGATGTGAATCCAAGCCCTACAAAGAAAGCTCGAACTGGAGAATCGGGAAAGAAGGTTGATGCTAAAGGTGGGTCGCCAAGTTGTAAAGTGTGTGGAAAAGGGTATAAGGGAGAGTGTCGGTTCAAAGACAAACCATGCCCCATATGTAGTAAAACGGGGCACACGGCGTCTCTATGCCCGGGTAAAGTCTCGGTTTGCTACAAATGTTATCAGCTCGGCCACAAAAAGTCCGAATGCCCAGACTTAGTTGGAAGGAGAGACGTTAAAGAATCTCCAGCAGAAGCCCCTAAGGCGAAGGCTAGGTCCTTCCAACTTACCGCGGCCGAAGTGAAGATAGAACCCGATGTGGTCTCAGGTATATTCAAAATTAACTAAATTCCTGCACGTGTATTGTTTGATACGGGTGCGAATAAATCTTTCATTTCGCATGGATTTATTCGACATCCTTCATTTGTATCGACGAAATTATCTGTGCCCTTAGAAGTTGAAATAGGGGACAATAAAAGTTTTATAGTTTGTGACATTTGTCGAGGCTGCAAATTAAACATCGATGATGAAGAATACCTGATAGACCTAATCCCGATGCCGATGGGGGAATTTCAAGTAGTCATTGGAATGGATTGGCTATCTCAGCACCACGCAAAGGTCGTGTGTTTTCGTAAGGAGATAAAGCTAACATCTCCGAGCAGGAAACAAGTTACTATCTATGGCGAAAAAGGAGGTAATCCCATAATATACTCAATGTTGAAAGCTCACAAGCTTATGAAGCAAGGATGCAAGGCATTTATGATATACGCAAATGAGCCCGAGAAAGAATCACTGAAGATTGAAGATGTACTGGTAGTACGGGACTATAAAGATGTGTTTCCGGAGGATTTACCGGGGATACCGCCCGAACGGGAAATAGAGTTTGGAATCGAATTGATTTCGGGCGCAAAACCCGTAGCTAGAGCACCGTACCGACTCGCGCCGTCGGAATTACAAGAGTTGATGTCCCAGATTCAAGACCTGCTTAACAAAGGATTCATAAGGCCGAGTGTGTCTCCTTTGGGCGCACCGGTACTGTTCGTGAAAAAAGAAGGACGGAAGCATGCGCATGTGTATCGATTACCGGGAGTTAAACAAACTCACGGTAAAGAATCGATACCCGCTTCCGAGAATAGACGTTCTATTCGATCAATTACAAGGTGCGAACTGGTTCTCAAAAATTGACCTTAGATCGGGATATCACCAATTAAAAGTCAAGGAAGAGGATGTACTGAAGATGGCTTTCTGCACGCGATACGGACATTACGAGTTCCTCGTAATGTCATTTGGGCTGACGAATGCCCCCGCGGCTTTCATGGACCTCATGAACCGGGTTTGCAAGCCAATGCTAGATAAGTCGGTAATCGTGTTTATCGAGGACATTCTAGTGTACTCGAAAAATGAAACAGATCATGCACATCATCTACAAGAGGTGCTAGTGACACTCAGGCGAGAAAAGCTATATGCAAAATTCTCAAAGTGCGCCTTCTGGTTACGAGAGGTGCAATTCCTCAGCCACATCATAAGTGCCGATGGAATTTTGGTGGACCCGTCCAAGATAGAGGTCGTGTCGAAATGGGGCCCTCCGAAGAATCCTTCGGAAATTAGAAGCTTCTTAGGGCTTGCGGGATACTATAGGAGATTCACTCAAGATTTCTCCAAGATTGCGTCGCCGCTAACCAAGTTAACCCGAAAGGAGGAGAAGTTCATTTGGGGTGTTGAACAAGAAAGGGCGTTCCAAACACTAAAAGAGAGGTTAACTTAAGCTCCGGTATTAACGTTGCCGGACGGGATCGAAGACTTGGTGGTCTATTCGGATGCCTCATTATCGGGGCTCGGATGTGTTCTGATGCAACGCGGCAAAGTTATAGCTTATGCCTCGAGGCAATTGAAGATACATGAAAAGAAATATCCCACGCATGATCTCGAATTAGCTGCGGTGGTGTTTGCGTTAAAAATATGGAGGCACTACTTATATGGGGTAAAGTGCACCATATTCACCGATCACAAAAGCTTAAAATACTTCTTCGACCAGAAGGAGTTAAATATGCGACAGAGACGATGGTTGGAAACGGTGAAGGATTTCGACTGCGAAATACACTACCACCCCGGAAAGGAAAATGTGGTGGCGGATGCTCTGAGCAGAAAAGCTGACTATGTCCCAATACGAGTAAGGTCAATGCAGCTTGTGGTGACCTCGGGTATACTTGAACGTATCTGAGAGGCGCAAATAGAAGCAGTAAAAGAGGAGAACTGGAAGAAGGAAAGAATAATCGGCCAGTTAAAAGACTTGTCGGATGGAAAGAACGGGTTGAAGACTGATCCGGAAGAATATGGGTTCCAAATACTTGTGGAGTGAAGGCGCTACTACTTGATGAAGCCCATAAATCCCGATATTCTATTCATCCGGGTGCGACCAAGATGTATAACGATCTGAAACAAAATTATTGGTGGCCCGGAATGAAGAGGGATGTGGTGAAATATGTAGAGAAGTGCTTGACTTGTTTACAAGTCAAGGCGGAACACCAGAAACCTTATGGGAAACTGCAACCTTTGGAGATCCCGGTTTGGAAATGGGAACATATCACTATGGACCTATTGACCAAACTACCTAAAACGATTCGGGGATTCGACGCCATATGGGTGATTGTGGATAGATTGACGAAGAGTGCACACTTTATTTCTATACGCGAAACATATACTTCGGAAAAGATGTCCGAGGTGTATACAAACGAAATAGTGGCACGTCACGGAGTACCGGTATCTACTGTGTCGGATAGAGATACCCGGTTTACTTCAAATTTTTTGCGAGATTTCCAAGAACAGATGGGAACGAAACTCTTCATTAGCACCGCCTACCATCCTCAGACGTATGGGCAAAGTGAAAGAACTATACAGACGCTAGAGGATATGTTACGGGCATGTATCATCGACTTTGGTGGAAGTTGGGATGTTTATCTACCTTTGGCCGAATTTTCGTATAACATTAGTTATCATTCGAGTATCGGCATGGCGCTTTACGAGATGTTATATGGTAGAAAATGCAGAACCCCGGTGTGTTGGGGTGAAGTGGGTCCGCGTGAATTGGCACATAAGGATATAGTTCAGGCCACTAACGAGAAAATTGAAGTGGTGCGAGCCCATTTGAAAGTTGCCCAAGATAGGCAAAAATCTTACGCTGATAAAAGACGAAGACCGATTGAATTTCAGATAGGCGACATGGTTATGTTAAAGGTTTCCCCATGGAAGGGCATTATCAGATTCAGAAAAAGAGGGAAACTAAGCCCGAGGTTTATCGGGCCATTTAAAATCATCGAACGGGTTGGTAAGGTAGCCTATCGCCTCGAGCTACAAGAAGAGTTGAGTGGAATACATGGTACATTTCATGTATCACAACTATGAAAATGCCTAGCAGAGGAAACATCTTATATCCATTACGACGGTATCGAGGTGGATGATCGCCTGAATTATGCGGTAAGGCCAATAGAGATTGTAGATCGAAAAGTTAAGCACTTGCGAAATAGACAAATCGATCAAGTCAAGATTAAGTAGGAGCAAAGGAAAGGGTCGGACACTACGTGGGAGTCCGAAGAGGAGATGCGACGTCTCTACCCTACATTATTCGGTACGTGCTCTGGTTTCGGGGACGAAACCCTTTTTAAGGGGGGTGGACTTGTAACATCCCGAAAATATAAACTATTAAATTGCAATTAAGTTGCAAATAAATTAGTAACATAAACTAACTAGGAATGACACTAACCTAGTTAGATGATGACTTGTTAGTAGTTAAGGAGTTAGAACAAAATAGAAACGAAAGTTGAGGGGCCTATGTTGCTAAATTTGAAACTTAATTTCATAAAAACAAAATTAAAACACACCAAACAAACACTTTGGGTGTGTCTGGTCGATCAAGAAGCAGGGGGCGACAAGGGTTCTCCACCAAACCCTAACTCTCACTAAAATTGATCAGTTGAAGGTTCAATTCAGCCCAAATCGAATTCTAAACACGAATTAGTGATCACCTCACTGAAAGGATCACAAGGTATGCGAAATTCTAGTATTTCGATTCATCTCAAATTCTAGGTTAATTATGAAAAATCGAAATTTAGCTTGATTGTATCTTGCATGAATGTAATTAGAAGAGATATGGTGTCTAGGGATAAACCCTAGGTGAAATCTTATTAAAAGATTACATGATATTTATAGAGTTCAAATCACCATTGTGGGTGATTAAGGAGCTTGAAGAAAACTTGATAAACTCTAGAATTTATGATCTTGTTCTAGCACAACCTGAATTTAGGAGTAATTTTGGAAATATTGATGTTAAGACATGTATGGAATTGACTAATTTAAGTTAGTTTAGATGATAATTACAAGTCATGAACTTGGTTTTGTTTATATAAAAATCTGACCCGCTAGGTGTTCGATGGAACGCCTAAGTGAGGATTAAAATGTTAAAAGTTGGGTAAAAACGCAGATTTGATCATTGTAGAGAATTATGCGTTAAAGCTTATGAAAGAGTTCTAAACTTGTTGTGAATTGAACTCTTTAGGAAAAGAATCCGGAACGTCAAGCGACACGCCGGGGGAGATACGCGCTTGAAGGGTGTGCTCTAAAGGTATGTAACTTGATTCGTTACATTGGGTAAATTTTGATAATTTGCATATGTGTAGTGAATTGTAGGATAAAGGTTGTGTTGATTTAAAGCGATAATGTTCGCTATATTGAATAATAGGACAAGAATTGGTTAGAACTTGTTGGTAGTCATCATAATGGAGGATTCCGTAGATGAGCCAAACGGGTCGAATAATCGATTAATGCGTGGCAAGTGCTTCGTAATATAGCTAATTGGTCTTTTGTTATTGTTGATAAATGACATATTAGAATACGAGAATTTAACGTGTTGGTTTGTTAGAATGATGAAGTCCATAAGGGTAAACTAAACGGGTCTTTAAGAGAGGGTATGAATCGAATAACGGTAGTACCTTACTGGTAGATTTTAAGCCCGAGTGACGGGTAACGAATTACTAAATGCGTAAACCGGTGATGGGAGCGTGGATGTTCAAAATGAGGAATCCGAGAATTGGGTTTGGGCGAAACAAACAAATCGGTTAAAATATAAAATTTCAGAGTCTACCGTAAGTTACGGTAGCTACCGTAACTTACGGTAGAGGTAAAAAGGCTACGGCAGATTCCTACTGTTTTACGGTAGAACCAATGCTGCCCAGGAGCTACCGTAACTTACGGTGGCTACCGTAAGTTACGGTAGAGCCCTGCCAAAATTGCTGAACTTTGCATATCTCAGATAATCGAATCCGTATTTGATTATAGTTTGATTATTGAAAATTTACAAGAATTCTAGTACTAATAATTGCCAAAATTTCCAGTTTCTAGGTATTGCAAGTATGTGGACGCCGATCAAGTTGATGCTTCAAGAACCGAACACAAAACTTTTGGATGCTTCCGCACTAATTAAATCTAGCTAAACTATGTAGTTTTGTAATCACTAATGAACGACTTATGTTTGAAACTAGATATTTGACTATGTTAAACACTATGATGAAGTATAACATAGTTTACCAACTAAGTTTTTGTTAGTTAAATATTTTTGTTTATTAATTTCACATTTCATACGATTTAATTAATGAATTAAATGGATGGGTGTTACATGTAGGGAGTGGTTAGACACTTGAATGTGGTAAACTTCAAAATCAACCAATGAGAGTGTGCCATGTCATTCAACCTTAATTGTTTAAACTATGCTCAAAAGTGTTGGCAATTGTTAGATACTTCATAAATTGGTAAACTATTTAAAAAAAAGAAAAAATGTGTGATTGGTTGAGATGGCATAGACCCCACCACACACACCCCCTCTCTCTCCTTCCCTCCCTCTCCCCGGTCGGTAATCAATCATCGAAGATCAAACCTCAACGCGCAGCAAAGGGGGTTGGCGGTGGTGTTCCCGAGCGGCAAGCCCAGTTTACCGCCCCCTTTGCCGCACACACTGTATACCCTAAATCATAATGTTATTGCTTTACATATAGTTCTAAAAACGATTAATGGCATGCAGATATGATTTTGAAAAAATACTCGTCAACAGTTGCCACGATCTTCACAGGCTTTGCATCTGCAGCTTTGTTTGGTCACACTTTTGTTGGATGACAGAATCATAAGCAGCGGAAGGTTTTGTAGTTGCATTCACAGAGATGATTATGAAATGTGAATATGCAGAAAAATGAGCGATACAAGAAATGCAGAAAACGAACAGATTTCGTGGACAATTTCGGTTGTGATGAAACTGTCTTGATAACCGGTATAATTTGCCGGTAAACAACTATATAAACCACAGATTTGGCGGTTAATTTTGGCGGGTAACTGCATCGGCAGTTGAGTTTAAATATTAACCCGCTTATCATCCTAATTACATAAGCTATCATTCGAATATATCATAACTACATATAAGTTCAAATAAATATAAGCATATCTAAAGTTTAATGATAATAATACTTCTAACACAACCCCCTTAAACTTTAGTTATGTTTGAAGCTTGTTGCATAACACTCCGATTTGCATCTTCAACGGCTATCTTCATGTGGTTGAAGTTGAATCGCTTCCTTTTCTTGTGTAAATTCCAGTCGTCTTCCCGTTCATTCCCGGCAAAGAGAGCATATTGAGTCGAATCAGCATCTTCACGAGCATCACCTGCACTCTTCATCCTCCTATGGCAGCCTTGAGTGGAACTTGCTACATCGTTCACCATTTCCTTATCCTGCACCTTTTCTTGCACCGATTTAAATTTGTAGTATTATTCCAAAACGTTAAGATACATGGCATATATAATCCTCATGTAATCTCCGTCTTGGTATTCAAATCCTAAGTCTTTTGCTATAATCCGCCATATATTCTCAGTAGTAACTTCACGGTACCCGCCGTCTCTTGCCACCATAATGTATAAGCTTAACAGATCAATCCTCCTTTGATTCGGAGAGTAGGGAGGGACTGGTCTCGAAGTAATTCCCATGTATTCATTCAGAAACCATCGCACCATTTCTTCAAATTTCTTTTGAAGATCAACCTTGTACTTGAATACATACTCACGGTCATCAAGCATGTTTATCAAGGCTTTGCAATCAGCAAATTTATGGAATTCTAATGCCTTTAAGATCATTCGATTCCAATCATTCTCATCTTCATTCGAAACGTTTAGTGTTTCGAAATAAGAATTCAAATAATCATCTTTGAATTCATCATCTACACCGCACATATCTTGCAGCCTTCTTTTCTCACTTAAGCCCAATTCTTCCTCTTTTGTTAACCCAATCACTTCGTTTATTGAATTCACCACCGGAGTTGAAAACATGGGAAATATTTTACATGTATCACCGGGTTTTCTGACCGTGAAACCTTGAAGTGTTAATTGATCAAGGCTAAGTACATTCCGGTCAATTTCCGGTGAATAGAAAACACTGTGAATACGCAGTGTATCATTCTCAGTTTTCATCTCTACCGTTCCCACCCCTCTAATAAACAAGAAGTTATTCATTCCAGATCTTGTTTCAACACCCATCATATGTTTTACCCTTTTGAAAACATCGAGATTACCAGCAAAATGATGTTTAAACGTTGGATTAACATACCAGATTTCTCCCCATTGTCCACCATCAGTCCCGGTGACAATCATTTCATTCTGGCAGTGAACATCATCTTCGTGACTTCTGATTCCGGCGTTGATTGCTTGTCTGATCAGTTGCGTCGCTTCGTCAATAACATTGACTTGGTATGGGCATGGAGGAATACTGTTCCAAGAGGCCCACTGTGAATGAGAATTAGAAGCATGTGGGCCGGCCCATGTTGGGTAACATGGCCAAGGGTAATAACCGCCAACAGTAGGGTATGGAGGGAAATTGTTGTTGCCACTTTGAATGCTGCCATTAGTAGAATAGCCATAGCCACCCCTGCCACGGCCACCGCCATTCCGGCCACGACCACGGCCCCTTCCGCGGCCGCGACCCCGACCCCGATCGGAGTATTCCGTTCTCTGGTCTCGATGCTCCGACTTGTCCCGGTCATCTCGTTGGCGCGGTTCAGAAGTAGCGGTGAGTGCGGTTCCGGCCGATTGAGCTGAATGACGTGCCTGACTAAGTTTGCGTGACTCGGCCATACATAGTCACGAACGAGTGTCATAGAAGTCTGGAAGAGGCTTCATCTGCTGAATGACGGAGGCGGTATTCTCATACTGCTCGGTCAGCCCTGAGAGAAGTTGCAACACGAGTTGTTCATCAGTGACCGGAGATCCCAGGTTGGACAGTTGATCGAAGATAACCTTGAGGGCCTGACAATAAGCAGACATATTCGGAAATTGGTCCAGGTGAGTGTTGGCGAACTTGTTGTTGAGGTCGATTGTACGGGTGGCTTTATTGTCTTGAAAGATGTTGGCAATGGTAGTCCATGCCTCGTATACAGTGGTGTCAGGTTTGAGAACCGTGTGTAATAGATCGGTTGAGATGGTGCTGTAAATCCATTGTAGAACAATGGAATCAAGTCGCTCCCAAGTCTCGGTTGGTAGCGATTTTTCTTTTTCTTTGTCTTTGCTCGTGTCGGATGAGGAAGAAGTTACAGTAGCCGGTTTAGGTTGTAAATGGTCGAAGACGAGATGAGCTTTGCATTGTATCTTGAACATCTCGGACCACGTTGTATAGTGGCCAGTTTCAATGTCGAGAGTGACGGGTATGAGACTTTTTATGGAGGTGACGGTGACTGCCGGGTGTAACGGAGAAGATGAAGAAGACATGGTGGAGAAGAAGAAATCGGCATAGGGAAAAGAAAAGAATCAGCTAGGATCGGCTAGGGTTTGATACCATGATAGATTAGAAAACTCCTTGCCTTCTCATTCAATACAAACGTATATACATAGTTACAAACCAAATCTCCTCATATTGAGGAGAGATATACATAACAAATATATCACATAATTTCCTATTCTGTATTACTATCTATTAGTTTTCCTTGGCCTTACACATGTAAATTTGATGTCCCGACAAGTGACAGTAGTAGCATAATCATACACGAGGGGTTCGTCGATCTTTTTCATTTTTCTCATCAACGCAGTGTTGACAAGGCATGGTGGTTGCACTCGGTTTAATTTCTGCATTGATTCTTGTAGTGGCTCTGATACCACTATGTTGGACGACAGAATCATAAGCAGCGGAAGGTTTTGTAGTTGCATTCACAGACATGATTATGAAATGTGAATATGCAGAAAAATGAGCGATACAAGAAATGCAGAAAACGAACAGATTTCGTGGACAATTTCGGTTGTGATGAAACTGTCTTGATAACCGGTATAATTTGCCGGTAATCAACTATATAAACCACATATTTGGCGGTTAATTTTGGCGGGTAACTGCATCGGCAGTTGAGTTTAAATATTAACCCGCTTGTCATCCTAATTACATAAGCTATCATTCGAATATATCATAACTACATATAAGTTCAAATAGATATAAACATATCTAAAGTTTAATGATAATAATACTTCTAACAACTTTGACTATAAATTTTATGCTTGGAATTTCTATTGTTTTCATCTCAATGCATCAGGTATATATAACATCTCAAGAGGCCGGTTGTCCTCTTAATACATTCAACTTGTTATGTGATTTTACTAATTTACCCCTTGTTTTGTTTATTTTCTAGTTTTTTTCGCCTCTTGCAAAAGTTAATGACTGTCTTCCACTTGATTTAATAAGAAAACTAATCTTTTCTTTCTTCCTTTACAACTCTTTTTAACAAAAGGTAAAACGGTAAAAAGGAAAAAAGTCACCCAAACTGGGTAAAAGACAAGTCGGATAAGATCTTAAAATGGGTCGGGTCAAGATGGGTAATTTTTTACAAATCTCCCAAGAACATTAGAGAATCATTTCATTCCTTCGAACTTTGAGTTTAAATAACAAACCGGAAATAACTGCCACTAAAATGGAAACTGGATGCCCTACTAAAATGGAAATAGAACTACCTAATTAGTCAAAACAGAAACATATGAAATCAAGTTGCATGAAATTAACTCTACTGCTACTACCCACGCAGATGTTGGCACGTATCACACGCGTCATCAGTGAATGATGGAAGCACGATGATTAAGCAGAAGTAGTGATTCTGTGTAGGAGGTTGTCATGAAGAGCGAATCATAATTTATCATGAAGCGCGAATCAGTCCCAAGATCATTGCTATGTTCCGTGCAGGGTTCATAAACTTCAAGTGTTGTTACTCGAAAACCACGAGTATCACGTATGTGTTCAATTATCGGTTGACCATTCTTCCTAAATCCAACAATCCTATGATATACAGAATCATCTAACGCCTTAAAACTCACGGTGAAGAGTTTTGTAAGCAATGATTTTGGATCACCATTAGTGCTCATCATCCATACTCAAAATTAAATGAAAAATATAAGAAAATCATAACGTAACTTTTAGAGAAAGTTAAAGTGAGTCGTAATATTTAGGGATATACTGTTCATTCCCCATCATTATTCCCTATATCTGTAAGTTTATCTATGTTAATTTATGCTTAAACCTTTTGTCCTTGTGTTTTATTGTTAATTCTTGTCCTTGTGTTTTATTGTTGATTCACAATTTCACGTAGAGGAAGAAGCTAGAAAAAAAAAAGAGTCAAAATACAAGTACAAAATGAGTATCAATAATGTTGTTTGTATGTATATATACCACTAGGTTAGAACCCATACATTGCTTGGGCCGAAATAAGAAAAACATATTAAATAGTTACTGATTTGAATAGGTTATGTGATTCTCTTTTCACATTTTAATGATCCAAGTACATGGTTTTTCATTCTGTAATTATTTGAATTCAATTGACCAACTTTGTTAGATTTTCACAGTTAATTTTGGATTTTGGTAAAATGACCAAAATACCATTTCATAAATATAATACATTATTAAATATATATTAAATTACGTACATAAATAAATATATTATATATTACGTTATAGGATTAGGTTCAAGAGTGAACACTAGTGTAGCTTGCGAATTGAGTGAACTAATCTTGGCCATACACATGTGTAGATCAATGGCCAGGATTTGCTGTTGAAATATACTAGTGTATTTTACGATTTGATGATGAGATCCTGGCCATACACGTGTGTAGATCAATGGCCAGGAATTTGTTCACTCAGTTCGCAAATACACTAGTGTTCACTCTAAAACCCCACCCGTACATTATATATATATATATATATTTGTGAAGAACACATCAATTTTCAATCCGCCACCACCCCCTCCTTATCTACCAAACCTGCACCACCACTGCACATGCACCACCCACCCATATTGTAATACCACCTCTTGAATCAGACCTGCCACCACACCTATACCTAGAGGTGTGCATGGTCGGTTTTGGCATAAAACTATAATCATAACCACGATTTCGGTTAATGGATAACCATAACCAATCGATTATGGCGGTTTAGTTAATCGGTTTGAAGGTTATAGCGGGTCGCCTAGCTAAAAATAGTTCAATTTTTTTAAAAGATGGAATAAATTGTTATTGCATATCTTTATATATTGGTATATTACATAGTATTAAAAAATACATTTAATCTATATTAGTAATACCGATTATTATAAAATCATCAAATAAAGTGACATGATACATTCCATAAATTCAATAAACATTGAACCAAAATGATATGAAATAACCCATAAATACTACACGTCGGTTCGGTTATGGTAGGTATGGAAACATTGATAACCATATCCACCCAATACTTTTGGTTTTTAGAAAAACAATTAACCCTGGTTTTTAATTTGGTTCGTTTTTTTATTCGATTTTGTCGGTTAATTTGGTTATGGGTTTGTTAATTCGATTTTATGCACACTCCTACCTTCACCACCCACCCACATCAGATTTGCCTCCTCACCTACACCACCCACCCCTATCGCACCACCACCACACCTTCCCCTTTTCTCTCTCTCTTTATGCCTCAGTGTCGGCCAAAAGAGATGGTTATGGTACTCATTGACTTAAATATTCAACATCTCAATTTGCATCTCTGTTAAATTAGAGAAACTGATTCTAAGTTGCATTATTACTTAGGTGCTGTTTGTTTTTTCTGCAAGAAAAGGTCTGTAGTCTGCGGACCACATCTGCAGGCATCTGCAGGAGAAGAGGTGGAACAAATGTCTGCAGTCTGCAAGGAGAAGAGGGTTTGTTTTTTTATATCTATAAAAACCTCTTCTCACACATAACACACACAAACACTGTTGATGCATTTTTTAGTGTCTGTAACTAGTCTTGTTTAACGATGTATTTTGAATGGTCTTTTATTAATTATCGAGTCTGTATGTTATGTTGACCAAGTCAGATATCCTCCTATCTACTTGTGTACAACTTATTTGTCTCTTTTGGTATGTAATGTTTTATGAACAATGCATGTTGCATTAAAGGGTAGTTTTGTCATTACTATGTTTATATGTTGCTGATTGTTGCTGTCTGATAACAGGAACAAACACAACAGTTGCAGTCCTCGACGAATCAGACTTCTGTTTCGTCGGAACACTTCATGGCGAAACAGACTTGTGTTTCGTTAAAGGTCATGACGAATCAGACCTTGATTCGTCATGTATTGGGCTGTTCCAGGCCCAAATGTCTGGCCCATATTCAGATTCGTCAAACACTTGTGTGTTTCGTCGATATCAATGGCCCAGGGACTATATAAGCAACACTTTGTGTTCATTTGAACTCAGAGATAAGAAACAGACCATAGTAACAAAACTCTGCCAAAATTTCGTCTGAACTGTGTTTGTATCAGTTGTAATAGGTTCTTATCCCGTTAATCAATCGAGTGTGTATCATTGATTAATCCGTTGTTATTATTGCTATATATGTTTGATTTGGCATAGTTACGTGGATTCCGCACACGTAACCGTGTTTACTATAAACAAGAGATTCGGTTCGTAATCGATCCTCAGATTTCGGGACCTACAAGTGGTATCAGAGCATTGGCTCTTATCCTTGTTTAAAATCAAACTTGTTCGGTTTTATCAAGTATTTTGTGTGTGTTTTTCTGAAAACTTGTTCTTGAAAAATTAATATTTTCTGGAAAAATATTCATAAATCTGCTGTTTTAGTGTTGTTTGCTACTGATTTTTATCAAAAACCTAAGTTAGATTGTTTGTTTATGCTTTAAACCGGGTTTTTTAGTGAAAATCTAGTGTATTTTCGTGTTTCGGAAATTTATCGGTGATCGGAAAACTCATCGGAAACTTCATGTTCTTGAGTGTGTTCTTCATATATTCATAAGTGTTCTTGTTATAAGCTGAGAATTTGATCTGATAATTGATTAAAACAAAGTGTTGTAACTTATAAAACAATATCTTGACTTTTGTGTAAAAGTGATAATTGGTTTCAGTAACAAAGTCTGTTTCGTGGAAAATAAGAGTTACAAACATACTTGTGTCAGGGTTAAATATCTTGTTGTCTCTTCTTATCCTTGACTGGTCAGTAGATATTTTAAATATCTAAATCCACTGACTTTTACCCAGTTTTGACGAAACACACAGCCGACGAATCACATCTGTTTCGTCGCAACACCTTTGACGAATCAAACGTCTGTTTCGCCACAACATCTTTGACGAAACAAAATTCTGTTTCGCCACGAATCACAATTATCACAAGTCTGTTTCGTCGTCATTCATTCAGACGAAACAAACCTGTTTCGTGAACTCTGTTTCGTCGAAAACAGATCTGTTTTAAACAGAAGACTTATATCAGTTTGCTTACTGTTTGTTTTCAAGAAATTTGTGCAGGTACTATCATACATACATCAAATATGAGTTGTACTAGTCCATGGGATTGGAGTATGGATTCTAGACCACGTGAAGATCCGACGTCCGCAGCAGCGTGGGTGAAGTGTGTTTATGGTCAACCAACTATAAGTGCCGGACAATGGGCTTTGGCATCCAATCAGAACCAAAACATTCAAAATCTTCTGATTAGCGAGAGCGAAACGGGTAGCAACAATCGCCCGCCAAAGTTGAATCATATGAACGAGTTTCCATCATGGAAAGGTCGTTTCATTACATATGTTCAAGGTCAAAGCACTGATATTTGGAGGTGTTTCATTACTCCACGCAATGATGCTCTTGAAGTAGCAGCGTCAACGGCCGAAGGTTTTACTAACATGCAGGAAAATGACAAGAAAGCATATGAATTTGAGAAAAAGTCATTTGCTGTTCTTACTCAAGCACCTCATAAAGATATCTATCATCAGTTTTCTTATAGTAAGGACACTAAATCCTTATGGGATTGTTTGGTGACAAGAGGAGAAGGAAACGCAGCTTCCAGAAAGACACGGCATGATTTATTAAAGAAAGAGTTTGAGTCGTTCCAGTTCTTGGAAAACGAAACTCTAAATGATATGACCACACGGTTTTATCATTTGATTAGTGAGATGTTTGCCTATACTGTTACTGCATCTCAAAAGGAAGTTTGTGCACGATTTGCTGATTCTCTACCACCAAAGTGGAGTTCATACATCGAGCTTCTAAAACATACAGGTATTCTAGATGCTGACACTATAACTATCTATGAATTTGTACAGAAGCTGGAACATAAAAATGATGAAGAAATCCGAAAAGCAAAACGCATTGCTGCTCCTCAGAATGTTGAAATGTATAATGGTGGAGGTTTTGATCCGTCAGCTAGTCTGAGGCAACCAAAGTTACAAACGGCGTTTGTATCAGATACAAACTCTTCTCCGTTTCCTCAACAAACTCAGACTTATTCTGGAGGAGGTTTTATTCCTTTTATACCTCCAGTAAATACTACTCAACCTCAAGCATATTCAGGAGGAGGTTTTAATCCATCCCTACCACAACAACAACAAGTCCAACCACAACAACAACAGCAAGCTCATTATACCAACAATCCTCCAACTCCAAACCCTAACACAGTCAAAGTTGATACATCAAACCTCTCAAATGTTAGCATTGAAGTAGCAAAGGAACATATGGAACTTATTAATACCATGGTCAGTGCTTACTGCGGTTTGGTCGCAGGTCAAATTGGAAACATCAATTTAACCAACGAAGACTATCTACAAAGTAACCGTGTTTACTATAAACAAGAGATTCGGTTCGTAATCGATCCTCAGATTTCGGGACCTACAAACACACACACACACAGACACCTCTGACTCTCTTTCTCTGCCTTCCTCTACCACCACAACCAACAACCACCGTCCACTTGCCACCACCACAACCAACCACCACCACTTCAGCCACCACCCACCCCGTCGCAACCACCACCACCCCGTCGCAACCACCACCACCACCTAACACTCACCACCACCATCTTCTCTCTGCCTCCCCCACCCACCCCGTCGCAACCACCAAGCACCACCGCCACCACGAAGCCAATCACCACCACTTCAGCCAAAAAACAACCACCTCCACCGAAACCCTAATTTCACCATCTTCGATTTGGGGGTTTCTGAAAAGAGAGAGAGAGAGAGAGATCGAGGGAGTTTCTGAAGAGAGAGAGAGAGAGATCGATTTGGGGGTTTCTCCGGCCGGTTCTTGTTTCTCAACCACCACCGCACATCTCTTGTTTTGATTTGATGCTTTGTGAAGATGGAGGTGGTGATTGTTGAAGGTGGAGGTGATGGGTGTCGGAGGTGGAGGTGATGTGGTGGTGGAGGTGGAGGTGGTGGCGGAGATGTGGAGGTGGAGGTGGTGGCGGAGATGTGGGGGTGGAGGTGGTGGCGGAGATGTGGTGGAGGTGATGCAGAGATGTGGGGGTAGAGAGAAGAGTCTGAGAAGAGGTTTTGCAGACATAAGAACATGTCTGTGTGGGGAAGAGGTGGGGAAGACCTTTTTGGTGAGAAGTGCTTCCGGAAAACAAACAAGCTGCAGACTTGTAACGTCTGTGCGCGTCTGCGCGACGCATACATAAGTGGCCAGAAGTGCTTCTGGCCAAAAAACAAACACCACCTTACTGTATGAATCATAACGAATTACGTTTGTAATTTTTTTTAATGGCATCTTCATTTATATTAGAAATGGCAAACATGGTGGGTCAGGCGGGTTGGGTAATGGTTCAAAAGGGAGAAATTTATTTATGGGTCAAAATGGTCTACCTTCAACCTAGTACACTATCTACAATGCATTTAGCGAATTTAAAAGGAATCATGGTTCAAGTTTAACCATTTACATTAGAAACCTTAACCTTGTACAGTCTTGTTTTACAAAAAATCTGAAAGCCTTGATATTTTTCAAGGATGTTCATTCAAAAGCTACAATGCTTTTAATTACAAACAATGCAGCACTAGTTCAAAGTATCAAATAACTTCCAGAAAATTTGTTCATCACAATAACTTTTTGCACATACATTTCTAAAACCGATTTATGGCATGCATATACGATTTTGAAAAAAATACTCGTCAACAGTTGCCACGATCTTCATGTTGGCAGCGAAGGATTATCACTTGTCTGATAATCATTGTAGGTCCCTTCCCGGATGAGGTCAATCCTTATCCTTGTTGTTTAACACACTAGCGAGTGCGGAATCCAAGCTAGCATGCAAACCGAGTTGAGACAAGTATAAACACAAAACACACAAGGTTCAACGATTAACACCACTTGTATTAATGCGTATGAAAGGTTCCGGTTACAAGCACAAGGTTTACAAATCTGTATTGCAAACTCTCTAATGTGTGTGTGTGTTCTTGACAGAATGCTCTCCCTATCTCTCGAGTGTATCTTTATGTCTGTCTCTCTTGTCTCTAAGTGCTTATTTGAAATGAACACAACACATGGGTATTTATACCCGACACAGCACCTGTGGTCGAAGGATAAGGTAATCTGGTCGAAGGATCATCTATCGACCAGAAACAAACCCATCGAAGGATCACATATACACCTCGAAGGATGATATCCTTCGAGGTCCATCTGTATCTATCGAAGACATTATCTTTCGAGGTCATCGAAGGATACAAACCATCCTTCGATGACATCCTTCGACACAAGCATGTTTCAACCAATGTGCTAACTGTTTGGCCAAGTCAAACCGGAGGATGGTTGACCTGGTCAAACTTACAACGAACGCACATAGCAACAAATCTAACATAAGACATCGTTTTGTATCATGACACATTACAGACAAAGTACAGACACAAGTCTTCATCTTGATCTTCGTGTCTTTGAGTCGAAACTAAGTCGAACTGAGCTGAGTTGAACCGAGCCGAGTCGTGTCCACAAAATATGTATCAACAAACTCCCCCTTGGACGCTACTCGTGAGGTTCAACTTCGATGTCTTCCACATCAGAGGGTCTTCAAAGTCTTCACGTGTTGTAAGTAGAAAGTGTATCAACAAACTCCCCCTTGTTGTTTAGGTAGTGTGTCAATAAACTCCCCCTTAGATTGAACTCTCCATTGAGTCATGCTCGTGAATCTTTTGACTTGTCAATTCTTCAGATCCTTGTGGTGTTGATGAAGGGTCAGCGGCAACTCGATCACTTTATCCTTTGAGTGCCTCCACTTCGTGTCTTCATTCCAAAGCGTTTCATCGAACATGTTCTCCTCGCCTTTAGCATCTGCACATGCAAGAAAGCTAAACGCATAATGAGAACACCGCTTGGAATATAGTTAACATTTAAACAAAAGACACATATGAGATCAAATCTCGATCAAACACCAACCGACAACAGTTTGAAAGTTTAGAAAAATATCAATTTTAGACTTTTAACTTTCAAAACTTGTTAACTTCGACAGTTTATGAAGATGCAATTGTTTTTCGGCTTACGATCAGGATTTTGGTAAGGATAGACTCGAGTTCCAACATCAGTCAATCAAAAATAAACTAGAAGCAAAATCTTTTTGGATTTTATAAAGTTTATATTAAAACACACCTAAAATCTTTTTGGAATTTTTCATTTTTCAAACCTAAAGACGAAAAACAATAAATAAATATATACAAAGATACATAAACTAGAAACAGTAAATAAATATCTACAGACATTCTTTTTGCGAGTTTCGAGGGTAAGAGAATCATATCAGTGTACGGTCATGCCAAAACGCTCTTGTTGTTCAATTAGTTAACATTAAGATAAGCATCCTATAACAATTATCGGTATTGTTGTCCACTTAAGCTCAACTTATCATTTGTAATCATGGCGAGGGGATACGTTAAGGTATAATTTATACTTACCGACCGGTGTTCATCCACATCACGACACATTCCCGTATCAAGGTATGCACGAGGGTTCATCTTACCGGTGAGTATACCGATTATCATCTGTTTGACCGTATATGATGTGAGATTCTCACTTATTTTGATTTGAAAACAAGTCCTATGTGATATAATCACTTATTGATGAGGAACTTGATTTTCGATGCATGAGGGCACAGGAGCAAGTCCGTGAACAGGTCAGTACTTTCGTACAGCAGAGAGACGAACTTGACTCCCGGATAAATGTGATATATTATCACTTATTTGTTTGGACATGTGATTGTTGATCACTTATTGAGGTCGTATGCAGTATGTACACGTATGTATGGTATCATGGAAGATCTAGACTTGCGTCCCCGTTATTTTTCGGTAAAAGAAACAACCATGATACCCAGATGATAGGCAGCATAAAGACCGAATATCTCAGAACCTCGGCAATCTCTCAAACGAAATTTCGGTACTAAGACCATATGCCAATGAATGGTTCCCACCCAGTCTTCAGTCGATTTAAGTTTATATCACCCTGCACACTTTAAAATGATTGTGAGCCTACCGATACATCTTATATAGAGCTGCTTATCGTTTTTTTTTAAGGTTTAAAGAGGTTTTGACAGACCACTGATGTATTATCATTTTCTCTTTTGCTCGCCAGGAAACTCATTTTTGTTTTTCTATTGTTTTTGTGTTTTTGAAATTTTTCGATGTTTTTGGATTTTTCAAATTTGGAATTACTCCCCCTAAAATCAACAAACTAAGATAAAATTTAAAAACACAAAGGTATTTACAAAAATGACTTTCCGATGTTGGTTAACTCATGTTTTACCTCAATGCCGTTTACCAAAATTAATTTTAATCAGAAATGATTTATCGAATTTTGAAAAAATCAGTTGGCATGTCGGTTTGCGGTGAGGACCATGACAACATTGTCTGGCCAAAGAGTGCTGCGAGAGGATAACAATTTATAAAGTAGCTTAAATAATGACAAGTATAGGAGAGATTAGAATTTTAAAACCGTATCCTGCAACTGCTTCGTGCATTGCAAGGAATCTGAGTGCTCTCCCAAACTGGATATCCACCCGGTGTGGATTTCAAAGTCGATTTTGTAGCTACTGAGAAATCTCTTGACAGCAACAAGATCAAAAACCTTTGGGTCCGGCTGGTCTTCCACATTGCACCAGCGAAGGTCTTTATCTTTCTCTCGAGAAGTAGTGTGCGGTTGTTCAACTCATGCCAAGGCATCCGCACACCCGGTTGGTTTGTTCAACAAACACATTTTCTTCAATCACACCGCGAAGAAATGTACACTGCACGTTCATCTTGTTGATTTTGATCTTCAGACGTGCTGCAGGTGCGTACATTTTGATTGAATCTATCCTGGGGACCCGATCAAAGCTTGATTGTAAAAGGCTTTGCATTTTTGTCGAAGCTTTTCAAACTCTTTCAACAGACAATTCTGTTTCTCTTTTCCTTTTCTTTTCTTCTCTCCATCAAAGGCAACAATTTCTTCTGTCGCCTATTTTGTGCATGGACACTCCACTATCAACAATCTTACGACTATTGAAAGTTCCTCCTGGAATATCCTACACACTCATTCAAAGATTAGACGGAGAGGGGGACCCAAGCCTTTGTGGACTTGGGTCGTCCTTGATCATCAAGGAAAGTGATCTCAATCACTTGATGATTAGGAAACAGAACCTGTGGTGCTCCCCCCGACTGAATTACCTGTTTTGGTTTCCAAGCTGTTTGTCCTTTACCAGTATTTGTATTAATTGTTTTTGCATTTACTGGTTTTACCGTTTTAGATTTTGCTTGAACAGGTTTTTCTTCTTTGACCTCTGGTTTTAAGGCCTTTTCAATTACCTTTTGATTCTTTTGTTTCAACTTCTTTTCCCTTTCTTTCAATACACGCGGGTCTTGTTTCGGGGAAACTGATCGTTTTTGGTAATTGGTTTCTTGGGGAGCCTTCAACTTTTGCAGGTATGGGCAGTATCTTACAATATGCCCAATTGTGCCACACTCAAAACACATTCTCCGCTCTACAAACCTCGGAGAAACATGTTGATGACCAGACTGAGAACCAGACAATGAACTTTGTGATCTAGATGTACTTGGACCTAAATCACATCCGTTGGAGTGTTGGGTGTAATTATTCTGATCATTTCGTTTTAAAATTCTAACTTGTTTTATAAAATCAATGTTAGATTTATCCTGAAATGTTTCCAGTTTATCTGTACCCTTGGATCCAACAAAGTTCACTTTCGGTTCTCGCTTCTTAACAGGAGCTCTTTTGTTTTGCACCTTTTGCTGCTGAGCTTTAGGTGCTTGAACATTCTTGTTCTGAGCCTTCTTTCCCTGTACCTTACCCTTTCCGGAGTTGACTTGTTGTTTTCGCTCAATTTGTTGTTTTTGGTTTCCGTATTGTTTTCTAATTTGTTCACACGGAATTGGATCACATTGAGTGACGGTGACTTTGCCACTTTTGTTTCCCAAAAACTTATCAATACATCCTTCAAAAATTTGCTCAATTAAATCTTGATTTACATTTTTAATTGGAAAATCTTTGTTAGAGTAGATTTTGTCATCTCCTTTGAGCGTGTACAACAAGTTATTCCCTTCACTGCTTGAAACAAGGGACTCCACTGCTTTTGACATTTCAGTCTTACTCGGTTCCACTGGTGGATCACATAAGATGTGATTCTCAATTGGAATATCTGTTGTAACCGAGTTAGACTGTTGTTTCACAATTTCTACAGATTCATCATCCGATGAGTCAGATTCATCATCCGAAGAATCAGTATCCACAACAATGGGAGGATTCTGTTCCTTAACACACGATGAATCTGCCACATTCTCAGATTCATATTGACCCGAGGATGATGTACCAGTTGTGAACCCGAGGCCTGCTGCAAAATCATCTAGATTGAGTGGCACAGTAGGTTCAAAACGGGGCATATCCTCGTCATCAGGCAATTTGGAGTAATTGTGATTCATTGGGGGAGGACATGATTTGAATCCATTACACTTCCTATCCCCCTTTTTCTTTTGAACATCAATAATGTGATCCAAAACATAGCGGGAATTGGAATAGCTTTCCAATTTCTGCTTAATTGTCTCACATTCACATCTAGCTGTTGCTAACTCTACCATTTGCTTTTCAATTGTGTCAATTAAATCATTGTTAGCATGTTGTTTTCTCAAAACAGCCTTTTGTAATTCAGAAACATCATGTTTTAATGACGCAATTGTTGCTTTAAATTCCTTTTCATTTCTGGTCAAAAACAAGTTAGCTTCAGTTGCTTTAGAAAGATCAACAATCAATTCTTGATTGTGTTTGTTTGTGATTTCAAACTGCTTTTCCTGTTTAGCATATTTAACCTTTAAACTATCACAATTTTCACAGCTAACTACAGTGGGTTCATTGACACTTACCTGACCTGATGAACTGTCGACATTCGCCGTAAAGGCTGAATGGAAAGAAAAGGATCCATCTTCAGAGAAGAACTTAGCAAGCTTCTCGGAAGTTCCAGCAGATTTCTGGCAAAGAATAGATCTCCTCTTGCATAATGCTTCAGCTTCAGCCAAAAGTTCATCAACCTTCAAATCTAAAGCATCACTTGATAAATCACCAGCATCAAGTGATTCCCCATCTGTGCTCCCACTATAACCCGAACTATCTTCATCTTCTGAAGATTCACCAGCAGACACGGGTTCTACCACCTTCTCAGTCACTTTAGCATAACATGCTGTTCCACCATTTCCTCCTTCTCCAAGCTGAAGCGACCAATCACAACCTTCATCTATTTGAACCACGAGTCCCCGGTTGGCATTTGATGACCCTGGTTGGCTTTGGTTATTGACAGGTATCAACGTACGAACATTGTTCCTGTTCTGGTTCTGCTGGTTGCCTTGGTTTCTGAAGGGATTTTGATTTCCATGCTGAGCTGGTCTTGTGCATTCCCTTTTGAAATGACCGCGTTCACCACAGTTAAAGCACGTTACAGCTTGCTTGTCGAATCCATACTTGGTGTCTTTCTTGCTTTCCAAGTTGGTTCTCCCGGTCCTTTCCATAAACTCCTTTGCTCTTCGAATGGCACTAGCAAGAGCCCATTTAATATCCATCATTTCAAACTCGTCTCTATCCACTTGCTGATAATCTTCATTGGTTAAATTGATATTCCCAATCTGACCTGCGATCAATCCACAATAAGCACTAACCAAGGTATTCAACATCTCCATATGCTCCTTGGCTATCTCGATACTGACTTTGGAAAAGTTGGAAGTGTCTAATCTGACTGTGTTTGGATTGGAAGTGGCTTGAATGTTTGAAGAGTTTCCATAAAACCCTTGCTGTTGCGGTTGTTGCTGCGGAGCTGTCGGTGTCGGTTTCACATCTGGTCTTGGATACATCAAGTATGCTGAAGGATCAAACTGATCTGTTGTTGAAGGTGCAGTGTTTGAGACGAAAGCTGTCTGAAGCTTCGCGTGTTGAGAAGCTGGTTTTTCTCCACTGATGCCCCCTGCAATCCCAAAGTACATCTCAGGACTTTGAGGAGTTAGTGTTCTCTTTGCCTTAAGCTTTTCTTCCACATCCTTGTTCTCCAATTTTTGAATTAAATCATAAACGGTGATTGTGTCTAAAACACCATTTTCTTTAAGGATTTCAAGATAACTGCTCCACTTTGCTGGTAAGCTATCAGCAAATCTCTTTGTCATTTCTTGTGGAGTGGCATTGACTTTAAAAGCAAACATCTCGCTCAACAAGTGATGAAACCTTGTAGATAAATCTGCCAAAGTCTCATTTTCCAAACACGTGAATCCTTCAAATTCTTTCTTCAGTAAATCTTGCTTGATCTTTCTTGATTGAGCATTTCCTTCACATCTTAACGTGAGCATATCCCACAAGCTTTTAGTAGTCGTGCAGTAAACAAACTGGTGGTAAATGTCTCTGTTAAGAGCTTGTGTGAGAATCATGAATGCTTTCTTTTCTAACTCAAATTTCTTCTTATCTTCATCAGACAGAGTGCTGTAAGTTTGTGGATTAGCTCCTGCAACTTCCAACTCATTGTCAAATGGAGTGAAGAAACACATCCATAGATCTTGACCTTGCCCCTGAACATAAGTTCTCAGCCTTTCTTTCCACCATCCCCAATCATTTATGTGATTCAGCTTTGGCGGTTTTGTGCTTGTACCAGTTTCACTGTCGTTCTGCATCATAGATTGAATGCTGTTGCTTTGATTTGTGACCAATGCCCATTGATTTGCAGTTATCATTGCAGCTTGGGTTGGGGCAATAGCTCGCAAGAATGCATTTTTGTCAAACTCTGGCTCAGGTTGTGTAGCCGATGATTGTGGAGTCGAAGTTAATTGAGTCCACCACTCGCCATTTGTTCCCATTTTATAAAAATTAATATATTAAGTGAAAATTAATTAAAAAAAATTAATTTTCACAAACTATATTAAAATGTTGAAGAGAAACAAACAGCCGAAAGATCTCTGATCGAAAGACCTGAAAAGCACAAACTGTTAAACTCAAACAGACAAGGATCGAAAGATAAACACCTGTTCGAAAGATAGACACTTGTTCGAAGGATCAACAGTGTTCGAAAGATCACTGTTGAGTTTCGAACGATGACTTCGAAAGATTCTCCAAGACGAAGGATCCTTATCTTTCGAAATGTAACAGAAGCTCGAACAATATATCCTTCGAAAAGATTCCTTGGCTCGAAAGATAACTCACTGACTTCGAAAGATGTTCGAAGGATGGGTATCTGTCGAACCTACTTGATCGAAAGATGATCTTTCGACTCCGAAGGATATCTTTCGATGAGCTCGGACACAGTTGACAAATGTTGACAGGTTGGTGAAAAGGTGACGGGTTGGTAGAAGCTTTCGGCAGAAGGCAGAAGACAGAAAGTATGGTCAGACCCTGCTTTTTCACCAACTTAGATTTGGGTCCCTTCCCAACACAAACAACTTTCGAAAATAATTAACCAAGATCAAAATATATAAAACTTTGAAAAGCACTTGAATATATGATGAAGATATCAAGAACAAACCCAGAAAATTTGAATTTTCTGATGAACCGACAACTGCCTAACACGAGTTTTGGCCGAAAATTCAATAAAAACCACTCTTTAACATGTGAAAGAGATAAACAACAAAGTTTTTATAAAAAAAATTCAGCAAAACAAGCAGATTTTCGAAGTTTTAAACACAAAATTTCCAGAAAATATAAACTTCAAAAGTCCGAAACACACTCTAAAACACTCGGTTTTAACAAGGAAAAGAGCCAAGGCTCTGATACCACTTGTAGGTCCCTTCCCGGATGAGGTCAATCCTTATCCTTGTTGTTTAACACACTAGCGAGTGCGGAATCCAAGCTAGCATGCAAACCGAGTTGAGACAAGTATAAACACAAAACACACAAGGTTCAACGATTAACACCACTTGTATTAATGCGTATGAAAGGTTCCGGTTACAAGCACAAGGTTTACAAATCTGTATTGCAAACTCTCTAATGTGTGTGTGTGTTCTTGACAGAATGCTCTCCCTATCTCTCGAGTGTATCTTTCTGTCTGTCTCTCTTGTCTCTAAGTGCTTATTTGAAATGAACACAACACATGGGTATTTATACCCGACACAGCACCTGTGGTCGAAGGATAAGGTAATCTGGTCGAAGGATCATCTATCGACCAGAAACCCATCGAAGGATCACATATACACCTCGAAGGATGATATCCTTCGAGGTCCATCTGTATCTATCGAAGACATTATCTTTCGAGGTCATCGAAGGATACAAACCATCCTTCGATGACATCCTTCGACACAAGCATGTTTCAACCAATGTGCTAACTGTTTGGCCAAGTCAAACCGGAGGATGGTTGACCTGGTCAAACTTACAACGAACGCACATAGCAACAAATCTAACATAAGACATCGTTTTGTATCATGACACATTACAGACAAAGTACAGACACAAGTCTTCGTCTTGATCTTCGTGTCTTTGAGTCGAAACTAAGTCGAACTGAGCTGAGTTGAACCGAGCCGAGTCGTGTCCACAAAATATGTATCAACAATCATTAACATCCAAATTGGATCTACAAGGATTGGAAGTGGATTCCATATTGACCTTGATCATGAACACGATAATAAACACACACACAAAATAGAATGGAAACGAAACTGATATGGATATTGTGAAATATCTTGGTGATCTCCATTGTTACAGGAGGTCTCACATATATACATTATGATGAACGGTTATTAACGGGTAATTGGCGGGAGTAACCGTCATTATGAAACGGTGTCAGCCAACCGACGTAACCCTTCCCTAATATTCTTACATACACACATAATTATAAGTTTAATTATCCTAAAATACATAATAAACATACATAATTAAGTTTATAATCTAATACACTCCCCTAAACTTAATTATGTTTAGAAGCATGTATGAGGACACTCCGGGTCGTTTTGCCTGCATCTTCTTCATCCCTTCCCAGTCATTACCGGCAAACAAAGCATAGTGATGGATCGCCTCTTCATCTTGAATATCTCCGTCCCTTTTCCTTCTTTCATGGCAGAGATCCGATGAACCTTTGTCTTGTTCCACCATTTCGTTATCTATCGCTTTTCCTTGCACAGTCTTGAACTTGTAATAATAGACTAATATGTCCAGATACATGGCATCCAATGTCCTCATCAGTTCACCAACATCATATTCATAACCCATATCGTTTTCCACCAGGGGCGGATGTACTATATATTAAGGGGTGGCGTCCGCTACGGCTTGGCGTTCCGGCGGTAGTGTAAAATTAGTGTAAATTTTGGAAAAATTTGACGTTTTTTCGATTTCGTTACCGCTTATTTATAAAACGTTACCGCTTGGCGCGAATCCTAGATCCGCCACTGTTTTCCACTACTGCCCAGCGGTCGTTGGTCGACATAATCTTATACCCTGCATCACGTTTTTTTTTGTCTTTCATTCCTGATTCATCTTCCTTCGAACGAACGTCTTCTTCGTCATCTGCACGTGTTGCGAAATTCACGCTTGGTACTTCATCTTTTCCCCGTATGGTACTCTTGAAATCGTCTCCGTCTCCGTATCCTCTGTTTTGTTCTTCATCCGGTTGTGCCCGGAATCGTGTAATATCGATCGATTTTCTTCGATTTCCCACCGTGGCTCTGATACCACTTGTTGGCAGCGAAGGATTATCACTTGTCTGATAATCATTAACATCCGAATTGGATCTACAAGGATTGGAAGTGGATTCCATATTGACCTTGATCATGAACACGATAATAAACACACACACAAAACAGAATGGAAACGAAACTGATATGGATATTGTGAAATATCTTGGTGATCTCCATTGTTACAGGAGGTCTCACATATATACATTATGATGAACAGTTATTAACGGGTAATTGGCGGGAGTAACCGTCATTATGAAACGGTATCAGCCAACCGACGTAACCCTTCCCTAATATTCTTACATACACACATAATTATAAGTTTAATTATCCTAAAATACATAATAAACATACATAATTAAGTTTATAGTCTAATACTTCACAGGCTTTGCATCTGCAGCTTTGTTTAGTCACACTTTGACTATAAATTTTATGCTTGGAATTTCTATTGTTTTCATTTCAATGCATCAGGTATGACATCTCAGGAGGTTAATTGTCCTCATAATACATTCAACTTGCTATGTGATTTTACTAATTTACCCCTTGTTTTGTTTATTTTCTAGTTTTTTCGCCTCCTGCAAAAGTTAAGAAAAAAATGGGGTTTTGGAGTTGAATACTTGAACCAGTTAAGAACAATCATAGGTACGTTAATGACCGTCCTTTCACTTAATTTAATAAGAAAATTAATCAACTTTACTTTCGTTCTTTATAACTTTTAAGCCCGTTCACTTCTTTTTACTTGTAAATAGAGACCAATTCGTAAATATAGCAGCAGGGGCAAATGACGAGGTAAAGATGTTCAGTGATTTATATAATTTTATTTCACAGGTAACTTTTTTCCAACTTTTTATACTCAGGCTAGTCATCATTTTGATGAAAGAATACCTCAACTTCCTACTTAAATTGACCAGAATAAGTTTCTAAAATTACTGTGTTGATTTGGCTGTATTATTATTATTTTTTTATAAAAGGTAAAATGGGAAAAAGTCACCCAAACCGGGTAAAAGATAGATCGGATAACATGTTAAAACGGGTCAGGTCAAGATGGGTAACTTTTGCCTTTTAATTTAGTGCAAGTCAAAACACTGGGCCAACCTCCAAATAATTGTTTATCCATTTCTTTTGGACTTCTGAAGTCATTAATGCAGAACATATATATGATCATAAACGAAGGTTATTTTTCCCTAATATAACAATTTAGAATTTTTTTGGCATTTTAATACATTTCGGATAAATTTGAAACGGTTGACCCATTTGACCCTTTAGATAAATCATAACCAGTTGTTGACTAAATCTAGTCAGTTGAAGCCGGGTTTGAAGTGATAGAATCGGGTTCAACATCGTTTTAACCTTGAGGGTCTGTTAGGGCCCAAACCGGGTTCCGGGTTCAAAACCGGAGTTGATACCCAACCCTCTTAAGAGAGTGTCTCTCCAATATGTTAGGCTCTCCTATTTGCTAGCAGCTTTTATCCCTGGTTTCCTATATCTCTACTCTACTCCCTTATCAATACACAGTATTTAGCTTATCCAATCCAATACCAAATAATGATAAAAAGGTACAAAAATAAAATAAAATCATTCAGACGACAATCAAAAAACCAAATACCCAATTTTGTTTCGAATGATGGAACACGGTGATACAAGCTGATTCGAGATCGCTAATCTCCTAAGAACATTAGAGAAGATCATGAACTGTTGCCAATTTTCTAATCATTTCATCCCATCAAACTTTCAATGTAAATAACAAACAAAATGGAAATAGCTACCACTACCACTAGCTAATAATATGGAGAAACTGGATTCCTACTAAAATGAAAATAAAACCTCCTAATTAACTCTACTGCTACTACCCACGTAGATGTTGGCAACGTGGTGTGTATCACACGGCCAGCATCAATGAGCGATGGAACCAGGATGATTAAGCAGAAGTAGTGATTCTGTGTGGAAGGTTGTCATGAAGAGCGAATCATTATTTATCATGAAGCACAAATCAGTCCCAATATCATTGCTCTGTTCCGTGCAGGGTTCATAAACTTCAAGTGTTGTTAATCGAAAACCATAACTTCTACGATGGTGTTCAATTATCGGTTGATCATTCTTCCTAAATCCAACAATTCTATGATATATCGAATCATGAAATGCCTTAAAACTCACAGTGAATAATTTTATAAGCAATGATTTTGGATCACCATTTTGGGTCATCATCCATACATCGCAAACCAAGGCCTGTTTATTGTAATTAAGCACAACAAGAGACTCCTTAACCTTAGAGATGCATAGATGTCCAGGGTCTTCTAAACTATCTTGAAGCTCTATCTCTCCAAATTCTTCACTTGTCAAATTAAATGAAATTATCTTATCACAAGATCCACTCTCATTACAAGTAACCCAATAAATAATCCCATCTATAACTTCATGATAAGATCTAAAGCTAAACCCGGTCCCGGGCACATGCAGATTGATTGATACGTGTCTCCAAGCCCCAGAGCTTAATGTATAAACTTGAGCGTTAGCTTTACACGTAATGTTGACAATCTTAGGGTCCATAGTTTTAGGACAAACCCCAAAACCAAGAGCATTCAATATATAAGGAAATACAATTTCAACAGATTTCCTAATCCATGGGTTCCTGTAAGTGCAGTTCCTGCATGGTAACTGTCGCTTATCAGTTCTGGTCAACCAAAGCAGAAGTCCAAGTTAAAGTCAACGATAATGAATAATTCAAGATCACATGAAGACCATGCACTGATAAGGGGGAGTTTGTTAGTGCACTTTGGGTGATAAGTGCATGCTTTCCAATTGTTAGGGTCTTTATTGTACATGTCTTGAAACTTAGTCCAAGGTTTATCCTTGGACAATTTGTCCAAGTTTATGTCTAGGACTTTTGTCAGGGGTTTGTGTTTAGGCAAAAGTCAGGGTTTTTGTGTAGATTATTTTGTCCGGGTTTTAGTCCCTAGTCTATATATATGTGTTGTATAGGATTAGGGCAAGTATCGATCAAGAAGCTTTGTGCACCTCTCCTAACTTCTTGTTCCTCCTGGTGTGCACATCCTAGAGAGAGAGACTATGTGTTAGTGAGAGAAAGCTAGGGTTTAGATCTTTGTGATCTAAACCAGCTTGTAGATGATGTATACTCCTTTGGTTTGTGTAATCTGTGATGACTGATTCAATAATAAAGGGTTCATCTTCTACATCTTTCTATCTTTGGTGTTTTTTATTGTTCTTCATGTCTTGAATCAAGTGCAATGTTGATGTTCGTCATCGATCGGGTGCTTTAACAGTGGTATCAGAGCATGGTTACCGATTCGGAATGGTCTAACCGCCTTCCGAATCACCATTGCTCTTGATTTGATGTTTGTTTCCGCCAAACATCTTGAAGACGTGAAGATTTTTGGTCCAGATATGAAGAAATCGAGCTGTGTTGGAGAGAACTGCTGGGTTTTTTTGGAGATCTAGGGTTTTGATCCAAAAAAGGCAATGTCCGAGTTTCAAACTTTGTGTTTGTGTTTCCGGGGTATGTGTTTCCGGGGTATTGGTGAACCATAAGGATCCATACTAGAAAATGATTGAATAGGAAGCAAGAATAGTATGACGAGGATGTTTGTGATCTTAACATGCATGCTTGCAGGAAAACGTTATGAAATGTATACTTGCAGAAAAAAAAACATAACAAAAAAGTCGTAGATGCATACGACCATCATCATTGAACAATATAATCCGAGTGATTAAGCAGAAGTAGTGATTCTGAGTAGGAGCTCGTTTTGAACACCGACTTAGCTTCGTCCATCCCAAGATCATTGCTGTGTTCTACGGAGGATTCATAAACTCCAAGTGTTGTTACCACTAAACAGCCATGCCTACATACGTGCTGCGCTATCAGTTGACCATTCCTCCTAAATCCAATTATAATGTGTTGGATTAATCGGGTTCGTTCACGGGTTAGACCGGTCGCGAGTCACGGGTTTTAGTTTGGTCATCGGGTTGCAGATAAGGAAGCTAATGAACCAGGGGTAGATTGGTCATTTTAGTACCTTATGTTTACGTAACTGGTAAAGATTTGGTCAGGAGTTGACCGAATAAGTTGGAGAAACAGTAGAAGTGATGGAGCATGCACATTACGTGGGTTGTTATGATAATTTAGCATGTGTTTTAGTTTGTTTGTTTATTATAAATAGGATACTATGTTGTTTCTTTTGTACACCCTTTCATCGAATAAACAAAAGGTTTTTTCATTCTCTGCAGTTTTTTCATTCTTTCACATACAAAGAGTTTGCGTGTGTGTGAGTGAGGGGCCTGTAACCAACAATTGGTATCAGAGCGAAGGTTAAACAAGGGCTGTTTTGAGAGTCGACTTTCGAAGATAGGAGTAGTCTTCGGGTGCGGGCTGCAAGAGCAGCAGGAGCAAGGTGGGTCGACAATCGCAGCGTGTTTGGCTGCCGGTTCGGGTCGCAACTAGGGGGTGTTGCTATACACAAATCACGGGAGCTAGTAACAGCAGAAGACGGAGACCGAGAGGTGGTTCGTGTCAATCGTTGTCGTGCGGAGAGTACCGGTTTGGATGACGGGGTGACGGGTGAACATCGGTGTGTCTCGTGGCTCTTAGTTGTGATTAAAGTGGAAGAAAAGGCTGTAGCGATCAGAGGTTACCGGTGTGCAGTGATCGGAGGTGACAGATCAGCAATGATCGGGGAGAACTAGGTGATCGCAGGTCGGTGGTTTCGAGGGTTACCGTTCTAGCGGGTCAAGAGGGTAGCGGAGACGAGTCGAGATTCAGGCCAAATCAGCGGGCTTGTCAACCCAGTTTGTTGATCGTAGAACGAAGAAGAGATCGTGTATTTTATTTGTCGGATACTCTTTCTCACTGGGGAGAAGAATCGCAAGGAGGTGTCGAATTCTTACGGCAGAAAAACCAACGGGTGTAGCGCGGTAGAAACGAAACAGCAGGGTGGCTGAGATATTCGTTTAGCGACTCGAAGACGGTGCAGTGGGTGGCTAGTGTCTAGTTGGTGGTTGATACGCAAGTGGTGCTTATCAAGGAAGAGTTTGACAGAATAGTGAAATCACGATCCGAGATGGCCTTCGACGTGACCAAGGAGAGGTTAGTGGTCCGGGATAGGTCGAATAGAAGACGACTTTGGACGTGTTCGAGGTGAAGATCGGGGTGTCCAGGATAGGTCGAGTTAACCGAAGGCTTTGGGCGTGACCGTGGTTGAGGTCGGGTGTCCGGAAGAAGTCGAGATGGTTCGAGAGGAGACGGTGATTCGGGTGTCGCGAACGAGTGGTACGAACAAACACCGATTAAGGGGGTGATTGTTGGATTAATCGGGTTCGTTCACGGGTTAGACCGGTCGCGAGTCACGGGTTTTAGTTTGGTCATCGGGTTGCAGATAAGGAAGCTAATGAACCAGGGGTAGATTGGTCATTTTAGTACCTTATGTTTAAGTAACTGGTAAAGATTTGGTCAGGAGTTGACCGAATAAGTTGGAGAAACAGTAGAAGTGATGGAGCATGCACATTACGTGGGTTGTTATGATAATTTAGCATGTGTTTTAGTTTGTTTGTTTATTATAAATAGGATACTATGTTGTTTCTTTTGTACACCCTTTCATCGAATAAACAGAAGGTTTTTTCATTCTCTGCAGTTTTTTCATTCTTTCACATACAAAGAGTTTGAGTGTGTGTGTTGTGAGAGTGTGAGTGAGGGGCCTGTAACCAACATAATGCACTGTATCAAAAGTTCTCTTAAAACCAATTGCGAACAGTTTCGTAAAGCGTAAAGCGCGGTTTTGGATCATCATACCACCCAAACCAGGGCACTATCACTGTAATTAAGCACAGCAAGAGAACCTTTAAGCTCGGAGATGGACAGATTTCTAGAGTCTGCTAAACTATCCGGGAGATCTACCTCTCCACATTCTTCACTTGTCAAACCAAATGAAATAATCCGATAATGAGGTTTAGTAAATGAACCATGAGCAATCCAACAAATAGCCCCATCTATAACCACCTGATTACTTGTAGGTCCCTCGGAGGATGAGGTCAAACCTTAACCTTGTTATGTCTAACACACTAGCGAGTGCGGAATCCAAGCTAGCATGCAAACCGAGATAGAACAAGCACAAACACAACACACAATCTTCACCGATTAACACCACTTGTATTAATACGACTGAAAGGTTCGGTTACAGCACAAGGTTTACAAATGTATTCTGTAAACTCTCTCTCTCGTGTGTGTTCTCTCTATGAAGTCTTTCTGAGTGTCTCAAGTGTCTCAAAAGAAGTGAACACAATACATGGGTATATATACCCGTCACAGCATGTCTGGTCGAAGGATCAGATAGACTGATCGAAAGATCATCTATCGACCTGAAACACATCGAAGGATCCACATATACCTCGAAGGATGATATCCTTCGAGGTTCATCCATCGAAGGTTATCTTTCGAGCTCATCGAAGGATATAAACAATCCTTCGATGACACATCCTTCGACCCAGACACATTACAAACAATGTTCTAACTGTTTGGCCAAGTCAAACCGGAGGATGGTTGACTTGGTCAAACTTACAGGACTAACAAAGACATCGTTTGGTATCATGACAAAATACAGACAAAGTACAGACACAAGTGCACCAACAAACTCCCCCTTGGCTGTAGCTTTGTCTCGATCTTTGTCTCGATCGTTGTCTCGATCTTTGTCTCGATCGTTGTCTCGATCTTTGTGTCTTCAAGTCTTTGACGTCCTTTCAAGTCTTCAGTGTTGGAGGATCTTTAAAGTCTTCACGTCTTGAAAGCAGAAAGTGTACCAACAAACTCCCCGTTTCATGTAGGAAGTGTGTTGACAAACTCCCCCTTAACATAAGCTCCCCCTTGAGTTATGCTCGTGAAATACTTGTTCTTTATAAATTGAGATCCTTGTGGTGTTGATGATGGTCAGCGGCAACTCGATCATCTTCATCTTTTGAGTGCCTTCACATCGCGTCTTCATTCCAAAGCTTGTCATCGACCATGTTCTCCTTGCCTTTAGAATCTGCACATGCAAGAAATCTAAACGCGTAATGAGAACAACTGCCTGGAATATCATAAGCAAACGACACACATGTGACCATTGTTCAAACAACTACCGTCCGACAGTTTGAAAGTTCAATAAAATTTATCAATTTCAGTTTTTAACTTTCAAAACTTGCAAATTTCGACCGTTTATGAAGATTTAGTCGTTTTTGGTTTTCGTTCAGGTTTCAGGTAACGAAGACTCGAGATCCAACATCGTACGATCGAAAAATAAAGTAGAAATAAAATCTTTTTGGTATTTTGAATATTTCAAATTTAAAGACTGAAAGCAGTAAGTAAATATATACAAAGATGCAGAAACGAAAAGCAGTAAATAAACATTTACAGACATTCTTTTTGCGAGTTTCGAGGGTAAGAGAATCATATCAGTGTACGGTCATGTCAAAATGCTCTTGTTGTTCAACTAGTTAACATTTAGATAAGCATCCTATAACAATTATCGGTATTGTTGTCCACTTAAGCTCAACTTATCATTTGTAATCATGGCGAGGGGATACGTTAAGGTATGATTTATACTTACCGACCGGTGTTCATCCACATCACGACACATTCCCGTATCAAGGTATGCACGAGGGTTCATCTTACCTGTGAGTATACCGATTATCATCTGTTTGACCGTATATGATGTGAGATTCTCACTTATTTTGATTGAAAACAAGCCCTATGTGATAGAATCACTTATTGATGAGGAACTTGATTTTCGATGCATGAGGGCACAGGAGCAAGTCCGTAAACAGGTCAGTACTTTCGTACAGCAGAGAGACGAACTTGACTCCCGGATAAATGTGATATATTATCACTTATTTTGAGGGACATGTGATTGTTTATCACTTATTGAGGTCGAATGCAATATGTACACGTATGTATGGTATCATGGAAGATCTAGACTTGCGTCCCCGTTATTTTTCGGTAAAAGATACAACCATGATACCCAGATGATAAGCAGCATAAAGACCGAATATCTCAGAACCTCGGCAATCTCTCAAACGAAATTTCGGTACTAAGACCATATGCCAATGAATGGTTCCCACCTGGTCTTCAGTCGATTTAAGTTTATATCACCCTGCACACTTTAAAATGATTGTGAGCCTACCGATACATCTTATATAGAGCTGCTTATGGTTTTTCATTTAAGGTTTAAAGAGGTTTAGACAGACCACTGATGTACTATTATTTTCTCTTTTGCTCGCCAGGAAACTCATTTTTGTTTTTCTATTGTTTTTGTGTTTTTGAAAATTTTCAATGTTTTTGGATTTTCAAATTTTGGATTTACTCCCCCTAAAATCAATAAACTAAGATAAAATTTAAAACACAAAGGTATTTACAAAAATGATTTTCCGATGTTGGTTTTACTCTTGCTTGACCTTAATGCCGTTTACCAATAATAAATAGTCAAATCTTGATTTGTCAAATGCTTTGGTAAAAAGGTCGGCACGTTGGTCATCGGTGTGGACGTAAGCAACATCGATTAGCCTTTTCTCAAAGCAATCACGTATGAAGTGATACTTAATTTCGATGTGCTTAGTCTTTGAATGCTGCACAGGATTTTAAGTGATCTGTAATGCAGCAGAATTATCAACGTAAATAGGAGTAGTTAGGAATTCAAAACCGTAGTCGCGCATTTATTGTTGGATCCATAGGACTTGGGAGCAACAACTTGAGGCAGCAATATATTCAGCTTCGCATGTTGATGTAGCGACACAGGTCTGCTTCTTGCACTGCCATGTGACTAGGCGATTTCCCAAAAACTGACATCCAGCCGTTGTGGATTTGCCGTCGATCTTGCATCCGCCAAAATCTGAATCACTGAATGCGATCAAGTCAAAGTTATTATCCCTAGGGTACCATAGACCGGTGTCAAGGTAACCCTTCAAATAACGAAAAATCCTTTTTACAGCTGCAAGATGTGAGGCCTTCGGGTTGACTTGATATCTGGCAAGCAGGCACGTTGGGTACATTATATCTGGTCTTGATGCTGTGAGGTACATAAGAGATCCGATCATCGCGCGGTAGTATGAGGGGCTAACAGCTTCACCCTTCAAGTCTGGAGTAATTCCGTGATTTTACGGTAATGGGGTACCGATGGGCGTTGCATCAGACATCTGGAACCGGCTCAAGATGTCACCAACATATTTAGTCTGATGGATGAATATCCCAGGCTCAGTTTGTTGTACTTGTAGGCCCAAAAAGAAAGTCATTTCCCCCATAGCACTCATCTCGAATTTATCCTGCAAAATGCGCTCGAAATTCCTACACAAAACATCATTAGTAGAACCAAAAATAATATCATCAACGTATACCTGAACCAGTAGAAGATCTCCATCTTGTTCTTTGATGAAAAGAGTACAATCGATAAGACCTCTGCGAAATCCATTCTCCAGCAGATAATTAGATAAGGTTGCGTACCAAGCTCGCGGTGCTTGATGAAGACCATAGAGAGCTTTGTTGAGCAACCAAACCCGATCGGGATGGATAGGATCTTCAAAACCTGGAGGCTGTTCGACGTACACCTCTTCTTCCACCACACCATGTAAGAATGCACTTTTCACGTCCATCTGGTATACCTTGAAACCTTTGAATGAGGCATAAGCCAGAGAGATCCGAATTGCTTCTAGACGTGCAACAGGTGCATACACTTCGTTGTAGTCGATCCCTTCTATCTGACGAAAACCTTGAACGACTAGCCTTGCTTTGTTTCGAATAACGATTCCACGGTCATCCTTTTTGCATTTAAACACCCAACGGGTACCAATCTTCTTGTAACCAGTAGGTTTCTCTACGAGTTTCCAGACACCAAGCTTCTGGAATTGTTGCAGTTCTTCCTGCATCGCTTCAACCCATGAGTTATCTTTCAAAGCTTCTTTCCAAGTTCTTGGCTCTTCCTGTGAGACATAACACGCGAAAGACCAATCGTTTTGTTGACCAGATTCTCGGATAGCTACATACAAGCCTGCATTGTTGTTGTTCCGCAACATGTTTCTTGTTTGAACGCCACTCTGTACATTTCCGATGATGTTTTGTTGAGGATGGGTATTGTGAATCCTTGTTTCTGGATTATCTTGAACTGGAATGTTTGTACCCAGATTGTTGAGATTGAGATCAACAACTAATTCAATGCCCGGAATTGACGAAGAGGATGATACAGTAGCTTCAGCTGTTCTAGGGACGTCCACTGGAGGTGTACCCTCTGAAGTACCATGAACTGCTGTTATTGGGGCTTCTTGATCTGCATCGAGAAATTCATCATCCTCTGAAGATTCGTTCAAATCGGTAGCATCGTGAAAATCCTCATTGTCGAGAGCATTATTGTTCACTGAAGATGGTTCTTGATTGACGATAATTGGATGAACCAACGGTGAATCTGTTGCATTGTCACTCTCGAAAAACATCCTTGCTGCAGCATTTTCTTCAACTGCTTCAACATTGATCGAATTGAAAAAGTCATCGTACTCAAACATCCAAGGCTGACCAGGACATTTGACTGGTAAAGTGTGCCTTTGTACTCTGACTTCAGACCATTCCTCGACCCTTTTAGTCTCTAGATTCCAGACTCTTAAGTTGGGGGTGGAATACCCAAGAAAGTATCCTTCAATAGCTTTAGCCCCAAACTTTCCATTAGGATCGATTATTGTGCACAGAGCTCCAAACGGTTCAAGATATGACAAATCTGGTTTCCGTTTGTTAATAAGCTCAAAACTGTAACAACTGTGCTTGTAATCACTATGAACAGTTCTGTTATCAATAAACCAATGTTATTTGATCACAATGTTTGTTTTGTTATGTTTTACATTTTTCATGTTTTGACTTTTATGTAATTTCAAACTCTACATCGCTTTCTGGAGAGTTATACGCAAACTAGTGCGTAAACGTACTCAGTTTAATGTGAGAAATACTCCGGAACATCATCATATACTCAACATACCTTAAATAACCTTTAAATAACTTAGAAATAAGTTTTGAAGGCATTGGTATGGCAAAAACAAGTTAATTCGTTTACAGGGACTAAATATGACAAACTGCGAAGGTATGTCAATTTAAACTGTAACGAACATTCCGGAACATAACCATAAGTTAAACACACCTTAAATATCCTTTACATAGCTTAGAAATAGGCTTTGAGGGGTTCGGTGTGCTAAAATAAACTTTTGGGTCATTCAGGGACTAAAAGTGTCAAAAAGTGCACAAGTTTGCATTTTCGCGCATAACTTACGTTCTGAATACATCTGGACATCCAAAAATTTATGAGAGCATGACTATATTATATTTTAGTGTTCGCCTTAAGAAAAATCCATTCGTTTCGTCATTTGGATCGTTTTTCGCGCTTATGCGCATTCCGTCGTAATTAAGCGAACATCGCGTTCGTACGGCCAAACGAACCGACATCCGAGATATTTTTGAACATGTTTTAAGTTCCCTATACTTTAACTTCATTTAAGAGCTTTGAAATGGGGTTAACGGGCCTTAAACGTGTCAAAAATGGCCTAAATACAGTTCAGGGACCAAAACTGTAATTCTGCCAAAGTTCACCCATACGATGCGTATGGTATATATACCATACGATGCGTATGGGGTCTCCAGACCAGGTGCAATGTTTAAACAGCTGTTAACAGCTGCAAACCACTCCTAATCCCAATGCCAAGTGTTGATCTCTTATGGTGAGTGACCAAATGAGCCACCATAAGCTTCCGACACTTGTACGGGTGAGATCAAGGCACGTTTCCCGATAAACGATCCTAACGGTGGTGCATTTACTATAAATACCCATCCATACTCAACACAAAAACCCACAAATCTGATTAAGGAAGCTCTAAGTTGGAACCTTCGTTTCATACCTGAGCTATTTTAATCTGGGTTAGCATTCAGGGACCCTTCGTAAGTATTCTTTCGTTCTTTTCCTTATTATTTACTGCTTTTCGAGTCAGAAAGTCAAACTTTGTTTGACTTTCAGCGTTGACCAGTAATGGTCAATGCGAAGTTCGTTAGAACTTCGCAACGTGATTGTAATCACGATGGTCATAGTCCCTTGGGACTATGCCTACTGATTACCACGTTGTTTAGGGTCGTAGGGTAGGCGATCTAATAAATCGCCTATACCTTCGAACCCGACCCAGTTTGGTCTATCATTAGGATCTGACCAAATACGTTAGGTGACCATAGTGTAGGGAATAACCTTCCGAGGTTATACCTTATGGTCACGACGTTTAAGTAGTTGTATGATAGGTAGTTTATATGCCTTAGGTAAATTACCAGAATACCCTTTTCATACATAATTGGTAATTAAGCATATGTAACCTAAACTTTTGTCACGTAACTGATTTTGTAACATGTTTAGGCATATAATACTTGTCATAGGACTAGTTAGGCGGTCCGAACGCGTTTCACGCGCACGACGCGTTAAAGTAGCATAAGCTTCCTAAACGGGTCGTAATGGGTCGTAAACAATTATGTTAGGTTTCATTTAGTATGTAGGCTTTGTTAAACCAAATGACACGAGTCTCTACACTCGTTTGGTTTACGAAACCTCATTCTATCCAATCATCCGATTAAGGTCCGGTTATTAACATAGTTACCTATATTAGGTGCCGTTTGATTCCGAGATCTCTAGCATTACTTGGTGATTATCTTTATACATCTGAGCAATCTCAAGTGAGTACATAGAACCCCCTCTTTTAAATGTTTTCAAGGTGTTTATGTGAGTACATAGACCCCTCTTTTACTGTTTTCCAAACTGTTTTGGGGTGGAACACATGTGCCTACTTGTTACTTTCATGCTTTTCCTGTTTTCACATCATATACCGACTATGTTTGTTAGTACATTATAGTACATGATTTCATTACTTTTCTGCTATGTATGTTGACTGATAACATGCTAAGCACATTGATTTACATGACTTTTCTGCTACGTATGTTGACTGATAGCATGCTAGCACATTGATTTACATTACCTTTCTGCTACGTATGTTGACTGATAGCATGCTAGCACATTGATTTTACAAGACTTTTCTACTTTGTATGTTAACTTAGCATACTTAGTACATTGTTTTCATATGACATGTATACAACTACTATGACATTTGGTTTGCACAAACGGGTCTTTATTACGTTCATTAACATTTGCTACGCCGCTCGGGAGTAAGTAGTGGTACCATAGGACTTGACAAATCCCATTCCTGACATCCCGGGTTTGTTTGGATGTAAGGAATGACTGAATCCGAATACAATTCTTTTGATAACCTTGACTGAAAGGGTTATCCGACTGTCTCAAGGCTTGAATGTATGCGTTAACTTACCACATAAATGTTCGTATCAATGTATCATGCATCACTTTACAAAGCATAACTTTTTGATATAATCAAAATACTTTGTTTTGTACATTTTTACTTATGGTTTAAGTAGTCTTATTTTACTTACCATACATATCATTTTGGTTATACATTACTTGACTACTTTTGGACTATCAACATTTGACATGGTTTATACAAGGACTTTTGACTATTGGTTTAAACATAGACATTTGACTTGGATATTTGACATAGACATTTTTACATGATTTACATCTTGACATGAACATTTTACATTGTTTGGTTTGGCTTGATTAAGTGATTAAGTAACGATGCGTGTGTAATATGATACAAGCATGGTGGATACGCCGCTGGTACTTCCTATATATAAGTGTTTGTATGGTATTATATATCGTAGCGTTATTTGAATCATTTCAGTTTTATACATAGAACATTTCATACAAATAACATACTTTTCACAATACATTGTTTTACAAACAACTTATCTTATACAAACTCAGTTTACAATGGTTATCCATTTAACCATACACTATTCTCTTATTTATACATATCATCTGATCTTATCGTTTTTCAAGTGATTTACAAAACAAATCAAATTACAAGGTTCATGACGAAATATTTTCTCAAACACAAGTCATGAATCTTATTTTCACAAACCTATGTATCTCACAGGCATTTTTATGCTGACGTACCTATTTTCACATGTGTTTTCAGGAGCTTTTCCATAGGATGTTGATCATGATACTAGGGCGGACCTGTGCCTTAGAGACTTTAAAAGAAGATAGACTATGTTTAATTATGTTCTGAACTCTTAAATTTCCTGTTTGAAACAATGTAACACCTTTGTTTATAAATAAAATACAACTTTGTTTGCCATGGATTTGAAACAATTAATTCTGTCGCAACACGCCCCGATGTTTCCGCCGCGATTTGTTGTTCTACGCGGTCGGGGTGTGACAGAAGAGTTGGTATCAGAGCCAATGGTTATAGGGAATTAGGTTATTAGTAATGCTTTGACCTAGACTATAACTTTTCTAGGACCCTAACACAAATTATTTGTGTTTAGATCTTAAAACATGTACATCACCTATCCTTAGGTGATTATCAAAACAAGGAACCAAATTTTTTCCGAAACGATTTTTGAAAAACAATCATCTGTTTTTGAATAAATTATTACAAGGTTTTGAACCCTCTATTGTAAGGTTTTGAACTCTCTTTTATATGGTTTTGAACCCTTTTCAGTTTGGTTTTTGGCCTTGTGCCTTCAAATTTTCAAAATCCCGTCAAACGTTTTGGGTTTTAAATAATGTGAACATGTGCAAACTAGAAGGGTGAATGCCTGTATTCTGGGTTTTTCTGTCTAGGCAAGCACTTCGTATACATCTCATCAGACGCGAGACCAGTTGTGCTTACCTGGGAATTCTTGGGATGAGTGTTCACTTATAGGCGAGCATGTCTTCATTATACATTATTTTTGACCCATTTACTTTGATTAGTCACTGTGTGTTGTTTGTTTGCTCTGTGATACGGACGAATGACCACCATCTTTGCTCTTGTTGATTTTGTTTCATCTCATTCTTTTCATCCAATCATCTCACTCGTTTTCTTTCATGTTTTCCTCTTTTAGAATGCCTCCTCGACGCGATCCTCGAACTTTTACTATTGAAGAGATCGCAGCCCTGGTTTCTCAGCAAGTGGCTGCTGTACTTCCCGGGGTTGTAACTCAAGTCCACGATATATTTAACAACAACGGCAATAACAACAACAATAACGCACACTGTAATTTCAAGAATTTCAATTCTGCAAAGCCGCTTAAGTTTTCTGGGTCGCAAGGAGCAACTGCGCTCCTACGGTGGTTTGAAAGTATCGAGAGCACATTCTTACATGTGCAGTGTCAGAATGCGCGTAGGGTTGAATTTGCTTCAAGCGTGTTTGAGAAGCGAGCGCTTACCTGGTGGAATGGTATTGAGCGCGATAGGGGTGCCGAAGTGGCGTTGGCACAGACATGGGAAGAGCTTCGGGCTCTCATGATGAAGGAGTTTTGTCCCCGTCATGAAATTCGAGTTTTGGAACGAGAGTTTGATGACTTAAAGCAAGATGGGGCTGAACACCGTGCATACACGGATCGTTTTGAAGAACTCAGTCTATTGTGTCCCACCATGGTTACCCCTCCAGATAAAGCGATCGAGAGGTATATTGATGGGCTACCCGATTCTATTCTGGAGATTTTGACTGGTGTAAATCCTACTACCCTTCGCCAAGCTATCGAGTTGTCTGCTACCCTCACTGAGACTCTAGTCAGGAAGGGTAAACTCACCCGCAAGGGTGATAAAAAGAAGGAGACTAATTCTGAGAAAAACAAGAATAAGGGAAAGGGTAAGTCTATTTCAGATATTCCTGTCGTTCGGGATTATTGTGAAGTATTCCCTGAAGATTTACCTGGTCTACCTCCAGCACGCCAAGTCGAGTTCCGCATTGATCTCGTACCTGGTGCAAATCCCGTTGCCAGAGCTCCATATCGTCTTGCACCATCTGAGATGCAAGAGTTGTCTAAACAGCTTCAGGAGCTCTCTGATAAAGGTTTTATCCGTCCTAGCTTTTCCCCTTGGGGTGCTCCCGTTCTTTTTGTCAAGAAGAAGGATGGATCCTTTAGGATGTGTATCGATTATCGTGAGCTTAACAAGCTTACCATCAAGAATCGATATCCCCTACCTCGCATCGACGACCTCTTTGATCAGTTACAAGGCGCTTCTTATTTTTCGAAGATCGACCTGCGTTCTGGATATCATCAACTTCGGGTGCAAGAAGAAGACATTCCGAAGACAGCGTTCCGTACTCGTTATGGGCATTATGAATTCACAGTCATGCCATTCGGTTTGACTAATGCTCCTGCTGTTTTCATGGACTTAATGAATAGGGTCTGCAAACCTTATTTGGATCAGTTCGTCATTGTTTTTATTGACGATATCTTGATTTACTCTAAGACGCGAGCTGATCACGAGCAGCATCTTCGTCTTACTCTTGAACTCCTAAAGAAAGAGCAACTTTTCGCCAAATTCTCCAAGTGCGAATTTTGGCTTAAAGAAGTTCAATTTTTGGGACACATTATCAACGAACGAGGTGTTCATGTAGATCCCTCCAAGATCAGTGCGATTAAGGATTGGGATACACCTTCTACTCCTACTGAAGTTCGTTCATTTCTTGGTCTAGCGGGTTATTATCGCCGCTTCATTGAAAACTTCTCTAAGATTGCAGTTCCTCTAACTGCTCTAACTCAGAAGAAAATGCCCTTTTACTGGGGATTCAAACAAGAGGAAGCTTTTCAACACCTGAAGCAGAAGCTTTGCGATGCGCCTGTTCTATCATTGCCTGAGGGTGATGATGATTTTGTCGTGTATTGTGATGCATCGAAATTGGGTCTTGGCTGTGTTCTTATGCAAAGGAACAAAGTCATAGCCTATGCATCGAGGCAATTGAAGATACATGAGAAGAACTACACCACTCATGATCTTGAGTTGGGTGCAGTTGTCTTTGCTCTCAAGATCTGGAGACACTATTTGTATGGTACAAAATGTGTGGTTTTCACTGATCACAAAAGTCTTCAGCATATCTTCAACCAGAAAGAACTCAACATGAGACAACGACGTTGGGTTGAGCTTTTAAACGACTATGATTGCGAAATTCGCTACCATCCTGGTAAGGCGAATGTCGTAGCTGATGCATTGAGTCGTAAGGAACGTACTAAGCTTCATTGTGTACGTGTTCAATCTGTTATTCAAGCTCGATCCGATATTCAAGCACGTATTTCTCAAGCTCAACAATCTTGTGTTTCACAAGGATTGATGGATAAGGAATTTCCCTATCACATAACGCCTGCTCTTGAACTGAAGGACAATGGATCGTATTACTTCATGGACCGTTTGTGGGTCCCAAGCCAGGATGATCTTCGTGCCTTGCTTATGGATGAAGCCCATAAGTCTCGTTATTCTATTCATCCGGGCTCAGATAAAATGTATAAGGATCTTCGTATTCACTATTGGTGGCCTGGTATGAAGAAAGACATTGCCTTATACGTATCAAAATGCCTTACTTGTCTTAAGGTTAAGGCTGAACATCAGCGTCCTTCCGGTTTATTGGAACAACCAGAGATCCCAGTTTGGAAATGGGAAAACATTACTATGGATCTAGTTACCAAACTCCCGCGCACAAAGAAAGGTCATGATGCCATCTGGGTAGTCGTTGATCGTCTTACAAAGTCAGCACATTTCTTGCCAATCCGCGAGGATTTTCCTACTGACAGACTTGCTCAAATCTATGTAGATGAAATTGTGGCTCGACATGGTGTTCCTTTGAACATCATTTCTGACAGAGATGCTCGTTTCACTTCTCATTTTTGGAGAACCATGCAATCTGCTATGGGAACCCAACTTAATCTGAGCACAGCTTATCATCCGCAAACGGATGGTCAATCTGAGAGAACAATCCAGACTCTGGAGGATATGCTAAGAGCTTGTGTGATCGATTTTGGTGGTAGCTGGGATTCACATCTTAAATTGATTGAATTCTCCTACAACAACAGTTATCACACTAGCATCGGAATGGCTCCTTTCGAAGCTCTCTATGGTCGAAAATGTCGTTCACCAGTCTGCTGGAATGAGATTGGCGAGGCTCAACTTACTGGACCTGCCCTCATTTTAGAGACAACTGACAAGGTCAAGAAAGTTCGTGATAACCTTCAGGCAGCTAGAAACCGTCAGAAGATTTACGCGGACCCAAAACGCAAAGCCTTTGAATTTCAAGTCGGTGATCGAGTATTACTTAAGGTCTCACCTTGGAAAGGTGTGATCAGATTTGGAAAGAAAGGAAAACTTGCACCTAGATACGTTGGACCATTCAAGATCGTCGAAAGAATCGGAAAGGTAGCCTACAGACTTGAGTTACCTCCGGAACTGGGAAATGTTCATCCAACTTTTCACGTATCAAATCTCAAGAAGTGTACAGCTGATGAGAACTACTCCATACCGCTTGACGAAATTCGTGTTGGCAAAACACTGAAATTTGTTGAGAAACCAGTGGAAATCATGGAACGTGAAGTCAAGTGGCTTAAACGCAAGCGCATTCCTTTGGTCAAAGTTCGCTGGGAAGCTAAACGTGGACCTGAGTTTACTTGGGAACGCGAAGACCAAATGAAGGCGAAATACCCACATCTTTTTCCACGAGTTTCCTCTAAATAAATTTCGGGACGAAATTTCCACAAGTAGGGGAGACTGTAACAACTGTGCTTGTAATCACTATGAACAGTTCTGTTATCAATAAACCAATGTTATTTGATCACAATGTTTGTTTTGTTATGTTTTACATTTTTCATGTTTTGACTTTTATGTAATTTCAAACTCTACATCGCTTTCTGGAGAGTTATACGCAAACTAGTGCGTAAACGTACTCAGTTTAATGCGAGAAATACTCCGGAACATCATCATATACTCAACATACCTTAAATAACCTTTAAATAACTTAGAAATAAGTTTTGAAGGCATTGGTATGGCAAAAACAAGTTAATTCGTTTACAGGGACTAAATATGACAAACTGCGAAGGTATGTCAATTTAAACTGTAACGAACATTCCGGAACATAACCATAAGTTAAACACACCTTAAATATCCTTTACATAGCTTAGAAATAGGCTTTGAGGGGTTCGGTGTGCTAAAATAAACTTTTGGGTCATTCAGGGACTAAAAGTGTCAAAAAGTGCACAAGTTTGCATTTTCGCGCATAACTTACGTTCTGAATACATCTGGACATCCAAAAATTTATGAGAGCATGACTATATTATATTTTAGTGTTCGCCTTAAGAAAAATCCATTCGTTTCGTCATTTGGATCGTTTTTCGCGCTTATGCGCATTCCGTCGTAATTAAGCGAACATCGCGTTCGTACGGCCAAACGAACCGACATCCGAGATATTTTTGAACATGTTTTAAGTTCCCTATACTTTAACTTCATTTAAGAGCTTTGAAATGGGGTTAACGGGCCTTAAACGTGTCAAAAATGGCCTAAATACAGTTCAGGGACCAAAACTGTAATTCTGCCAAAGTTCACCCATACGATGCGTATGGTATATATACCATACGATGCGTATGGGGTCTCCAGACCAGGTGCAATGTTTAAACAGCTGTTAACAGCTGCAAACCACTCCTAATCCCAATGCCAAGTGTTGATCTCTTATGGTGAGTGACCAAATGAGCCACCATAAGCTTCCGACACTTGTACGGGTGAGATCAAGGCACGTTTCCCGATAAACGATCCTAACGGTGGTGCATTTACTATAAATACCCATCCATACTCAACACAAAAACCCACAAATCTGATTAAGGAAGCTCTAAGTTGGAACCTTCGTTTCATACCTGAGCTATTTTAATCTGGGTTAGCATTCAGGGACCCTTCGTAAGTATTCTTTCGTTCTTTTCCTTATTATTTACTGCTTTTCGAGTCAGAAAGTCAAACTTTGTTTGACTTTCAGCGTTGACCAGTAATGGTCAATGCGAAGTTCGTTAGAACTTCGCAACGTGATTGTAATCACGATGGTCATAGTCCCTTGGGACTATGCCTACTGATTACCACGTTGTTTAGGGTCGTAGGGTAGGCGATCTAATAAATCGCCTATACCTTCGAACCCGACCCAGTTTGGTCGATCATTAGGATCTGACCAAATACGTTAGGTGACCATAGTGTAGGGAATAACCTTCCGAGGTTATACCTTATGGTCACGACGTTTAAGTAGTTGTATGATAGGTAGTTTATATGCCTTAGGTAAATTACCAGAATACCCTTTTCATACATAATTGGTAATTAAGCATATGTAACCTAAACTTTTGTCACGTAACTGATTTTGTAACATGTTTAGGCATATAATACTTGTCATAGGACTAGTTAGGCGGTCCGAACGCGTTTCACGCGCACGACGCGTTAAAGTAGCATAAGCTTCCTAAACGGGTCGTAATGGGTCGTAAACAATTATGTTAGGTTTCATTTAGTATGTAGGCTTTGTTAAACCAAATGACACGAGTCTCTACACTCGTTTGGTTTACGAAACCTCATTCTATCCAATCATCCGATTAAGGTCCGGTTATTAACATAGTTACCTATATTAGGTGCCGTTTGATTCCGAGATCTCTAGCATTACTTGGTGATTATCTTTATACATCTGAGCAATCTCAAGTGAGTACATAGAACCCCCTCTTTTAAATGTTTTCAAGGTGTTTATGTGAGTACATAGACCCCTCTTTTACTGTTTTCCAAACTGTTTTGGGGTGGAACACATGTGCCTACTTGTTACTTTCATGTTTTTCCTGTTTTCACATCATATACCGACTATGTTTGTTAGTACATTATAGTACATGATTTCATTACTTTTCTGCTATGTATGTTGACTGATAACATGCTAAGCACATTGATTTACATGACTTTTCTGCTACGTATGTTGACTGATAGCATGCTAGCACATTGATTTACATTACCTTTCTGCTACGTATGTTGACTGATAGCATGCTAGCACATTGATTTTACAAGACTTTTCTACTTTGTATGTTAACTTAGCATACTTAGTACATTGTTTTCATATGACATGTATACAACTACTATGACATTTGGTTTGCACAAACGGGTCTTTATTACGTTCATTAACATTTGCTACGCCGCTCGGGAGTAAGTAGTGGTACCATAGGACTTGACAAATCCCATTCCTGACATCCCGGGTTTGTTTGGATGTAAGGAATGACTGAATCCGAATACAATTCTTTTGATAACCTTGACTGAAAGGGTTATCCGACTGTCTCAAGGCTTGAATGTATGCGTTAACTTACCACATAAATGTTCGTATCAATGTATCATGCATCACTTTACAAAGCATAACTTTTTGATATAATCAAAATACTTTGTTTTGTACATTTTTACTTATGGTTTAAGTAGTCTTATTTTACTTACCATACATATCATTTTGGTTATACATTACTTGACTACTTTTGGACTATCAACATTTGACATGGTTTATACAAGGACTTTTGACTATTGGTTTAAACATAGACATTTGACTTGGATATTTGACATAGACATTTTTACATGATTTACATCTTGACATGAACATTTTACATTGTTTGGTTTGGCTTGATTAAGTGATTAAGTAACGATGCGTGTGTAATATGATACAAGCATGGTGGATACGCCGCTGGTACTTCCTATATATAAGTGTTTGTATGGTATTATATATCGTAGCGTTATTTGAATCATTTCAGTTTTATACATAGAACATTTCATACAAATAACATACTTTTCACAATACATTGTTTTACAAACAACTTATCTTATACAAACTCAGTTTACAATGGTTATCCATTTAACCATACACTATTCTCTTATTTATACATATCATCTGATCTTATCGTTTTTCAAGTGATTTACAAAACAAAACAAATCAAATTACAAGGTTCATGACGAAATATTTTCTCAAACACAAGTCATGAATCTTATTTTCACAAACCTATGTATCTCACAGGCATTTTTATGCTGACGTACCTATTTTCACATGTGTTTTCAGGAGCTTTTCCATAGGATGTTGATCATGATACTAGGGCGGACCTGTGCCTTAGAGACTTTAAAAGAAGATAGACTATGTTTAATTATGTTCTGAACTCTTAAATTTCCTGTTTGAAACAATGTAACACCTTTGTTTATAAATAAAATACAACTTTGTTTGCCATGGATTTGAAACAATTAATTCTGTCGCAACACGCCCCGATGTTTCCGCCGCGATTTGTTGTTCTACGCGGTCGGGGTGTGACAAAAACAGGTCTTGTTGTGCCTTTTGACTGTAAGGACTCGGTTCAACGTATAACATGCAGAGGCCACAGCTTCAGTCCAGAATGGAATCGGCAATTGTGACTCTACCAACATAGTCCTAGCAGTCTCGATCAATGTGCGGTTCTTACGTTCAGCGACGCCATTCTGTTGAGGAGTATAAGCTGCACTAAATTCGCGAAGAATACCTTTTGAAGTGCAAAACTCCGCCATGGCATGATTTTTGAATTCAGTACCATTGTCGCTACGTATCCTCCTAACCTTCAACTTATATAGATTCTCAATCTGAATGATCAAGTTTTTGATAATACCGAAGGTTTCACTCTTGTGTGCCATGAACGCCACCCAAGAAAATCTTGAATAATCATCAGTTATCACGAGGCAGTATTGATCATTCCTAATACTTTTGTGCTTGACAGGACCAAACAAATCCATGTGCAAACGTTCAAGAGGAACAGCCACCGTGTTGATTTTCTTTGTAGGATGTCGCTTCTTCGTTTGTTTTCCTTTCTGGCACAAGACACAGATGTCTTGAAGATGGAAGTTTTTAAGAGGAACACCATTCACTAATTCATTTGACACCAAATGATTCATTTTGCGTAAGTGAATGTGACCCATTCGTCTGTGCCAAGAGATTGAGTCTTTTTCTGTGGCTTTGGAAACGAAACAAGTTGCTTGTGCAGACGTTGTGATAGCTTGGCTCATATCAAGGACATACAGATCATTTATCCTTGGAGCCGACAAGAGAATCCATTCTTTCGGAATTTTGAAGCCGGGTTTCAGCACATAACATCCATTTGCATCAAAGTGTACTGAGAACTGCTTATCACAAATTTGAGAAACACTAAGAAGATTGTGATCAAGTTGTTGTACAAAGTTGATCTTATCAAAGCTAACAACCCCGTTGGAAATCATTCCTTCACCCGTAATATATCCGCCTTTATCTCCAGCAAAAGCAACATAACCTCCTCTAATAGATTTAACGTCGTAGAGAAGCTTCATGTCGCCTGTCATGTGCCTGGATGCCCCACTATCAACAATCCAATGACTACTGATAGTTCCTCCTGGAACACCCTGCACATGAACTCACATAATTAGTTGGAGATGGGGACCCAAGCCATTGTGGTCTTGGGTCTTCCATTTTCATCAACAATAATAACTTCTATTCTTTGATGATTTGAAAATTGTGATGGTCCCCCTGAATTTGTGGTCAATTTAGGTTTCCATGTCTGTTGAGTTTTACCAGTTTGATTGTTTAACAATTTAACTTCGTGATTGTTTGAAGTTTTTGAAAATTTTGAGTTTTCTGGCTTAACTGAAACAGATTGTTTTTGAACCACATCAGTTTTAAGTGCCTTTTCAATCACCTTGACTTGTTGGCGTTTCTGTTTCTTTTCCCTTTCTTTTACAAGGCGGGAATCTTGTTTTACAGAAACAGATCGCTTTTGGTGATTTCGTTCACGGGGATCATCTTCTTTGGCTTTTAATTTATGAAGATACGGACAATTTCGAATTATATGTCCAATTGTACCACATTCAAAACATGATCTTCGTTCAACAAACCCCGAAGTATCATGTGATCGTCTTGCCGATGATGAACTTTGTGATCCCGAGGTACTAGGTTTTGAACTATTTGGTTCATTCCTTTTCATCACTGTTGCTTTCTTGACAAAATCTAAGATAGATTGATTTTCAAATGTTTCAATTTTGTCCGTTCCCTTTGATTTCACAAAGTTCACATTCTTGTTCTTCTTCTGATTCGGCTTCCTTTGAGTTTGAGTCGGTGTTTTTCCTTTTGGTTTGGTATGATTTTGCTGTTTTTGCACTGTTGGTAATTTTTTATTGCCATATTGTTTTCAAATTTCGGCCTTTGGAATAGGAGGGCACTGTGTTACTGTAACATGTGATCCTGTCTTTCCCAAAAACTTATTTGTCGAATTTTCAAAGACTTTACTGATCAATGATTGATTAACATTTTTAATAGGAAAATCTTTGTCTGAATAAATTTTATCATCACCAACAAGAGTGTACAGCAAATCCACACTCTCCGACTCTTTTGCAGACGAGGACTCAATTGCAACAGTCTTAGCGGGTTTTGCAGGAGGATCACACAGAATATGATTCTCAAGAGGTATGTCCTCTTCTTTGATTACCGCATCAGACTTTGCTGAATCAGTATCATCATATTCATCATCAGAAGAATCAGTATCCTCACTGTATATCACAACTGGAGGAACCTGATTCGGTTCAGCAGAAGACACACATGTATCTGCTGACACATCTGAATCTGATGATACCTCTTTCTTGTATCCGAGTCCTGCTGCAAATTCATTAACATCTAGAGGAACAGATGGTTCAAAGAAAGTTTTATCCTCCTCGTCAGGCATGGCATCATAATTGTGTCTTACAGGTGGTGGACATTTCTTGTAACCTATGCATGTGACATCCCGTTTCTCTTTCTGAACGTCAATGATGTGATCCAACACATAGCTAGAGCTCAAATAACTGTCTAGCTTAAGTTGGATCGCCTCACTTTCAGTTTTCACACAAGCCATTTCCTTTTGCATTACCTCAAGACGAGTTATATACAAATTAATGTCAGTTTGTTTTCTGGAAACCATTTTAGTTAATTTGGTTTTATCTTTCTTTAATTTTTCAATTACCGATTTAAACTCCTTTTCATGGTTTTCATAAAACATGTTGGCTTCAGTGCACTTCGAAAGATCAACGGTCAACTTCTGATTGTGAATGAATGTCACATCATATTTCTCTTGCAAAGCCTCGTGTTTACTTTGCAATTCACACCACTTATCATTCAATGAAACATGTTTGTCTTGCAAGTCAAACAAACTAGCTTGTAAAGCATCATGTTTGCCTTGCAACTCAGACATGCTTGTCTCTAAATCAGCACATTTAACACTTAATCTATCACAATTATCACAAACAACAGCAGTGGGTTCATCGACACATACCTGACTTGATGAACTGTCGACATTAGCCATAAAGGCTGAATGGAGAGAAGACGAAGAATAAGCAGCTTGATCCACCAAAATAGATCTTCTTTGAATTCCTGCTGCAGATTCTTCCAAAAGCTCATCAATAACTGCATCGACTGACGCACTTGATGTCTCATCCACATGATCATCACCTGAACTCGAGGATTCTTCATCTGAACTTCTACTATAACCAGAAGAGTCTTCATCTTCAGAAGATTCATCACCATTGGTGGAAGATTCTCCACCACTGGCGTGTTTAAGATCCTTGACAATTTCAGCAAAACAAGCTGTTCCATCTGGAGCATCATATCCCAACTGAATTGACCAATCACAACCTTTATCTACTTGAACCACAAGTGCCTGGTTGGCATTTGATGGTCCTGCTTGACTCTGGTTGTTGACAGGCACCAATGTTCGCTCATTGTTCCTTACTTGGTTCTGATTTGCCCTGTTGCCTTGACCTCTGAAAGGATTCTGGTTTCCGTGTTGAGATGGCCTCGTACATTCACGTTTGAAATGACCACATTCACCACAATTGAAGCACTTAACAGCCTGCTTATCAAACCCATACTTGGTGTCTTTCTTGCTTTCCAAGCTGGTTCTGCCAGTTCTTTCCATGAAATCCTTTGCTCGCCTAACAGCACTGGCAAAGGCCCACTTGATGTCCATCATCTCCATCTCCTCTTTATCGATCTGCTGATAGTCTTCTTGTGTCAGATTAATGTTACCAATCTGACCTTCCACTAATCCATAGTATGCGCTCACCAAAGTGTTTAGCAGCTCCATGTGTTCCTTTGCTACTTCCACACTGACTTTAGAAAAGCTTGAGGTGTCGAGCCGTACTGTATTTGGCTTTGATTGCTGACCAGCAGATGATGTGCTTCCATAACACGCTTGCTGTTGAGAAGGAAGTGGATTCCCATACATGTCTGTTGGTCCGGTAGATTGAACAGGTAATGGATTTCCGAACATGTCTGTTGGTCCGGTAGATCGAACAGGTAATGGATTTCCGAACATATCAGTTGCTCTGATAGGTCGTTGGCTTTGCTGTTGTGATACTGGTTGAGGAACTGGTTCAAGCGGATTTCCATACATGTCTGTTTTTGGAGGGACCGGAACTTGGATAGTATTGCCATACATGTCAGTGCTAGACACAAAGGCTGTTTGAATTGGAGCATGTGAAGAAGGTTTTGTAGAAGTGCTAGAAGTTCCATAATACATTTCAGGATTTTGTGGCACTGGAACTCTTTTTGCCTTGAGAGTTTCTTCCTGATTCTTGTTTTCCAGGAGTTGAACAAAGTCATTGAAGCTTGTTGTAGCTAAAGTGCCATTATACTTCATGATTTCCAAGAAAGTATTCCATTGAGGTGGCAACGCATCTGCAAACTTTTTCACAATCTCTGCTGAAGCTGTAACAACCTCAAAATTTGACAATTCAGTCAGCAAATGATTAAATCGACTCGTCAAGTCTCCTAAAGATTCATTCTCCATACAAGTAAAACCATCAAACTCTTTCTTTAGCAGGTCTTTTCTCAATTGACGTGTCGCTTCATTTCCTACGCCCCTTGTCTTCAATGCATCCCACAACCTCTTCGTTGTCTTGTAACTGACAAATTGATGATAAATATCTTTACTTAACGCCTGAGTAAGAATGGCATATGCCTTCTTTTCCAAATCATAGACCTTCTTCTGAGTAAGAATGGCAAGTGTCTAAAGTGTCTCCAAAGAAGTGAACACAATACATGGGTATATATACCCGTCACAGCATGTCTGGTCGAAGGATCAGATAGACTGATCGAAAGATCATCTATCGACCTGAAACACATCGAAGGATCCACATATACCTCGAAGGATGATATCCTTCGAGGTTCATCCATCGAAGGTTATCTTTCGAGCTCATCGAAGGATATAAACAATCCTTCGATGACACATCCTTCGACCCAGACACATTACAAACAATGTTCTAACTGTTTGGCCAAGTCAAACCGGAGGATGGTTGACTTGGTCAAACTTACAGGACTAACAAAGACATCGTTTGGTATCATGACAAAATACAGACAAAGTACAGACACAAGTGCACCAACATTACTTGAAAAATGCACTGAATTAAGAGGCCAACGCAGATTCATTGATATATTTCGCCAATCCCCTGAGCTTAATGCAAAAACCTCAGCTTTCAAATCGATTTCATACAGACCGTGAACATATGTAATCTTGATGACCTTGGGGTCACAAGTTCTAGGACAAACCCCAAAACCAACAACATCGAATTCAGGCAACACTATACCAACAGACTTCCTAATTGATGGATTCCAAAGGACAGTCTTGAACTTTCTGTTTCGACTTATGGTATGACCTTACAAACACACCAATCCGTGAGAGCAATCCAGCACTGAAAAAATCCTAAGGCACCTAACAGTTATCGGAACCCAAGGGAAAAACTTTTAAATTGGGAAACTATCATCATCAGCAATCGAAACATATACGTCCTTAAAGTCTTCTTTGTAGTTGATCAGTAGATGATGCGGCTGAGCATGGTTGAGGGTGTGATGAATGATAAATTGAGAGCTATCCATCAGAGACTTCCATTGCTTTGAAACCGATCTGAACCTAATCAACGATTTGACAGGAACAACTCTTTTGATGATTTCCGCTTGGATTTCGAACGGAATGTTGTCAGACATTTTCACATCGATTTTGATTTTGATTTTGATTTGGGGTTTCAACGATAGAACTTGCAACCTAGGTGTAAACAAGCAGATGAGAATGAGGGCACACATCCAAGCGGCACCAGCCCTGGCAGGATCCGGCGGTGTATCAAGACCTGTATGAAATGTATCCGTGGGGAAATATATAATGAGGCCTACAATTGTATGCATTGTATTAATATTCTTTAGTAATAAAATATGTCTTTCTAAACAAAGAAATAAAACACTGACAACAAATATTAGAATTAAAAAAATATATGCACAATGAACATAGGCAATATTACTCAATGAAGAACGAATCAGTCCCAAGATATTTGCTATGTTCTGTGCACGGTTAGTAAATTTCAATTGTTGTTGCTAAAAAACCATTATGGTTACATACATGTTCCATTATCAGTTGACCATTATTCCTAAATCCAATCATTTTATAACATAATGAATATCTACTGCCTTAGAACTGACAGACAGTGTGGAATTTTAGATCACCATTATTGCTCATTATACATACATCGCAAGCTAGGGCTCTTTTAGTGTAACCAAGCATAGCAAGTGACTCCTTAAGCTTGATACACACACACACACGGGTGGATATAACCAAGTATGACATGTCTATCCTCACTACCCAGTAGTGCACATATATAGAGAGAGACACGCACAGATAAACACGAGACCTATCATGAGATGCAAGGATATATGAAAAGACTAGAACCAATCTAACCCAACCACAATGATCCTTGCTATAAAACTAAATAGAAAACAACAGATGTATAACGAGGATGTTTGTGATCTTCACATGTATGATTGCACAAAAATGTTATGAGATGTATACTTGTGGAAAAAAAAGATCTTTTTTGAAAGCAATTAAATATTAGCATGTAGAAATACCAGCGGGTGGCTGGGTTGAAATCAGCAGTGGCGAAGCTTGAATGAAAACTCGGCGGGGGCCGGACTCTTAAAATCCAAATTGGTGGGGGCTGTGCTCTTAAAAATCCAGTTTTACACTAAAAAATATTTTTTTTTTCAAAAATTTCGGTAAAATTTAACACTATGAGCAAATGACAGAATCAGAGTGATAAAATTTTCGGAATATCAGTACAACCATCTAGATAAACACCACATCCTAAATGCATGAGAACACCCTAGCTAGATCAACTTTCAGCCAAAGATTAAGAATTTGGATCACAGAATGACAGAATCAGAGTGGTTAAGCAGAAGTAGTGATTCTTTGTAGGAGGTCTTCATGGTATACGAGTTAAAGGCGACAGACACCGGAAGATGATTGCTGTTTTCTGTTTAGGAGTCGTAAATTTCAAGTGCTGTTACTGGTCAATTATTAGGCCTCATACTTACATGCTCCATTATCATTTTACCATTATTCCCAAATCCAATTATTCTATCATACTTTCGCTTAAAATTAACGGTGAATAGTTTTATAAACCTGGATTTTGATCAGCAGTTCTTATCATGGTCCATACATCACAAACCAGGGCAGCCTCAGTGTCCACAAGCACAGCAAGCGAACCTTTAAAGTTAAAGATGTACGGATATCTAGAGTGTGCTAAACATTCCGGAAGCTCTACCTCACTGAATTCTTCACTTGTCAAATCAAATGAAATAATTCGACGGGGAAGAGTATCAAAAGCAATCCAATGAATAACCCCATCTATAACAACAGGCATATTTGAAAAATTCAGTGGCCAATTGTAGGTCCCTCGGAGGTTGAGGTGCAACCTAATCCTTGTTATATCTAACACACTAGCGAGTGCGGAATCCAAGCTAGCATGCAAACCGGGAGTTTATACGAGAACAAGAGCAACAAACACAACACACAATCTTCACCGATTAACACCACTTGTATTAATACGTATGAAAGATCAGTTACAAGCTCAATGTTTACAAAAGTATTCTGTAAACTCTCTCTCTCGTGTGTGTTCTCTCTTCTAAGTGTCTTCGTGTCTATCTTTCAAGCTCTAAATGAAGTGAACACATTACATGGGTATTTATACCCGTAACAGCTAGTCTGGTCGAAGGATCAGATAGACTGATCGAAAGATCATCTATCGACCTGAAACACATCGAAGGATCCACATATACTTCGAAGGATGATATCCTTCGAGATATCCTTCGAGCTCATCCATCGAAGGTTTATGTTTCGAGCTCATCGAAGGATATAAACAATCCTTCGATGACACATCCTTCGACACAGACAGATTTCAACCATTGTCTAACTGTTTGGCCAAGTCAAACCGGAGGATGGTTGACTTGGTCAAACTTACAGGACTAACAAAGACATCGTTTTTGTATCATGACAAAATACAGACAAAGTACAGACACAAGTGCACCAACAAACTCCCCCTTGGCTGTAGCTTTGTCTTGTAGGTCTTTGTCTCGATCTTTGTCTCAATCTTTGTGTCTTCAAGTCTTTGACGTCCTTTCAAGTCTTCAATGTCGGAGGATCTTTAAAGTCTTCACGTCTTGAAAGCAGAAAGTGTACCAACAAACTCCCCGATTCATGTAGGAAGTGTGTTGACAAACTCCCCCTTAACATAAGCTCCCCCTTGAGTTATGCTCGTGAAATACTTGTTCTTTATGAATTGAGATCCTTGTGGTATTGATGATGGTCAGCGGCAACTCGATCATCTTCATCACTTGAGTGCCTTCACGCCGTGTCTTCATTCCGAAGCTTGTCATCGACCATGTTCTCCTTGCCTTTAGAATCTGCACATGCAAGAAATCTAAACGCGTAATGAGAACAACTGCTTGGAATATAGTAAGCAAACGACACACATGTGACCATTGTTCAATCAAACACCGTCCGACAGTTTGAAAGTTTAATAAAATTTATCAATTTCGGTTTTTCACTTTCAAAAACTTGCAAATTTCGACCGTTTATGAAGATATAATCGTTTCGGTTTTCGTTCAGGTTTCAGGTAACGAAGACTCGAGCTCCAACATCGTACGATCGAAAATAAAATAGAAATAAAATCTTTTTGGCTTTTAGAAAGTTTATATTAAAACACACCTAAAATCTTTTTGGACTTTTTGAATATTTCAAATTTAAAGACTGAAAGCAGTAAATAAATATATACAAAGATGCAGAAACTGAAAGCATTAAATAAATATTTACAGACATTCTTTTTGTGAGTTTCGAGGGTAAGAGAATCATATCAGTGTATGGTCATGCCAAAACGCTCTTGTTGTTCTTTTAGTTAACATTAAGATAAGCATCCTATAACAATTATCGGTATTGTTGTCCACATAAGCTCAACTTATCAGATGTAATCATGGCGAGGGGATACATTAAGGTATGATTTATACTTACCGACCGGTGTTCATCCACATCACGACACATTCCCGTATCAAGGTATGCACGAGGGTTCATCTTACCGGTGAGTATACCGATTATCATCTGTTTGACCGTATAAGATGTGAGATTCTCACTTATTTTGATTTGAAAACAAGCCCTATGTGATATAATCACTTATTGATGAGGAACTTGATTTTCATATGCATGAGGGCACAGGAGCAAGTCCGTGAACAGGTCAGTACTTTCGTACAGCAGAGAGACGAACTTGACTCCCCGATAGATGTGATATTTTATCACTTATTTTGAGGGACATGTGATTGTTTATCACTTATTGAGGTCGTATGCAGTATGTACACGTATGTATGGTATCATGGAAGATCTAGACTTGCGTCCCCGTTATTTTTCGGTAAAAGATACAACCATGATACCCAGATGATAAGCAGCATAAAGACCGAATATCTCAGAACCTCGGCAATCTCTCAAACGAAATTTCGGTACTAAGACCATATGCCAATGAGTGGTTCCCACCTGGTCTTCAGTCGATTTAAGTTTATATCACCCTGCACACTTTAAAATGATTGTGAGCCTACCGATACATCTTATATAGAGCTGCTTATCGTTTTTCATTTAAGGTTTAAAGAAGTTTAGACAGACCACTGATGTACTATCATTTTCTCTTTTGCTTGCCAGGAAACTCATTTTTGTTTTTCTATTGTTTTTGTGTTTTTGAAATTTTTCGATGTTTTTGGATTTTCAAATTTTGGATTTACTCCCCCTAAAATCAACAAACTAAGCTAAAATTTAAAACACAAAGGTATTTACAAAAATGATTTTCCGATGTTGGTTTTACTCTTGCTTGACCTTAATGCCGTTTACCAATAATAAATAGTCAAATCTTGATTTGTCAAATGCTTTGGTAAAAAGGTCGGCACGTTGGTCATCGGTGCGGACCATGACAACATTGATGAGTTTCATAGTGAAACAATCACGTGTGAAGTGATATTCGAGATCAATGTGTCTGGCCAAAGAGTGCTGTATGAGAGGATAATAATTCATAAAGCAGCTAAAATATCAACAAGTATAGGAGAGATTAGAAATTTAAAACCGTATCCTGCAACTGCTTCGTGCATTGCCAGGAATCTGAGCGCTCTCCCAAACTGGATATCCACCCGGTGTGGATTTCAAAGTCGATTTTGTAGCTACTGAGAAATCTCTTCACAGCAACAAGATCATAAACCTCTGGGTCCGGCTGGTCTTCCATATTGCACCAGCGAAGGTCTTTGTCTTTCTCTTTCAGAAGTAGTGTGCGGTTGTTCAATCCACGCCAAGGCATCCGCACACCCGGTGTAGTTTGTTCAACAAACACATTCTCTTCAATCTCACCGTAGAGAAAAGTACCCTACACGTTCATCTTGTGGACTTTGAACTTCTTGTGGAAGAAAAATCCATGAATCTTCGAAAAGTTTCAGACGTGCTACAGGCGCGTACTTTTCATTGGAATCTTTCCTGAGGACCCGATCAAAAACCATAACAACCAAATTTTGGCACATATTTCATCTGGTCGAAATTTTCAACTTCATTCAACCACATTCTTTCACCATCAGACATTTCTGTCTTCTTTTCTTCTCTCTCCATCAATGGCAACAATATTCTCCTTGGTTACAACAATGTTTCGGAGCCTAATGTCGCCGATCTTGTGCATGGACGCTCCACTATCAACAATCCTAAGACTATCAATAGTTCCTCCTGGAACATCCTGCACACTCATTCAGAGATTAGTTGGAGAGGGGGACCCCAAGCCTTCACAGACTTGGGTCGTCCGTCATCATCGAGAATTGTAACATCCATTTCCCGATGATTCGGAATTGATGTAGCTCCCCCTGAAACACTTACAGGTTTTGGTTTCCAAATCTGTTTTTGTTTTTCATGTTTAACATCCGATTTAACAGATTTTGTTTGGGAAACCTCCGGTTTTAACTCCTTTTCAACATTTTTCCGTTGTTTCTTTCTCTGTTTCACTTCTTGTTGTTTAACAAGACGAGTGTCCTGTTTTGGTGAAACAAATCTTTTATGGTAATTGTTACCATGGGGGGCATCAACTTTTGCTTTCAACTTATGAAGATATGGACAATTTCGAATTATATGTCCAATTGTACCACATTCGAAACATGATCTTCGTTCAACAAATCCCGAAGTATCATGTGATCGTCTTGCCGATGATGAACTTTGTGATCCCGAGGTACTAGGTTTTGAACTATTTGGTTCATTCCTTTTCATCACTGTTGCTTTCTTGACAAAATCTAAGTTAGATTGATTTTCAAACTTTTCAATTTTGTCCGTTCCCTTAGATTTCACAAAGTTCACATTCTTTTTCTTCTTTTGATTCGGCTTCTTTTGACTTTGAGTCGTTGCTTTTCCTTTTGGTTTGGTATGATTTTGCTGTTTTTGCACTGTTGGTAATCTCTGATTTCCATATTGTTTTCGAACTTCAGCCTTTGGAATCGGAGGACACTGTGTTACTGTAACATGTGATCCTGTCTTTCCCAAAAACTTACTTGTTGAATTTTCAAAGACTTTACTGATTAATGATTGATTAACATTCTTAATAGGAAAATCTTTGTCTGAATAAATTTTATCATCACCAACAAGAGTGTACAGCAAATCCACACTCTCAGACTCTTTTGCAGATGTGGACTCGGTCGGAATAGTCTTAGCAGGTTTTGCGGGAGGATCACATAGAATATGATTCTCAAGAGGTATGTCCTCTTCTTTGATTATCGCATCAGACTTTTCCAAATCAGTATCATCAGATTCATCATCAGAGGAATCAGTATCCTCAATCACAACTGGAGGATTCTGATTCGGTTCAGCAGAAGACACACTTGTATCTGCTGACACATCTGAATCTGGTGATACCTCTTTCCTGTATCCGAGTCCTGCTGCAAATTCATTGACATCTAGAGGAACAGATGGTTCAAAGAAAGTTCTATCCTCCTCGTCAGGCATGGCATCATAATTGTGTCTCACAGGTGGTGGATATTTCTTGTAGCCTATGCATGTGACATCCCGTTTCTCTTTCTGAACGTCAATGATGTGATCCAACACATAGCTAGAGCTCAAATAACTGTCTAGCTTAAGTTGGATCGCCTCACTTTCAGTTTTCACACAAGCCATTTCCTTTTGCATTACCTCAAGACGAGTTATATACAAATTAATGTCAGTTTGTTTTCTGGAAACCATTTTAGTTAACTCGGTTTTATCTTTCTTTAATTTTTCAATTACTGATTTAAACTCCTTTTCATGGTTTTCATAAAACATATTGGCTTCAGTGCACTTCGAAAGATCAACGGTCAATTTCTGATTGTGAATGAATGTCACATCATATTTCTCTTGCAAAGCCTCGTGTTTGCTTTGCAATTCACACCACTTATCATTCATTGAAACATGTTTGTCTTGCAAGTCAAACAAACTAGCTTGTAAAGCATCATGTTTGCCTTGCAACTCAGACATGTTTGCTTCTAAATCAGCACATTTAACACGCAAACTATCACAGTTATCACAAACAACAGCAGTGGGTTCATCGACACATACCTGACTTGATGAACTGTCGACATTAGCCATAAAGGCTGAATGGAGAGAAGACGAAGAATAAGCAGCTTGATCCACCAAAATAGATCTTCTTTGAATTCCTGCTGTAGCTTCTTCCAAAAGCTCATCAATATTTGTATCGACTGACGCACTTGATGTCTCATCCACATGATCATCACCTGAACTTGAGGATTCTTCATCCGAACTTCTACTGTAACCCGAGCTGTCTTCATCTTCAGAAGATTCATCACCATTGGTGGAAGATTCTCCACCACTGGCGTGTTTAAGATCCTTGACAATTTCAGCAAAACAAGCTGTTCCATCTGGAGCATCATTTCCCAACTGAATTGACCAATCACAACCTTCATCTACTTGAACCACAAGTGCCTGGTTGGCATTAGATGGTCCTGCTTGACTCTGGTTGTTGACAGACACCAATGTGCGCTCATTGTTCCTTACTTGGTTCTGATTTGCCCTGTTGCCTTGACTTCTGAAAGGATTTTGGTTTCCATGTTGAGATGGCCTCGTACATTCACGTTTGAAATGACCACGTTCACCACAATTGAAACATTTAATAGCCCGCTTATCAAACCCATACTTGGTGTCTTTCTTGCTTTCTAAGCTGGTTCTGCCAGTCCTTTCCATGAAATCCTTTGCTCGCCTAACAGCACTGGCAAAGGCCCATTTGATGTCCATCATCTCCATCTCCTCTTTATCGATCGGCTGATAGTCTTCTTGTGTCAGATTAATGTTGCCAATCTGACCTTCCACTAATCCACAGTATGCGCTCACCAAAGTGTTTAGAAGCTCCATATGTTCTTTTGCTACTTCAACACTGACTTTAGAGAAACTTGAGGTGTCGAGCCGTACTGTATTTGGCTTTGATTGCTGACTAGCAGATGATGTGCTTCCATAACATGCTTGCTGTTGAGGAGGAAGTGGATTCCCGTATAAATCTGTTGGTCCGGTAGATCGAACAGGTAATGGATTTCCGAACATATCAGTTGCTCTGATAGGTCGTTGGCTTTGCTGCTGTGGTACTGGTTGAGGGACTGGTTCAAGCGGATTTCCATACATGTCTGTTGTTGGAGGAGGATTGCCATACAGGTTAGTTCTAGACACAAACGCTGTTTGAATTGGAGCGTGTGAAGAAGGTTTTGTAGAAGTGCTAGAAGTTCCATAATACATTTCAGGATTTTGTGGCACTGGAACTCTTTTTGCCTTGAGAGTTTCTTCCTGATTCTTGTTTTCCAGGAGTTGAGCAAAGTCATTGAAGTTTGTTGTAGCTAAAGTGCCATTGTACTTCATGATTTCCAAGAAAGTATTCCATTGAGGTGGCAGTGCATCTGCAAACTTTTTCACTATCTCTGCTGAAGTTGTTACAACCCCAATATTTGCCAATTCAGTCAGCAAATGATTAAATCTACTTGTCAAATCTCCTAAAGATTCATTCTCCATACAAGTAAAACCATCAAACTCTTTCTTTAGCAGGTCTTTTCTCAATTTACGTGTCGCTTCATTTCCTACGCCCCTTGTTTTCAATGCGTCCCACAACCTCTTCGTTGTCTTGTGACTGACAAATTGATGATAAATATCTTTACTTAACGCCTGACTAAGAATGGCATATGCCTTCTTTTCCAAATCATAGACCTTCTTCTGATCTTCCGTAAGATCGGCAAACGTAGCAGCAGATGAAGCGGCAACCTCTATTGTTTGATCAAAATCTGTGATGAAGCGCAACCACAATTCTGTATTTTGACCAAGGACGTATGTATGAAATCTATCAAACCATCCCGGATATTCACTTAAGTGCATCAACTTTGGAGGCCTATTCAAACTTCCCGTTTCACTCTCGCTTAACAAAATGCTTTGAACACTTGGAGTTTGATTTGATACGAATGCCCATTGACCGGTAGATATAGCATTAGCTTGCGAAGATGAATCCAGAGTCGGAGTACCATAATACATTTCTGTATTTATCGGAACACCCCACATCGAATTCATTTTTGATCAAGAAAAAGAATACCTGAAAATCACAAATTTGTTAAACATAAACAGACTAGGATCGAAGGATCAAGACTTGTTCGAAGGATCAACAGTGTTCGAAAGATCACTGTTGAATTTCGAACAATGATTTCGAAAGATTCTCCAATCGAAGGATCCTTATCTTTCGAAAAAGAACTACAGATCGATAGATGTATGCTTCGAAAAAAATTCCTTGGAACGAAGGATAAGTCACAGACTTCGAAGGATGTTCGAAGGATGATTATCTATCGAACCTCCTTTGATCGAAAGATGATCTTTCGACTTCGAAGGATATCCTTCGATCTGCACTGACACAGCAGACGAAAATGACAGGTTGGTGAAAAAGGTGATGGGTTGGTGAAATCTTTCGGCAGAAAGTATGGTCAGACCATCATTTTTACCAAAACCAAGATTTGAATAATAAAATATTACCAAAAATCGAAGGTTCTTTGCCAGAAACCGGTCACCGGAGTAAGCCGGAATTTGGCCGGAGATGACCAAAATTCTTAAAAACAAGTTTTTAAGTTACCCAACCCGTCCTTTAACACCCCCGGTAAGTTTAGAACACGTTTTAACGACAAGAACAGCGAGAAAAACACTGAAAACGGTTTCTAAACCATGTGAGTTTTTTTTTTTTTTCAAAACACTCCAAAGCTTGTATAAAACCCGGTTTTTAACAAGGAAAAGAGCCACGGCTCTGACACCACTTGTAGGTCCCTCGGAGGTTGAGGTGCAACCTAATCCTTGTTATATCTAACACACTAGCGAGTGCGGAATCCAAGCTAGCATGCAAACCGGGAGTTTATACGAGAACAAGAGCAACAAACACAACACACAATCTTCACCGATTAACACCACTTGTATTAATACGTATGAAAGATCAGTTACAAGCTCAATGTTTACAAAAGTATTCTGTAAACTCTCTCTCTCGTGTGTGTTCTCTCTTCTAAGTGTCTTCGTGTCTATCTTTCAAGCTCTAAATGAAGTGAACACATTACATGGGTATTTATACCCGTCACAGCTAGTCTGGTCGAAGGATCAGATAGACTGATCGAAAGATCATCTATCGACCTGAAACACATCGAAGGATCCACATATACTTCGAAGGATGATATCCTTCGAGATATCCTTCGAGCTCATCCATCGAAGGTTTATGTTTCGAGCTCATCGAAGGATATAAACAATCCTTCGATGACACATCCTTCGACACAGACAGATTTCAACCATTGTCTAACTGTTTGGCCAAGTCAAACCGGAGGATGGTTGACTTGGTCAAACTTACAGGACTAACAAAGACATCGTTTTTGTATCATGACAAAATACAGACAAAGTACAGACACAAGTGCACCAACACCAATGCATATTTATCAATATACTTCTCCAAGCCCCTGAGCTTAATGTAAAAACCTCAGTCTTCTGGTCAACTTCAGAGATACGCGTAATTGTGACGATTTTAGGGTCACTAGTTTCAGACAAACCCCAACACCAACAACATGGGATTTAAACAGAATCGGTATATCAACAGATTTCCTAATTGATGGATTACAAAGAACAACCAGTTTGTTTCTGTTCACTGGATCTTTAAAAAGCCTGTACAAACACACCAAACCAATCCATGAGAGCAATCGATCATTGACACAAGCCGAAGTAGCTTAACAGTCGGAGGAACAATAGAGGAAAACTTGGGGTAGGGGAAACTATCATCACCAGTAATCGAAACATATTTAATCTTATAGCTACCTTACCAGTAGATGATGCGGCAGAGTCTGGTTGACGCTGTGATGAGTGATAAAATCAGGGCTATCGATCAGAGACTTCCACTGTTTTGAAACGCATCTAAACTTTTGATTTTGGACTCAAGCGGTTAAAACCACTAAAACACAGTGACTCAAAAGTAATTTACTCTTAAAAGTGTATTAACATCTTTTATGCTATATTTTAGAAAACTTGTTTTAACAGGTATGAATATACGAGTGTATTGTGCATGACTGAGTGAACATACATATTCGTATACATGCAAACTATATCATGATATAGGATATTGATGTGACTGTTGACAAGTATGAATATATGGTTGTATTGATGTTATATAGTAATAAAATATATATCTTTCTAGATAAAGAAAGTAAAACACGAAAACAAAATATAGAATGAAAAAAATATATGCACGATTAAGACATCCATCATTACTTGATGATGGAATCAGAGTAATTAAGCAGAAGTGGTGATTAAGTGTCTATAGTCATGAAGAACAAATCACAGGAGGTCATCATGAAACACAGATCAGTGCTAGAAAATGATTAAATAAAAAAACAACAGATGTATAACAAGGATGTTTGCAATCTTCGCATGTATGCTTGCAGGAAAATGTTATGAGATGTATACTTGCGAAAAAAGGATATTTTCTAAAAGCAATCAAATACTCAGTGGCGGATGTAGCATATACCGGGGGGCAACCCCCGCTACGGCTTGGCGCGGAAAAATTTGACGTTTTTAGTGTAAATTTTGGAAAAAATTGATGTTTTTTCGATTTCGTTACGGTTTATTTATAAAACGTTACGGCTTGGCGTGAATCCTAGATCCGCCACTGCAAATACTAGTACAGCCATATAGATTAACACCACATCATAAATGCATGAAAACACCCTAGATCGACTTTCAACCAAAGATTAAGGATTTGCAACACAACGGATTGGAGATCTGCACCAACTATTCCAAGCATATATCATGTTGAATCACGGTCATCATCACAAAATGACAGATACAGAGTGGTTAAGCAGAAGTAGTGATTCTGTGTAGGAGGTCTTCATGATATGCGGATCAAAGAAAACAGACACTCGAAGATAATAGCTGTGCTCTGAGTAGGAGTCATACACTTCAAGTGTTGTTACCAGAAAATTACCAGGCCTCATACATATGTGCTCCCTTATCATTTGACCATTCTTCATAAATCTAATTATTCTATCACTTTGTCTCTTAAAGCTGACGGTCGTAAATCTGGTCACTGGATCACCAGTTTTTATCATGCTCCATACGTCACAAACCACGGCAGCTTCATTGTAAATAAGCACAGAAAGAAAACCTTTAAAGTTAGAGATGGAAAGATCTGTGGCATGTGCTAAGCTATCTGGAAGCTGTACCTCACCGAATTCTTCGCTTGTCAAGTCAAATGAAATAATCCGACGGGGAAGATTATCAAAAGCAATCCAATGAATAACCCCATCTATAACCACCGGCTTACTTGACAAATCCGCTGATTCAAGAGGCCAACGCAGATTCATCGATATACTTCTCCAAGCCCCTGAGCTTAATGTAAAAACCACAGCCTTCGAATCGATTCTGTTAACGCTTTTGATCGCAACAGTCTTAGGGTCACGAGTTTTAGGACACACCCCAAAACCAACAACAACAAACTCATAGGGTACCACTATACCAACAGATTTCCTAATTGATGGGTTCCAAAGAACAGTCATTTTGCTTCTGCTCACTGGACCTCTAAAATCTCCGTACAAACACACCAATCCATGAGAGCAATCGAGAATTGAAAAAATCGTATCTATAATAGTTGGAGGAACAACGAGGGAAGAGTTGTGGTGGGGGAGGCTATCATGGTTATCAGAAATTGAAACATATTTTTCCTTAGAGTCTACTATGTACTTCACCAGTAGATGTTGCGGCTGAGCCGGGTTGACGATGTGATCAGCGATAAACTCAGGGCTATCGATCAAAGACTTCCATTGTTTTGAAACTGATCTGAACCGAATCAATGATTTGACAGGAAGAACACTTTTGATGATTCCCTCTTGGAGTTCGAACGGAATGTTGTCCGACATTTTGAGTTCGATTAGGGTTTAAACTCTAGATTGTATAATGGGGGATGTGAAATTTGGATGAAATAGGTCATTAGTGATGTGGATTATGGGCCAATGGGCTTCATATGTGATAGTCTATATGGATGAGTCCATACTAGAGGTGCACAAAACGGGTTTTTTCAATACCCGGTTCCGGTTATGGAACTGGTTCGGTTCCTAACAAAAAAAACCATACCCGGTATACCTGGTTCCGGGTCGGATATGAAACAGGTTCTTCAAAAATAGGGTAAAAAATTGAGTATTAAATGAAAACCCGTTCTGGATACTAAAAAAACCCGATTTCAGGACAGGTTCAAAGCCCATTGTCAGAATGGTAGAATTTGCTTCATATGGATCTAGGCATTTGTTTATTTTCACTTCCACTTAAATAGTACTAAATGGCATATGCACATAACAAGATTTTGTTGTGAATAGATAATAAGTTAATTGCCTAAAAAAGAAAAAGCTTCAAGACCGGAGGGTATGGGGGCCGTCCCCATGCCCGTCCTCCCGCCGCCGCCCCAAACTCTCCACCCCCCAGCCCTGTCGCCGCCCCAGCCCCGTGAAGATCGTCCTCCCCCAGCCGAACTCGCCGTGCCTCTCTCCTCTCTCCTCACACACACATCTATACATACATACATATATATAAAGGGGTTCATCCCCCACCCCCTAGGTCCATCCCCTTCAAGCCCCTCCTACGTGGTGGTGACGTGACGGCCCATCCTCTTGGGGATGAGGCTCTCCATACCCACTAGTCTAAGTGTTAGTAAATGAATTCTAGCAATCCAAGGTTACAAAAACAAAAAAAATTATCGCACCAATGCAACAATGGTTCAAAAAAAAAAAACAAAAAAAAAAAAAAAAAAAAAACAATGGTGGAATTGGGTTTTATAGTAACCATGTCTTTACTAATTGATTTATTTTTTAGTTGATTCAACCTATTCTTTTCTGATCCTTTTTCATTTTGCAATTATAATCCTCATGACAAACTCCTTGATGCATCACAGATTCACAATTTGCTTTTTTTTTTTCACTCAGCCAAAAAACCATAAACATCAATGTATGAGTAACATGAACAATATTTCATTACAATGAAAACATGAACAGGTATTGTGGGTATTCTGAAAACCGGTTCCGGGTATTAGGAAAAACCCGTTTCTAGGTATGGTTTTTTACCTAGAAATCTATACCCTATGCGTACCTGGTGGGTAGGGCCGGGTACAGTTCTAGTTCTGGATACAAAAAAAAACGGGTTTTTTTAATACCCCGGTCCGGGTTTTTTTTCCGGATCCAGTTTTTAATACGTAGTAGGTAGTAAAGTTTAAACTAAACCATTTAACTTGACTCGTTTTATTGTTGTGAATTAAGATAGGGTGATGATCTTGTTTGGACACCCTCTATACGCTGTGCTACGTATAGCACTGTACATGGCGTATAGGAGTTGGGGGTGTCCCAATAACCAAATGTCACAGCCCCCGACCCAGTTTCCTGGTTCGAACGTCGCGGGACAGAAACCCGTGGTAGTAGTATTTAATTTGGCAGCGGAAATTTAAACATGATAGTTTAAACTGAAAATACTCATTTATTTTATTTCAAGTTTCGGGACAAACCCCGTAATTTACAATAAAGGGATTCCACTGGGGAATCTCTTGCTTACAAAAACATGTTTATTTATTTACTGAACCACTTTATCCAAGCTGGTAGTGCTACGCGCCACTTTTCCTTGTTCACAGTAAATCACCTGAAACATGTTTAAAAAGATTTTATCAGCGGGAAATACTGGCGAGTCATTCAATTTGCACAAAACGACACATTGTTATAAATTACAGTATTAAGGGCGATTACAATGTTTATATCAACCAATTACCCAACGGTATTTGTCACTCGACCGTATCTGTGACTATGGTCATATCACCCATTGGCTAACCCGTTGTCCAATGGTGACAGTTATCAAGTAATGTATACAAAACCCCACATACCGGCTGTAATTGAAGATTACAAAGACTTAATCCCTGTAATTATAACTTTGAAAACAAATAGGGTTTTGGAAACAGTTTGGTAAAAAGAGAATGACTCACATTGCAAGTTTAACTGGACAGAGTTTTGCCTACTGATTAAGCCTGGTAACCTAGTTAAATAATGCAAACGAAACTAGGTTAGTAACTTAATACAACATTTACGATAAATTCACGAAATCAAAACCCTCACGACGAATAACAAAGTATAGCCCGAATTCAGGCAGCACTTAAACATCCATCTGATCGGTTTCAATCGATCGGACATTGTATCGTATCAGTGATCGATTTATTACCCTGTTATCGTAGCGGCGGTTCGACACTTTAAGTGAAAAATCGAACAGAATGAAGGCTGTTTTTGTGAAAGTTTTCGAGCACAGGAGCCTGGCCATGCAACGTACTATTTATTGAAGAAATTTGGGTTCTACGCGGCCCGCGTAAACTCGAAGGAAATCCTTCGCGGCCCGCGAGGGTCACCATAGCTACGGCTAGGGCTGCCGTGTCATGGCGTAGGTCTGCCACGTGTCTGACACGTGGCCTTGAAGCTTATCTGGAGCTTTGACAAGCTGTCGCGCCCCGCGTAGACTCTCCTGAAGTCTTACGCGGCCTGCGACAGATCAATAAAAATTGATTTTCTTGTTTTTTCATGAAATTTAGGGTTTTAAGGGTCCGGGTTTCTACTTACGGAGTGTTTTGGGATATTTTTGCAGGTCCTTACATCCTCCCTACCTTATTAAAATCTCGTCCTCGAGATTTACTGAAACAGGTAAGGGTACTTCCGCTTCATTTCCGATTCCAGTTCCCATGTGTACTCAAGTCCTCTTTTCGAATCCCACTTGACTTTGACTAGTACCAATCTCTTATGTTTAAGGAGTTTGACCTTTCTGTCTTCAATTTGGAGAGGTTTCTCAACAAATTCTAGCTTTTCATTAACCTCTATATCTTGAAGAGGTACTACCAGGGATTCGTGAGATAAACATTTCTTGAGATTAGATACATGAAACACATCATGTACCCCGGCTAGTTCTTCTGGGAGTTGTAATTTATAAGCAACTGGTCCAATTCGTTGGGTAACTGTGAATGGTCCTATGTACCTTGGACTTACCTTTCCTTTCCTTTCTTACCGAATCGAACTACTCCTTTCCAAGGAGAAACTTTCAAGAGTACCTTGTCTCCAACTTGAAATTCTAACGGCTTGCGTCGATTGTCTGCATAACTCTTCTGACGATCTCGAGCTGTTTTTAGTCTTTCTTTTATTTGAGTTATCTTGTCGGTGGTTTCCTGTACAATCTCGGGACCTGATAATTGACTTTCTCCTATTTCTGCCCAGCATACTGGAGTTCGGCACTTTCGTCCATACAGTGCTTCGAACGGGGCAACATTGATGCTGGTGTGGTAACTATTGTTATAGGAGAATTCTATTAGTGGTAAATGGTCATCCCAATTTCCACCGAAGTCGATTAGACATGCTCTGAGCATGTCTTCAAGGGTTTGAATCGTTATTTCACTTTGTCCATCTGTTTGAGGATGGTAGGTAGTACTTAAGGTCCATTGTTATTAGTTCCCATTTCTATACAGGCATTTCTAACTGTTGAAGTAAACCTGAAGGTTTCTGATGTTCTGCCTTAACTTGTGAACAAGTTAGACACTTAGAAGCGTATTTAGCTATGTCCTTTTTCATTCATATCCACTAGAAGTTATTTCTTAAATCTTGGTACATCTTGTTATTACCAGGGTGCATCGTATACCTAGACTTATGGGCTTCCTCAAGAATCTTATCTCTTAAATCTCCTTGCTTAGGTACCCAAATCCTTTTCGTATGCAATCTCCAAATTCCATCAGTACCTTGCTCTAATTCCTTTATCAGTCCTTTCATTCCTTCAGCATCATCCTTGATTACTGTTTTCTGAACGTTCTTCAGTTGTTTCATTAAATCAAATTGGAGATTTAATCTAAGGGCATCTGCTTTTCATGGTATTTACGACTTAGGGCATCTGCTACTACATTAGCTTTTCCTTCGTGATATTGAATATCACAATCGTAGTCACTTAGAATTTCCATCCATCTTCTTTGCCTCATGTTTAATTCTTTTTGCCCAAATATGTACCTTAAACTCTTATGATCTGTATAGACTGTAAACTTACTTCCGTACAGATAATGTCTCCAAATCTTAAGGGCAAAAATTATTGCTCTTAATTCTAAGTCATGAGTCGTATAATTTTCCTCGTGCTTCTTCAACTGCCTTGATGCATACACAATTACCTTTTTGCGTTGCATTAGCACACATCCTAATCCCAACTTAGAAGCGTTGCAGAAGACTTTAAAATCTTTGGTTCTGTCTGGTAAGGCTAGAATTGGGGCATTTGTTAATCTTTGCTTTAAAATCCTAAAGGCCTCTTCTTGCTTGGGTCCCATTCAAACTTAACAGTCTTACAGGTTAACTTAGTTAATGGAACAACTATCTTAGAAAAGTCTTTAATGAAGCGCCTATAATATCCAGCTAATCCCAGAAAACTTCTAACTTCGGTAGCTGATTGCGGGACCTTCCAATTTGTGATCGCCTCTATCTTGGAGGGATCCACGTGAATACCTTCTTGATTCACCATGCGTCCTAAAAATTGTACCTCTTGTAGCAAAAAATTCACACTTTGAGAATTTGGCGTAAAGCTTTTACTTTTTCAACAGAGCTAAGAGTGCATGCAGGTGTTCACAATGCTCATCTTGGCTTTTGGAGTAAATAAGTATATCGTTGATGAAGACAATTTCAAATTTATCCAAATACAGCTTACAGATTCTATTCATCATGTCCATAAATGCTCCAGGAGCATTTGTTAGTCCAAATGGCATGACTGTAAACTCGTAGTGACCATACCTAGTCCTGAAAGCAGTTTTAGGTATGTCTTCTTCATGTACCTTCAACTGATGATAGCCGGAGCGCAAATCTATCTTAGAGAAGTATCTAGCTCCCTGAAGTTGATCGAAAAGATCATCAATCCTAGGTAATGGGTATCGATTCTTAATTGTAACCTTATTCAATTCCCTATAATCGATACACATTCTCATTAAACCATCCTTATTTTTCACAAACAACACTGGTGCTCCCCAAGGGGATGAACTAGGTTGTATGAATCCTTTGCTTAATAATTAATTCATCTAACTGCTTCTTCAGTTCTAACATTTTTGTGGGTGCTAATCGATAAGGTGCCTTAGCTATTGGTGTAGTTCCAGGGATTAGATGAATTCTAAATTCTACTTCCCTCTCTGGTGGTAATCCAGGTAGTTCTTCTGGGAATACATCCGGGTATTCTGATACTACTGGAATTTCCTTAAGTTCCTTACCTTTAGTGTTAATGATTACCGAAATCATATACACTATTCCTTGTTTACGTTCATAACTAGCAATTTTCATTACTGAAATGAACGTCATTCGTTTACGTAGCTTATCTCTTGTAACCAAAATTACTTCTCCTGCGGGTGTATGAATTTCTATGGAATTCTTATCACAGAGGATTCGAGCATGGTTGGCTACTAACCAATCCATTCCTAATAAGACATCGAATCCTGCTAATTCCATAGGTAGCAGGTTTGCAGAAAATTTATGGCCTGAGAGTTCTATCTTTCCTTCTTACAAAACCTTATCTATGTTAATAGAATTTCCATCTGTCGTTTCTACCGTATAAATCTGCCTAAGTTTGGTTAAAGGTTGCTTAAGAGCTTGGCAGAATGAAGTATTTATAAAACTTTGGTTTTCACCAGAGTCAAATAATACTTTTGCGTAAACGTCATGTACAAGAAACGTACCAGCTATTACATCTGAAATCAGATCCGCTTCATGTGTAGTCAGCTGGAAGGCTCTTGCATTCTTTTTATTTGTTCCTTCAGCATGTTTGGCCTTGTTGTCAGTTGGCTTGACCAGTTTAGGGCATTCTGGTCTAAGATGCCCAGCTTCTCCGCAATTGAAGCAAATCGTTGATTTCTTCCTGCACTCCTCCTCTCGCTGCCCCGGTGCCTTGCAGAAATTACACTTCTCTTGACATTTACCAAAATGTTTCTTTCGACAGTTTCTGCAGAATGGAGGTGTGGAAGATTACCCAGTTCCCTTTTTCTTGAAATTACTACTATTATTACCCCCATGAAATCCTTGGGTAATCTTTGGGCCAATTCCTTTTTCCTATTCTCTTCTCTTGTACGCACCAGTCCGTCAGTCAAGGTGTTGGCCAGTTTGACAGCATCGTCAATTGTGCGGGGTCTCGCAGCTTTGACTATATCACGAATTTCTCTAATTAGTCCCCAAATATAGCAAGAAATAAGCAGCGGTTCTGGCGAGGCCAGAGTTGGTACAATTCTAGCATACTCGAAAAATTTCAAAGTATATCCCCGACAATCCACGTCCACCATCCGGTGATTTAGGAACTTATTTGTCATTTGTTCCTTTTCGTAAGCGGGACAAAATTTCCTTTATATTAATTCCTTAAATTCCTCCCAGCTCATGGCATAAGCCACGTCACTTCCCTTAGCCTGCAGCACTTCTTCCTTGAAAAGGTGGGATGCATACATAACCTTGTCTTCCTCTGCGCGCTTACTGATTTTAATTACTGCTTCGGTCTTTTCTAACCAACGCAGTGCGACAGTCGCCCCTTCATTGCCTGCAAATTCGACTGGCTTACAGGCAATGAATTCTTTATAAGTGCAACCAGGTGTTGCAACTTTCATTTTCTTAAGTATTGGGGCTTGAACCACATTATTATCAGTATTGCCGCCTCCATTTACACTGTTACTAAAATTATCATCGCGAGTGCGTTTACTATGCTTGGCTTGGAAGGTTCAGCAGGATTCTTAACGGCAGCAATAATTGCCGGGATAGCATTGGCTATTCCCTGAGCAACAGTATTTTCTATATTTTGCCTATTAAGAAAATGGTCTTCATTATTTTGTTCGGATTGGTTAACTTCGTTTGCCGGTTGGTTTTCCGCGTTTTCCATCTGAATTATTAACAATATATATATATATATATATATATATATATTATTGTCACAGAATGGATAGCAATCAAACACAATAAAGCAATAACACATAATCACGTTAACACATATAGCCAAAATCGTCGACCTTGCGACATTTATATTTATATAATATTTATGCATCATTACACACCACCTATTTTACAAAGATTTTATTTTTAGTTATTATTATACAGTATTATATTATTATTATTAATATATATATATATATATATATATATATTTCATATAATAATATTATACAAAACAAGCAACTTGGTTAACTGGACCTTCAGAAACGACGCTCCCTCTCGTCGTACTTCCACGTGATGTTTTCCCCCACTTCCCGAATCCGATTCCCCGCATCCACCAGTTCCTCGCCATAGCGGCGTAGTTCGGCAACGTTCTCCGAGCTCATAGGTGGGAATGGTGCAAGTTCAAGATCAAACTGGGGAAATTAAACATTGGGGTTATTCATGAAGTTCTGAAAATGCCAGTCGCTCGTCCACCATTCTTCCAACTGCCTTGTAAAAGGTTGGGGATTGACAATAGGGTCCGGAATAGCAGGTTCCAAATTAATTGGGAGTTGTGATTGGGCGGGGAAATTGAAAAGGGTTTCGTCAGCAGGTCCGATGAGGTCACAATTCGCCAGTTTCCTATCAAGTTCTTCCCAAGGTGGCATCTCCTGGGCTTGACCGGAACTCTCCCCAACTTCCTTTCCATTTCCCTTTGGATCCTCCGTTTTCTTTACCCGTTGGGCAGCGGGTTTCTTCTTGCGTCCGCGTTTCCAATCCAACAACCTTCTTCTCTTTTTAGACTTGCGTTTCTCCTGGGGCTGGGCCTGGAATACTAGCGGCTCCTCAGTATCCGCTTGATAGCCGGATTGGGTTCCTGTTGTATCCATATCGGTTGTATGGATGGTAAAGTTTCGGAGTACCTCCGATAGTTCATTCATGCTGTTAGCACACATGAAGAAACACACAAAAATTCAAATTAAAATTTTATTTATTGTAACTTAAATTTTCACAGAATCACAAAATGGCAATCTGAAAAATTAAGTATTTCTACATACTTAATTGGCTTAAATCAGTGGCTCTGATACCACCTTTTTCTGTCACGACCCCCGACCCAGTTTCCTGGATCAAACGCCGAGGGATAGAAACCCGTGGTATTAGTATTTAATTTGGCAGCGAAAATTTAAACATGATCGTTTAAACTGAAAATACCCACTTATTTTATTTCAAGTTTCGGGACAAACCCCGTAATTTACAATAAAGGGATTCCACTGGGGAATCTCTTGGTTACAAAAACATGTTTATTTATTTACTGAGCCACTTTATCCAAGCTGGTAGTGCTACGCGGTACTTTTCCTTGTTCACAGTAAATCACCTGAAACATGTTTAAAAAGATTTTATCAGCGGGAAATACTGGCGAGTCATTCAATTTGCACAAAACGACACATTGTTATAAATTACAGTACTAAGGGTGATTACAATGTTTATATCAACCAATTACCCAACGATATTTGTCACTCGACCGTATCTGTGACTATGGTCATATCACCCATTGGCTAACCCGTTGTCTAATGGTGACGGTTATCAAGTAATGTATACAAAACCCCACATGCTGGCTGTAATTGAAGATTACAAAGACTTAATCCCTGTAATTATAACTTTGAAAACAAATAGGGTTTTGGAAACAATTTGGTAAAAAGAGAATGACTCACATTGCAAGTTTAACTTGACAGAGTTTTGCCTACTGATTAAGCCTGGTAACCTAGTTAAATAATGCAAACGAAACTAGGTTAGTAACTTAATACAACATTTACGATAAATTCACGAAATCAAAACCCTCACGACGAATGACAAAGTATAGCCCGAATTCAGGCAGCACTTAAACATCTATCGGATCGGTTTCAATCGATCGGACATTGTATCGTAGCAGTGATCGAGTTATTACCCTGTTATCGTAGCGGCATTTTGAACAGAATGAAGGTTGTTTTTGTGAAAGTTTTCGAGCACAAGAGCCTGGCCATGCAACGTACTATTTATAGAAGAAATTTGGGTTCTACGCGGCCCGCGTAAACTCGAAGGAAATCCTTCGCGGCCCGCGAGGGTCACCCTAGCTACGGCTAGGGCTGTCGTGTCATGGCGTAGGTCTGCCACGTGTCTGACACGTGGCCTTGAAGCTTATCCGGAGCTTTGACAAGCTGTCGCGCCCCGCGTAGACTCTCTTGAAGTCTTACGCGGCCCGCGACAGATCAATAAAACTTGATTTTCTTGATTTTTCATGAAATTTAGGGTTTTAAGGGTCCGGGTTTCTACTTACGGAGTGTTTTGGGACATTTTTGCAGGTTCTTACACCAAAGCCTTGAAATATCTATGGTTTGAGTTTTATTCATTAACTTTTAAAGTATTTTTTAGTCAGTTTGGTGGTTTAACTATAATTGAGTCTAAAATTAAAATTTTTAACTATCTGAGTACCTAATTTTTCATTTTGTAATTTTTTAGTCCAATTTACTAACTTCCTTAGATTTTCATAGTTAGTTTTTGTGAAATGACCGATATACCCAGAACGTCGAACCATACAAAAATGAATAGTGAATTCAAATTCGAGTAATATATTAGAAGGGGATATAATGAGAACCACCCGAGTTAGAAGAAGTTTGAGAACTCTCTGAAAAAAAATTATTTTTTCACCAAAAAATTTAAAATTATGTAAGTTTTTCAAAAAAAAAAAAAAAACCGTATACAAAAAATTACTATAGCGTAACAACATTTTATGTGAGGGTAACCCGCAAAAAAGGTGAAGTCATATGTTTTTATAATTTTTATTACGATGGGGTAAGTGATAAAAACCCTATGTAAATGAAAGCTAGGTTAGTTTTAATTCAATTTAATTTGTGAAAAAGCTACATGATTTTAAATTTTTTGGTGAATATATGTATGTATGTGATATAAAAAATATTAAAAAAGGTAATTATGTGAATAAAGTTCAATTCCGGGGAAATTACGTCGAAACGTAAAACAACTTTAATTTGTATCAACACGCATATAAAAATAAACACGTAAAATTCGATTACAAAGTATTTAAAAAGTTAATGGGTTGTAAGTGTCAACACTGAAAGCTGAGGGGTTATGTATTGAAAGTAGTAAATGACTTTTGTCTTTTACTTCATAAATTTTGTTTTTGTTTTTTAACAAAATTACATTACGGCCCTGAACTGTAATAAAGCTACCTACACTTTCTGCATTTTAAGATGCAATGATTATCAATGACATCTAGGTTTCATTTTTCTTATACAAATTTACATATGTTGCGCTATCTTTATTGTCAACGCGGATCTTGATTAGAAGGTTTGTTTTTTTTTTTAATTTTTTATGTGGGTAAGAATTACAAGCATTTTGGTTGTGTTTTTGTTGCTCCCATGAAATATGGGTTTTCGGAGCACGAACTTCATTTTCGTTAAGTTTTAGGATATGTTTTATACGTTGAAAAGAAAGTTAAAATACATAATTACTAAGATAATTTTCTATTCAGAACACATGTATTCGATAGTCGGATGTGGGAAGATTTGGACCAAAAGGAAAATGTGTAATAGAGGTGCACATACCTGTTAATTTCCATAACCGGACTTTAACCGGTTATTGCTTTAATTGGTCCGGTCAATCACTTTAACCGGTTCTGTTAATAAACGGTTATTTTAGTTAATGAACCTTTTATTTTTATTTTTTAAGTTTTTATTTTCGGTTAACCGGGTCTGCCGTTTAAAAAACAATTCCTATACTAAATATCTATAATCGGTTACTATCCGACGGTTAAAATTAACCACTAACAGGTTAATGTTCTACCGAATAACCGGTTTATTTGCCCACCTCTACTGTAGCTAGCGTAGATCCCATCTTGGGCTAGACTTTTGGGTTTGGGCTTACTACGGTCTATTAACATCCTAGAGTGTTGTCACAACCTGTTAAGGTCTCTAGTTTCCTAGCAACTTTTGTTCTCAATCCTGCTTTCATATATCTCTACTTTGTTGCGGGTAAGAATCACAAGAAGTTTGGATGTGTTTTTGTTGCTCTCATGAAATATGGGTTTTAAGAGCGTGAACTTCATTTTCGTTATTTTTTAAAGATTCGTTTTATACACGTTGAAAAGAAAGATAAAACATAGATTTTCCAAGTTAGTGTTGTATTCAGAACACATGTCTCGGATAGTCGGATGTGGGAAGAGTTGGACCAAAAGGAAAGTGTAGAAGGTAGAACCGTAGACCCGTCTTGGACTAGACTTTTGGGTTTCGGCTTACGATTGTTTGTGAGCCACATCCCAATACCCCCCCCCCCCCCCTCTCACACAGTATAACTTATAATGAGATGAACAACATACGAGTGATTGTGTGCTTATTGTGGTTCTAAACTTCAAATAAATTAGTATTACGTATATCCTACATATTTGTGTGTCGAGGATCAAATAAAATAAAATGGTTAATTTTGTATTATAAGTAGTATTGAAAATAATTCAATCAAACAGTTAATTTATTAATTACCGAGTTATCAGCCAAACCAGTTTGTTCCAACTTGAGCAAACTGATTAAAGAAAGGTAGAAGGAGACTGTCCCGTTGTCGGACGAATTTAAAGAACACTTAAATTAAAACCAACCTGGCGATTGAGATCAAAGATCCTTAAACGAGAAACTTGAACTGCACGGATGACTCCTGTCCTTAAAGGATTTTACGCGCTCGTATTGCTGTGAGCTGCAGCGTAAACTCCCAGGATTTAATGCAGAACTGATCTGGTATTCCAACAGCAATGGAAACCAGAAAACGCAGAAGCTGGAACGAAAACAGAAACACAATAGTGAGAGAGAGAGAGCTGCGAAATTGTAAGTGTAGAATGGGTAGGAGGAAGCTTTTATTTATAGGTTGTGATTCTACCAGATAATGAGAAAAACGGGGAATGAGATAACCATACATAACCAAATTCGAATTCCTTATCTCATGCGAATTCGGTTGCTGAATTATTATCCCACACAAATTCGATTTTCTATGGGATAACCCCCACTGGTTTCGAACTCATCCCTATCTCCATCTTATCTCATTCGGTTTATAGATCTGACCCACCTGAAACCGAACCTTAGCTAAAAATAAAAGCTCCTCAGCTCACGTGCGAAGTGCAAAGTGCGCCTCAAAGGCGACCATTCGCGAGCTCGCGGCTCGGCTCGGCGCGCGTGGGCTTAATCCACTTCTCAACCCATTTATCACTATGGAGGCCCATAAGGAGCAATCCCTTATAAACCACTCATACTTCAATCACTCCACCGATGTGGGATGGAGGAAACATACCAACTTGTATGTTTACCTCTTTAATATTTCCAACAAGTAGTATACATGTCATCCAAAAATTAAACCTCTTTTGTTATATTTTAGAAAACAACTTGTTTTAACAAAGGATAATGATTGTATTGTGCATAACTGAGTAACAGATGCACATATTCATGTACAAACGTGCACAATAACACATGAAACCTATGATATAGGATATTAATTTGACTGTTGACTGGGGATGAGCATTTGGGATTTGGTATCGGCATTGTACTGAAAAAATTTTGGTACCCACTATTTGGCATACACACAACCGTCCCGGTACCCATATTTGATGACGGTATTTTTGGTACTAGTACCAAGCTCATCCCTACTCTTGACTCATGGGGTTCCAAGTCTAAACTTGAGAACGATTAGAACTCGTCAAAGCCGACCACAAGGATCCACCCTAGAAAATGATTCAATAGAAAGCAAATGTTGTATAGTGAGCAAGTTTGTAATCTTAACATGTATGCTTGTGGAAAAATGCTATGAAATGTATTCATGCGGAAATATATAGTAAGGCCTAAGATTGTTTGTGTGCATTGTACTAATGTTATTTAGTAATAAAATTTCTGTCTTTCTAAACAAAGAAATAAAACACAACAAAAATATTCGAATAAATATTTATATGCACGATGAACACAACCAATATTACTCAATTGGAATCAGAGTGATTTAGCAGAAGTAGTGATTCTGTTTAGGAAGTCATTATAGCGTGCGGACATAACCAAGTGCAACGACAAGTAAAATGTCATGAGATGTACACTTGCGAAAAAAAAAGATCTTTTTTGAAAACAATCAAATATTAGCATACATAAATACCAGCTGGTGGCTGGGTTGAAATCAGTACAACCATTTAGATAAACACCACATCATAAATGTATGAAAACACCCTAGATCAACTTTCAGCCAAAGATTAAGGATTTGCATCACAGAATGGCAGAATCAGAGTGGTTAAGCAGAAGTAGTGATTCAGTGTAGGTGGTCTTCTGGATATACGAATCAAAGGAAACAGACACTGGAAGATGATTGTTGTGCTCCGAGTAGGAGTCGTAAACTTCAAGTGTTGTTACTCGTACATTATCAGACCTCGTACTGTGCTCCGTTATCATTTGACCATTCTTCCGAAATCCAATTATTCTATCATACTTTTGCTTAAAACTAACGGTGAATAGTTTTGTAAACCTGAATTTTGGATCACCAGTTCTTATCATGGTCCATACATCACCAACCAGGGCATCCACCACATTGTAACTAAGCACAGCAAGAGAACCTTTTATGTTAAAGATGGACAGATGTTGAGAGTGTGTTAAACATGCCGGAAGCTCTACCTCACCGAATTCTTCACTTGTCAAATCAAATGAAATAATCCAACAGGGAAAACTATCAAAAGAAATCCAATGAATAACCCCATCTATATCCACCGACTTACATGAAAAACTCACTGAACTAAGAGGCCTACGCAGATTCATCGATATACTTCTCCAAGACCCTAAGCTTAAAGTATAAACCTCAGCACTTCCAGGCGGACTTTTAACGTGTGTAACTGCAAAGATCTTGGGGTCACTAGTTCCGGGACAAACCCCAACACCAACAACATAGAGCTGATCATGGGGAATTGGTATAGCAACAGATTTCCTAATTGATGGGTTCCAAAGAACAATCAGTTTCTTTCCTTCAGAAACTCCGCACAAACACACCAATCCGTGAGAGGAATCGATCATTGACACAAGCCTAAGTTGCTTAACAGTCAGAGGAACAATAGGGGAAAACTTGTGGTGGGGGAAACTATCATCTTCAGCAATTGAAACATACTTGAACTCAGAACCTACTTTGTACCTTACCAGTAAATGATGCGGCTGAGTCTGGTTGAGGCTGTGATGAGTGATAAACTCAGGGCTATCGATCACAGACTTCCATTGTTTTGAAACCGATCTGAACCGAACTAAAGATTTGACGTGAAGAACCCTTTTGATGATTTCAGCTTGGATTTCGAAAGGAATGTTGTCGGACATTCTGAATTGGATTTTGTTTTTAGGGTTTGAACTCTAGATTGTAGAACGGGGGATGTGAAATTTGGATGATAGAGGTCAACAGTGATATTAATTATGGGCCTTCATATATATGCGATGGTCTATGCCTCTATGGATCATGGGTGAGTCCATACTGCCCGGTACTAAAGTTTAAACTAGTAGTATAAACTATTTAACTTGACTTGTTTATTCTTGAGAATTGAGATAGCTAGTGTTTGAGTTTTATTCATTTTAACTTTTATGTCTAAATCATGACTCTGACTAATCTCTGAAACCAAATTGCTTTTGGGTTATTGTTTAATTGCATTACCCAATAGGAGGACCAAGATTTTTTTATCCATAAAATGCTAAGTTAGTTTCATTTTTGTCCGGTTTTAGTCATTGTAAGTTTTGTGTACATTTGAGTCATTAAAAGATGGGCTTAGTGCAATATATTCAATTTAAAGTCAATTATGTTGTGTCTTCTGAAACCAAATTGCTTTTGGGTTATTGTTTAATTGCATTACCCAATAGGAGGACCAAGATTTTTTTATCCATAAAATGCTAAGTTAGTTTCATTTTTGTCCGGTTTTAGTCATTGTAAGTTTTGTGTACATTTGAGTCATTAAAAGATGGGCTTAGTGCAATATATTCAATTTAAAGTCAATTATGTTGTGTCTTCTGGAACTTTTACCTTGGTTTAAAGGTAAAGTGGATTTTAATAATCCAAGCTACGACTCATTGATGATAATCTACATTGACAATTTGACGAATGAAACTCCTAACTTTTAGTTTTGTGGTCAAGACAACAAAAGTGAGTGGGACTTGCCTCAACAAGAGAAGTACGGGTTCACTCGACACCAATCAATTTCGTGGTTTATATATAAATTTTGTGGACGATCTGTTGGGGAATTTTCAAATTACCGGATAATCAGAGAGGCGTGTAGTCATAATTCAATCGGATACAACTCTGATTTTCGAGAATTGAACCAGGGTATGTTTTGTACGAGAATTCTTTGAACCAGGAGATCAATGATCAAAAAAAAAAAAAAATTGTCTACAAATTGGGGTTAAGGATCACCAACTACCATTAGGCAATTATGTCAAAATTAAGGGCATGTTTGGCTAATCTTTTTGAAACAACTTATTGACTTATTGGCTTTTTGAAAAGTCATAAGCTGCAAAATGATGTTTGGCAATGAGGGTGTATGTGAGGGGGAAAAGCCAATAAGTCAATAAGTCACTCCATAGTGACTTTTCCAAAAAGCCAATAAGTCAATAAGTTGTTTCAAAAAGCTTAGCCAAACATGCCCTAAGACATAACTGCATATAAAACTGCCAATTTTTTATGTTTCGAAAATAAGCCATTTTCCAGAAAAAAAATTTCCTGATCCCCTTGGACCCTGCTCCAAGGGGCGTTGCCCCCTTGGAACCCCCGTAGAGTACGGGCTCTGCCCGTACACTTCAAATTATAATAACTCAAACAAGCGTGCACTCCCGCACCTCCTAACTTGCTTGATGTGTATTATTATTCGCTTTGATCACCAAGTCAATCCCCGATTACACTAAAATATCTAACACGATCATCCATGGGCGGCAACTGTAACTCATGGACGATTGATGATTGAACGATTTGATGAATAAACTGAAAAGGCAGGAGCGATCCATATTAATTTATGATAAAAAGGGTAGCTAAACATGATTAAATGTTAGTTTTTTATTCTTCTTCAAACTAAAATTGAAATTAGACATTTAGGTGGTGTTTGTGTTTTCAGACCCAAAACGTCTACAGTCTGCGGACCACATCTGCAGACATCTGCAGGAGAAGAGGTGGACCAAAGGTCTGCAGTCTGCAAGGAGAAGATGGTTTGTTTTTTTTACTTCTACAAAAACCACTTCACAACACACACCCCTCTCTCTCTCTCTCTTTGCCTTCATCTACCAATACAGATAATTTTCAAAAAAAAAAAACTACCAATTAAATTGAACTTGTAATCAATACAGATCCTACATTGCAATTTCAAAGAAGTTTCTACTATCCTATCCAGATCCAGATCAAAATCAAGCTCGAAAATATATCAAATCAACCCGAAATGAAGACGAGTTCATCAACATTTTGCCCTATTTCAAGAACAAAAACCGTACATCATCAAGTTTCACGACGAGCTATCAACATTTTGCCCTAATTCTTCCACAAGCGTTGGTTCTGATTCGCTTCGAACCTCTGGAACAGGTGCGTAGAACTTTTGATTCGTTGATGCTGGTGGTTTAGAGATAAGGGTTTGTGGAGGAGTAGAACTTACCGGACTTACTGGATGGCGGAATTGATGATGAGATTGTGAGGGTTGAATGCTGCTCCGGATGAGTGGCATCCACTAGATTTTTGTTACATGATTTTGATCGGCGAATTGCAAGTTGGCTGTGGTGGGGGAGGTTACGGCGGCACTATGGGTGGCGGAGATGTGGAGGTTGCAGCTTGGAAGAGGAAGGGGTGGAGGAGAAGATGTTAGGGTTTGTGTGGGTGGTTCTGTGTTTTGAGGGCAGAGGAGGATGAGAAGAGGTTAGAAGAGGAGGGTTCATATCTGCCCCAAGCAGAGGAGTGGCAGACATTTTTTAATGAAATCAGTTCGAGAAAACAAACACACTGCAGACTCAAACGTCTGCGCGTGGTGATGCGTGTGAAGTGTTATATATATTAGGTGTATATTTTAAGCCCCTTTAACACTTATTTTTAGCCAAGTTTTAAATTTATAAAACACGATATTTTACTAACACTAAACACACATATGGGCAAGTGCACCCATCGTGGGCGTAGTATAGCGTTGGTAAGATACCGAGGTCGTCCAAGGACACAAGAGCTTTTAGTACCGGTTTATCCTCAACGTCTAATCAAAATAAAAAGTTAGAAAAGGTTTTAAACTAAGAAAAATAAAAACTAACTAAAATGCTGAAAATAAAATAAAAAGAAAAACAGATAGACAAGATGAATCACTTGGTTCCGACTCGTATCTAGTATAACCTTTGATTATTTCCGCACTTTTGCACATATTTAAGAGATTATCTTAGTTATTGTAGTAGGCCCCTCTTTTGAAGGTGACGTTACCCTCACCCCAGTAGTTTGAGTCAGCAAGGATACAATCCTAAAAGGGTGGATTATTGGAAGATAATTAATTAAGTTATTAATGGAAATTATGGTAGGCCCCGCTTTTGGCGGTGACGTTACCCTCAGCTAAGTAGTCTGAGTCAGCAGGGATACAGTCCTAAATAGCCGGGTTATAGTATTAATAGTAGTTAACTTATGAGGGGATCAAAGAGTTTGGACCCCCGCCATCCAATACCGTGAAGCATTGAAGGAGGTCCTACTAAATTTGACCCAGGTCCATTGCAGGACCTCTAAACGCTGAACAATGGCAAGACCTTTACCAAACCGTTCCCTTAACCCCCGACCAGGTAGCCAACATACCTCCATATAGACCGTGGAGATATGAATGGTGAAAATCTTTTATTTTATATAGACAGTAAAATAATGCCAAGACACCACGGACAAACGATAAGGAAAGATCACCTTCAACATAAGTAACTAGTTATTAAAGTCATTAATACAAAACCAAATAAAAAGTGCAAAAGATTAGAAATAAAAAGTATTATACTAGACACTTTGTCTTCACCAAGTGATGTAAGAGACTTAGGCAAACATGGCCTTGATTGTCAAGAACTCTTACGATCAATCTTGGATCCCGAGACGACTCACACACTCTACGATGGACAATGGATGATGGTTGTGGATGATGGTGTTGTGATGGTGGTGGGTGGTGGATGAAGTGTGAGAGAGGTGGTGTGCCAAGGGATGAGTTGAAATGAAGCCAAGCACTCCTATTTATAGGCTGAACAGAAGGCTCCCCGTGCCTGTCTGACATTCTCTCTCTTCATTAATTGTAATTCGCAATTACAATTAATGCGCCTGCTGTACTTTCGCCACGCCCCCGTGTTCACTGGACACGGCCCCGTGGTGGGCAATAGAAGCTTCTATAGGTTTGTCTTTTCTGCTGCTTCTTGGGCACGGCCCCGTGCTGGCTGAGCACGGGGCGTGTTCAGTCTTCTGCCTTCTCTATTTTGCTTGGGAAGATGCCGTTGAGGGGTCGGGCAGTCTACTTATGTTCCTTTTCTTGTATTTATGTTAGATTTAGCTGTCTTTTTGCTTCTTTTGTGAATTTGAGCTCATTTAATCCTGAAAATACAAAAGGAAGACAAAAACACTCTTTTTCCAACATTAGTACTTAAAAAGGGTTAGTTTTATGCCTCATTTGATGTAATTTATATGTTGCATTTTACACACATCAAATACCCCCACACTTGAACTTTTGCTTGTCCTCAAGCAAAACTCTTTAATATGTGGCTTACACTCCCAAATGGAATGGGTAGAAGAGAAGGTTTTGGGCTTGTCGTAGAGTGTTGGGAATCCAAGATCTTTTTGGGTTTTATTTTTATCTATTTACAATCCTATTCGTTATGATTTGTTTAGAACGTTTCATAGGAGAAATTACTTATTTGGGCATAACATGCCTTTTTTAAAATTCCATTTATATACAAGTTCACATACCTCACGGGAGAAATCACTCACACTCGGCCGAAGGTGTATTTTTAGTGAATCACTCGAGAGCGGCATGGAACTTATTCCTACCATAAGCTTGCCAAGCAATCAATCCTCCTCCTTTTTAACTTTTATACCTTTGTAAATATCAAGAGGACTTTGTGGGTGAAGGGTTAGGCTTGGGTTAAAGGTAGGTGGTTGGGTTAGTGGTTAGTAGAAAAAGGGTGAAAAAGCGTAACAAGTGTCGGTTTTCGTAGGACTTTCTATTTTTGTAACTTTTATTTTGATGAAGCTATTATTCAAACAAAGTTATTTTTGATGAACTTGTTTGTTTATTTTCTTTTGCTTCATCATCAACACATTTTTTTTTAATCGAACATACGAAAAACCGAACTTGTTACTAAAACAAAGGGTTAAAAATGAAAAAGGTTTTGGTGGGTAAAAGGGTGTTTGGTTTGGGTTATGAAATGAAAAGGTTTAGGCTCAAAGGGGCTAACTAGGGGGATTTTGGGTACGTGGTAAAAAAAAAAGAAAAAGAAAAATAATGGTGTAGAAATAAAAAGGTTAGTCCTAATGCCTCCATCATTTACTTACTTGGGTTTAAGTTGATAAGGACCGGGAATGTATCGTCATGGCAAGTTCTAGATTCGTAAGAACCAAACGGCTATTCACACAAGAAACGAAAAATGAGCATTTAGTTTAATGATATGTAATTGTATGCTCAATAAAGGCTCAAAACTCACTTTTGTGGGAATGGGTTTTTATGTGATCAAGTATATATAATCAAATTTTAACTAAGTTTGCCATGCCTTTTCATAATTTTCTTATGTTGGTTCTTTTTATCACGAAGCTATCGGTTGTAAATTCGTAAAAATATAACCTTTTTGAGAACTTGAATTTCCCGAGTTAAACCTAGACAAGTAAAAAAAATGAAATTTTTGAAAAAATTTGGGGTGTTTAGCGGTTCCAATAGAGTTTTGTGTAAGGCTTGTATTTAGGACTTGCAAAATTTCAAGGTTTTAGCATCCCCCCACACTTAAATTACACATTGTCCTCAATGTGTCCCAAAAATAAATTTTTAGGTTGATTAGATGTGTAAAATGGTGTTAAAAGCAAAGATTTATGTTACTGGCACTCTGGGCACGGCCCCGTGGGGACCGGACACGGCCCCGTGTTCAGGTGCCAGTAACAAAAATTAAAGAAAAGAAACAGAAGCCTGGACACGGGGGCGTGTCTGGTGAACACGGCCCGTGTCCAGTTACCTGAACTGGGCATTTTTCTGCAGGGGTTCAGCACGGGGCCGTGTTGGTTGGACACGGCCCGTGTTGAACCTTCTGTAATGGAGAGATTGATGTCGGGTTGCCTTGTTCTTGTGCATGGGGTCATTTTTCTCGTTCCCCTTTTCATCCCTTACCATCATGAGTGTGTTTTATTCCTGAAAATTAAAACTAACTAGAAAACATAAAAATTAATCTAAATTAAACTAAGGATAGTTCCGCGGAATGCCTCCGTGGTGCGCCACGTTTATAAGGGTCCTTGGCTAGACCCAAAGCCTGGTCAAATGTTACCCAAGTGGGATGTATTGCATCCCATGTTACACCGTCGGAGAGCGTCATCCAAGCTTGAGTCTATGACCTTCATGTAGTTGACCGGATCTTCTTCCTCTACTTTCTTTCCACATTCAAATTTTACTTCCTCATCCCCAAACTTCAATGTTAAAGTTCCGTCATTCATATCCACCACTGCTTGGGCGGTGGCTAGAAATGGCCTCCCGAGGATGAGAGGGACATCGGTGTCTTCTTCCATGTCTAGGATGACAAAGTCGGTTGGAAAGACGAAATTGTCAACCTTGACCAGTAGATTTTCAGCGACACCTTGTGGAAATTTGACGGACCTGTCGGCGAGTTGTATGCTCATCTTTGTAGGGCTTGTTGTTCCTAGGCCGAGTCGCTTGAACATTGACGTGGGCATGAGGTTAATGCTAGCCCCAAGATCGGCTAAAGCATTACGGACGGGGGACTCCCCAATCGAGCAAGGAATTGTGAAGCTCCCGGGGTCGATTTTCTTTTGTGGAAGTTTGTTGAGTACTAAAGCTGAGCATTCTTCGCCTAAGTTAACTAATTGCAATGATTCAATTTTCCTTTTGTGAGTGAGGAAATCCCTCATGAATTTTGCATATTTAGGCATTTGGGTTAGGACCTCAATAAAAGGAATATTAACATGCAATTGTTTTAGTAAACTTTCGAACTTTGCGAATTGCCCATCGGTCTTTTGACGATTTAACCTACCGGGGTACGGAATTAGATGAGTCTTGGTGGCCTCTTGATTTGTTGAAGGAGCCTTTTCTGGTTGAGGTGTGGGTGAAGTAATGCTCTGGCGCTGACTTCCTTCAATTGGTGGCAAGGGCTCATCCTCGGGACCCACGGTTCGGTTTCTCAACGTAATGAGATGTACTTGCGCCTTTGGGTTTGTTTCGGTATTGCTTGGTAACGCGCCTTGTGGTCTCTCGGAGAAATTTTGAGCTAGTTGATTTAATTGTTTTTCAACATTTTGAATGCTAGCTTGTTGATTTCTAAAATTCGATTCCAATTGTTGAAATCGATCCGAGTTTTTCTTTTCGATGTCGGAGATGAGGCGAGATAGGGTATCTTCAAGCCTTTCTCTTCCACCTTGTTGTTGAGAGAAATTTTGTGGTTGTTGAAAATTAGTTCGTTGGTTTTGTTGGTTACTACTATTGCCGGGATCTCTCCAACCAAGATTTGGGTGGTTACGCCATCCTTGGTTGTAGGTACCCGTTGGAGGACCCGACGGCCTAGGTCTATTATCAATGTAGTTTACCGTTTCCGCTTGTTCATCTAATTCTTTCATACAACTCCAATTTTCATGTGACCCACCACACCTTTCACAAGCCATAACCGAGGCCGTTTTTGTCATTTCTAGCTTTTTGATTTTCGAAGAGAGGGCCTCGATTTGGGCTTGTAAAGAGGTGCTTTCATCAACCTTATGGGCGCCCGGGGCAATAGATTTATTACCTCGGGGAGTGTGCCATTGAAAATTGGTTTGAGCAATTTCCTCAATTTGATTATATATTTCATTTGGGCGACGATTACCTAAAAGTCCCCCGGAGCTAGAATCAAGTGTTTGCCTTGTGTGTGGCAACAACCCATTGTAGAAAGTGGATACTTGTTGCCACACCGCAAGACCGTGATGAGGGCACTTTCTTAGTAGCTCCTTGAACCTTTCCGAAGTTTCATATAAGGATTCCCCATCTTCTTGTGAATATGTATTAATTTCAGTCATTAATTTAGCCGTTTTAGCAGGGGGAAATACTTATATAGAAACTTTTGGGCTAGTTCATCCCAGGTGTTTACCGAGCCAACTGGGAGGGTATTGAGCCAAGCCTTAGCTTGGTCTTTGAGTGAAAATGGAAACATTCGAAGGCGGATGGCGTCATTTGATGCTCCATTGATCCGAAAGGTATCGCATATTTCTAAGAAATTAGTAATATGCAGATGGGGATCCTCGTCTGCAAGCCCATGAAAGGTTGCGGAGTTTTGAAGCATTTGTATCAAATGCGGCCGAAGTTCGAAGTTATTGGCTTCGACATTCGGTGCATTGATAGCGGCGCCTAGATTACCTACGGTGGGCCGTAGGTAATCCATGAGGGTACGTTGGTCCGCCATTGGAAGTGGGTCCCCCGAAACTTTCTCTTGATTTTTAGCCTTAAGTCTTTTTCTGAGAAAGCGTTCGGGTTCTTCTAAAGGTTCTTTTATGTCTCTACTAGAACTGGAGCTCATGCACTACGTAGGAGGTTCAAATGTGGCGCCTGGGTTCCAAGTCCTGCAATAAAAACAGAAAAGAACGTTGGTCAGAATGTTCACCACGGCCACGTGCTCAGTGAACACGGCCCGTGGTCAGAGGTACAGTAATTGTTTTCTGGATCCCAGTTACTGGGAGTTAGACACGACCCCGTGTGGCACCGACACGGCCCCGTGCTCAGCTCTCTGTAACTCAGAAAAATAAAAACTGCCAGTGATGAAGCTAGGCACGGCCCGTGTCTGACCAGGCACGGCCCGTGCTGAGTTCTGCAGAAACTGAAAAACTAATAAAATCCTAAAAAATTAAAAAGAAAAATAAAAAAAATGATTAGGCCGTTGATTCCTAACTTTCTTAAAATCCTTGTGTCCCCGGCAACGGCGCCAAAAACTTGATGCGTGTGAAGTGTTATATATATTAGGTGTATATTTTAAGCCCCTTTAACACTTATTTTTAGCCAAGTTTTAAATTTATAAAACACGATATTTTACTAACACTAAACACACATATGGGCAAGTGCACCCATCGTGGGCGTAGTATAGCGTTGGTAAGATACCGAGGTCGTCCAAGGACACAAGAGCTTTTAGTACCGGTTTATCCTCAACGTCTAATCAAAATAAAAAGTTAGAAAAGGTTTTAAACTAAGAAAAATAAAAACTAACTAAAATGCTGAAAATAAAATAAAAAGAAAAACAGATAGACAAGATGAATCACTTGGTTCCGACTCGTATCTAGTATAACCTTTGATTATTTCCGCACTTTTGCACATATTTAAGAGATTATCTTAGTTATTGTAGTAGGCCCCTCTTTTGAAGGTGACGTTACCCTCACCCCAGTAGTTTGAGTCAGCAAGGATACAATCCTAAAAGGGTGGATTATTGGAAGATAATTAATTAAGTTATTAATGGAAATTATGGTAGGCCCCGCTTTTGGCGGTGACGTTACCCTCAGCTAAGTAGTCTGAGTCAGCAGGGATACAGTCCTAAATAGCCGGGTTATAGTATTAATAGTAGTTAACTTATGAGGGGATCAAAGAGTTTGGACCCCCGCCATCCAATACCGTGAAGCATTGAAGGAGGTCCTACTAAATTTGACCCAGGTCCATTGCAGGACCTCTAAACGCTGAACAATGGCAAGACCTTTACCAAACCGTTCCCTTAACCCCCGACCAGGTAGCCAACATACCTCCATATAGACCGTGGAGATATGAATGGTGAAAATCTTTTATTTTATATAGACAGTAAAATAATGCCAAGACACCACGGACAAACGATAAGGAAAGATCACCTTCAACATAAGTAACTAGTTATTAAAGTCATTAATACAAAACCAAATAAAAAGTGCAAAAGATTAGAAATAAAAAGTATTATACTAGACACTTTGTCTTCACCAAGTGATGTAAGAGACTTAGGCAAACATGGCCTTGATTGTCAAGAACTCTTACGATCAATCTTGGATCCCGAGACGACTCACACACTCTACGATGGACAATGGATGATGGTGGTGGATGATGGTGTTGTGATGGTGGTGGGTGGTGGATGAAGTGTGAGAGAGGTGGTGTGCCAAGGGATGAGTTGAAATGAAGCCAAGCACTCCTATTTATAGGCTTAACAGAAGGCTCCCCGTGCCTGTCTGACATTCTCTCTCTTCATTAATTGTAATTCGCAATTACAATTAATGCGCCTGCTGTACTTTCGCCACGCCCCCGTGTTCACTGGACACGGCCCCGTGGTGGGCAATAGAAGCTTCTATAGGTTTGTCTTTTCTGCTGCTTCTTGGGCACGGCCCCGTGCTGGCTGAGCACGGGGCGTGTTCAGTCTTCTGCCTTCTCTATTTTGCTTGGGAAGATGCCGTTGAGGGGTCGGGCAGTCCACTTATGTTCCTTTTCTTGTATTTATGTTAGATTTAGCTGTCTTTTTGCTTCTTTTGTGAATTTGAGCTCATTTAATCCTGAAAATACAAAAGGAAGACAAAAACACTCTTTTTCCAACATTAGTACTTAAAAAGGGTTAGTTTTATGCCTCATTTGATGTAATTTATATGTTGCATTTTACACACATCACGTGGTCTGCGTGAGGCAGACATAAGAGGTCAAGAAGAGCTTTTCACACAAAACAAACACCCCCTTAGCCATGATTAGAGTTGAAACTAGGTGTGATTTGTGATTTTGTGAACATCCTTGAACAATTGGTTCCTGGGGTAAGTCGGCTTCATGGAATCCACAAAAACAAATTAGTTATAATTATGTAACAAATTTTGATAGAGAATATTTGAATGATTCCTAAATGAACCTTGACATTTTAGTGAATTAGGATACCATCAGTTTCTTCAATCTAACATCAGTTCTAAAATATATTTCTGAACAAGGAATTTTGATTTAGACTTGATTAAACGTTGAAATTAGATACATGATTCTTTTATGTGATTCGACCAACCTAAAATTTTGACGCCAGGTTGTTATAAATATGAGAATCCAAGAAAATGACACGACAAGAAAAGAAAGATCCTGCTCTGGCATAGAGCTCGAGGCTTATTGAGCTTAGGCTCGACTCGACTCATTTAAATAATAAGAAGTTGATTACATCTAAAAGTAGGAAATGAAAATAGTCACACGTTTTTAACTTCAATTAAGTCTTTGTTGGTGCACCTTTTTGTGTCTGTAACTAGTCTTGTTAGTCATTGTAATTTGTACGGTCTTTTTATGTTTATCGGTCTGTATTTGCCGTCGACCAAGTCGGATATCCTCCTATCCACTTGTGTCTGACTTATTTTGTCTCTATTTGGTATGTAATGTATACGAACAATGCATGTTGCATATAAGGGTATAACTGTCATTATGTTTGTGTTTGTATGATGTTTGCTGCAACTGTCTGTTTGCAGCAAACAGTTAAGCATGTGCAGCCTTCGACGAAACAAGTCTGTTTCGTCGAACACATCACAACGAAACAACCAATGTCCATTTGATTCTGTTTCGTCGACATCAGCGACGAAACAACTCTTGTTTCGTCGACTGTTGGGCTGCTTCAGGCCCAGTACCTGGCCTAATGTTTGTTTCTTCGACCCACCTTGTGTTTCGTCGAGACTAAGGCCCAGGCTACTATATAAACACTTTCTGGTTTCTCTCTAAAACCAGATGAGAGCATACCCTGAAAGTTATACTGTCAAAACTGTGTGTGTATCAGTTGTTCTTGGTTCTCATCCCATTTTAATCAATAGATTGCATTTCGTTGATTATTCTGTGTGTGTTATTTACTGTGTTTGATTTGGCATCGTTACGGGGATTCTGCACCCGTGACATTGTTTGTTATAAACAAGGATAGGTTTTCGGTATCAATCCTCAGATTTCGGGACCTACAAGTGGTATCAGAGCATTGGCTCTTATCCTTGTTTAAAATCAAACATAGTTGGATTTTTATCAAGTATTGGGAACTGTTATTCATGATTTTCTGGAAATCTTGTTCTTGAAAAATTAATATTTTTCTCGAAATGTGTTGAAAATCTGCTTAAAAATTGTTGTTTGTTAAAGAGTTTTATCAAAAACCTTGTTAGATTGATTGTTCAAGTGATCAACCGGGTTTTTAGTGAAAGTCTTGTCATATTTCGTGTTTCGGAAAGTTGTTAAGTTACCGGAAAACTCATACTTTCTGGGCTTGTTCTTCATTCCTTCAAAGAACCTTCAAACTGTTCTTAAGATATTCTTGGAATTTAGAATTAAAAGAAATTGAAAATAATTAAAATCAGTTAAATATTATTCACCCATACTTTTAGACTTAATAGGCATGATGTATGTTGAAAATTTTGTACTGTGTCAGTAAGTGATATGATTTAAGTTGAAAAATTTTACCAACTATCACCCACTTGACCCACTTGTCTGAACCTTATCCACGACGAAAAGCACAAGTGACGAAACAGACTTGCGTTTCGTCATAGGACATTTCGACAAAACGGATTGCATTTCGTCATAACACATTTCGACGAAACAAGTTGCGTTTCGTCATAACACATTTCGACGAAACAAGTTGCGTTTCGTCATAACACATTTCGACGAAACAGAAGTGTTTCGTGGAAAGTGTTTCGTCGTCATCTGTTGTCAATTTTATACAGAGGGCTTGCAAAACTGTTCTAACTTTGTGTTTTCAAGTGTTTTACCAGGTATAGTTCTTCTAATATCAAATATGAGTAGTACAAGTCCGTGGGATTGGAGTACGGACTCACAACCAGTTCAAAAACCGACTTCGATGGCCGAATATTTAAGGAATACCATACCTCAACAACAACAATCTATTAGTGCAAGTCAATGGGCAATGGTGTCGAATCAAAATCAGAGCATTCAAAATCTTTTGCTTAGTGAGAGTGAGACGGGTAGCAACAATCGCCCGCCAAAATTGAATCACATGAATGAATTTCCGACATGGAAAGGTCGTTTCACCACATACGTTCAAGGGCAAAGCACCGATCTTTGGAGGTGCTTCATTACTCCACGCAACAATGCCCTCGAAGAAGCAGCATCAACTGCAGCGGGTTTTACTAATATGCTTGAAGATGACAAGAAGCCTATGACTTAGAGAAAAAGGCGTTTGCTATTCTTACACAAGCGCTTCACAAAGAAATCTATCATCAATTCGCTTACTGTGACGACACGAAAGGGTTATGGGATGCATTGGTAGCGAGAGGAGAAGGAAATGCAGCTTCTAGAAAGACACGTCATGATTTATTGAAGAAACAGTTTGAATCATTTCGATTCTTGGATAATGAAACTCTAAATGATATGACTTCTCGCTTTTATCATTTGATGAGTGAAATGTGTTCTTATAATGTTGTTGCAACTCATCCGGAAATGATTGGACGGTTTGCTGATGCTCTACCTCCTACGTGCAGTCCATTCATTGAACTTCTAAAGCATACGGGCGCTATGGATACAGCCAATGGTACTCTCTATGAATTCATTCAGAAGTTGGAGTACAAGAACGAAGAGGAAATTCGGAAAGCTAAAATGATTGCACCTCCTCAAAACATAGAAATGTATTTGCCTGGTTTTGGTCCTTCAGCTAGTTCTAGTTCCATTCAGCAACCAAAGCTTCAAACGGCGTTTGTGTCCAATACAAGCTCATCACCGTTTCCACAGTGGAATCAAAGTGCTTATCTTTCACAATCCCAACCTCCACCTCAAGTTACCACTACTCAACAACAGTGGAATCAAAGTGCTTACATGTCACAATCTATACCCCAACCTCAAGCCCAACCACAACAACAACAAGCCCTACCACAACAACAGCAAGCTCATTATACCAACAATCCTCCACCCCTAAACCCTAACACAATCAAAGTTGATACATCAAACCTCTCAAATGTTAGCATTGAAGTAGCAAAGGAACATATGGAACTCATTAATACTATGGTCAGTGCTTACTGCGGTTTGGTCGCAGGTCAAATTGGAAACATTAGTTTGACCAACGAAGATTATTTACAAATCAACCGTGATGAAATGGAGTTGATGGATATAAAGTGGGCGTTCGCAAGTGGTGTTAGAAGGGCGAAGGACTTTATGGTTCGAACAGGAAGAAGTTCTTTGGAAAGTAAACAAGATACGAAGTACGGATTTGATAAAGAAGCGGTTACATGTTTCAATTGTGGCGAAAAGGGTCACTTCAAACGTGAGTGCACCCGACCAAGCAAACAAGGCAATCGGAACCCATTCAGAAATCAGATGAGTACTTTAAATGTCAATGGCAATCAAGACAATCGTGAAAGAAGGATGATAACGGTGAACAACAATCAGAACCAAAACCAGTTTGGACCATCAAACACCAATCGAGCATTGACCGTTCAAGCTGATGAAGGGTTTAATTGGTCTTTACAACTTGGGGAAGGTGATCAAGATAAAGGAGGAACAACGTGTTATGCAAAGATCATCAATCACATCAAGCACGTTCATACGGAAGAATTTTCTGAAAGTGACGACAATTCGGGTTATACCAGGAGTTCTGATGAAGAAAGTTCTACTTCGGGTGATTATCATTCTGAATCTGATGTGAAGGAAGAAACAAGTTCTGATCTTGATGACTTGTTGAATGAAGCAGAGGAGTTGAAATGTCAGAAATCAGTTCTGATCAAGAAGGCTGCTGTAGCATCTAAAGAAATGGAGAAGTTCTTTTCTGAAGACGGATCTTTTTCTTATCAGACTGCCTTTATGGCAAATGTATCAGCCTCTACGAGTCAGGTAAATTCTAAAACTCCTGCTCCTAGTGTTTGTAATGTTTGTGCTGATTTGAAGCTTGAATCTGAAAAGCTTCATAGTCATAATCAAAGTTTGGTTGTTGAAATGTCTAAGTGCAAAGAGGCGAATATGGCTCTGGTTAGAAACGAAAAGGAGTTTAAATCTGTAATTGAAACCTTAAAGAAAAGTGTTTCCGAAGTGACCAAAATTGTTTACCATAAACAAGTTAGTATTAACAATTACATTAACATTGTTGAGGAAACCAAAAAGGAATTAGCCATTGCCAAATGCGAGCATGATGCAATCAAGCAAAAGTTGGAGAGTTATTCTAACTCCCGATTTGTGCTTGATCACATTATTGACGTTCAACAACTGAAGGGAAACAAGAAAGGTGTTGGGTATAAGAAGTGTCCGCCTCCTTTAAGACATAATTATACCTATATGCCTGCTGAAGAAGAAATGCCACGGTTTGAGCCCAGTGTGCCTCTTGATTATGAGGAAGTTACCACTGGCCTAGGGTTCAAATCGGACAATTCTTCAAGTACATCATCTGAGCAAACAGAAACTTCAACATCTACGAAACAAAGTCCTCCAATCATTGAGGACTATGAGTCATCTGATGATGAACCAGAATCAGCTATGAGTGATCAGGATAAATCACTTGACAAGATGAAAGGAGTAGAAGTTCCAATTGAGAATCATATTCTATGTGATCCTCCTACTCCTGCTGTTCACCCAGTTGTCAAACAAGTGATAGATCCTGTCGCGAATGACAAGAAAACTGTGTCTACCGTTAAAAGTAATAATGTGTTGTACACTTTGGTTGGTGATTCTAAAATCTATTCAAATCAAGATTTTCCAATTAAAAATGTCAATCCATCTTCGATTGATCAAGTTTTTGAAAATAATACAAACAAGTTTTTGGAAAAGACAATTCCAGGAGTCGTTGTAACTCAATGTGACCCAATTCCAAAAGCTGAAATCAAGAAACAATTTGGAAATAAAAAATCACCAACAAAGCAACAACCTATTGCTGCTAAGGGTAAACAACCAGAAAAGCGAGCTCAAAAGCCTAATGTTTCTCAATCTAAATTTGAAACAAAAGAAGCTCGTTATCAGAAGAAAAACAGTAATGTCAAATTTGTAGAATCAAAAGGTACGAATAAAATTGAGACTTTTGAAAACAAGTCAAACACCGATTTTGTACAACAAGTCAAAATTTTAAAACGTGATAGCCAAAACAATTACACTCAACATTCAAACGGGTGTGATGAAAAAGCAAGTACCTCAGGTTCTACGGGTTCGACATCTGTTAGTCGATCGGATTCTCCTAAGTTTGTGGAAAGGAGAACATGCTTTAAATGTGGGGAGTTTGGACATATCATTAAGAACTGTTCAAACACTCCAAAAGATAAATTTGTTGAGAAAGAACCACCTGAGAAGGTTCACCCTCAACGTCGTCCAGTTTCACCAAAACATGATAAACGAACTGTTAAGGAACAGGAAACGAAACAACGACGTCAAAACGTCAAAGCTGTTAAAAAGGCTTTAAAATCTGAAGTCAAAACGGTCAACAGGGAACCAAGTTTGTCACAACCAATAAAACCAGAAGTCTTAAAATCTGTTTACAAAACTCAATCTGGTAAACAATATCAAACTTGGAAACCTAAGACGGGTGAAAATTCAGGGGGAGGTGTTGTGTTACAAAATCATCAAGAAATCGAGATCATCTTTCATGATGCTCAGGGACGACCCAAGACCACTAAGGCTTGGGTCCCCATCCTCAACTGATCATTGATGATATGTGCAGGGTGTTCCAGGAGGAACTATTAATAGTCATTGGATTGTTGATAGTGGAGCATCTAGGCACATGACAGGCGACTTACGGCTTCTATGTGATGTGAGAAATATTAGAGGAGGCTATGTCGCTTTCGCTGGAGACAAAGGCGGGTACATCACTGGAGAGGGAATGATCTCGAATGGTGTTGTGTGTTTCGAAAAGATCAATTATGTTCGACAAATTGATCATAATCTTCTCAGTGTTTCGCAGATCTGCGATAAGAAGTTCACCGTGCATTTTGATGATGCCGGTTGTTATGTGCTGAAACCTGGTTTCAAAATTCCAGAAGAATGGATTCTCTTATCGGCTCCAAGAGTTAATGATCTTTATATTCTTGATATGAGCCAAGCGATTACGACTTCTGCACAAGTCACATGTTTTGTCTCAAAAGCCACGGAGAAGGAGTCTATATCTTGGCACAGAAGAATGGGGCACATTCACTTAAGAAAAATGAACCATTTGGTGAAAAACAATCTTGTGAATGGCGTGCCCGTGAGAAGTTTTCATCTACAAGATATCTGTGTTTCGTGCCAGAAAGGGAAACAAACGAAGAAGTCTCACCCTCTGAAGAAAATCAACACTGTTAGCATGCCTCTCGAACGTCTTCATATGGACCTCTTTGGACCTATGAGACACAAGACAACATTCGGGGATGCTTATTGTTTAGTGGTTACTGATGATTATTCTAGATTTTCTTGGGTTGCTTTTATGGCACACAAGAGTGATACTCCTGGCATCCTCAAGGATCTTCTTACAATGTTGGAAAATCTCTACACGTTGAAAGTTAAGAGGATCAGAAGCAACAATGGAACTGAGTTCAAGAACCGTGTGATGGATGAGTTCTGTACTTCTAAGGGCATTCTTCATGAATACAGTTCTCGATACACTCCACAACAAAACGGTGTCGCGGAGAGGAAGAATCGGACGATAATCGAAACTGCAAGAACGATGTTGGTAGAGTCGGAGCTTCCTGTTCAGTTCTGGGCGGAGGCTGTGTCGACTGCTTGTTACACATTAAACCGAGTTCTTACAGTTAAGAGACATGGCAAGACTTGTTTCGAACTTCTACAGAAAAGGAAACCGGATCTTTCCTTTCTAGAACCTTTTGGCGGTCCATGCACTATGATTGAGCCGGATGGAAAGTTTGGTGTGAAAGCTATCGAGGGTTTCTTCCTTAGATATGCTACTCCGAATTTTCGTGTTTGGAATATGGCTACCAAAAAGATTGAACTATGGAGTGATGTAAGGGTTCAAAGGTATACAAGTCCTGTTAGGGCTCCGGGTGATCCTTGGATGTTCGACTACGATGGGCTATTCAACTCCTTTGATCTGCCAACCTTTGACGAAGATTCTGCAGCTGCTAGAGTGTTATTTGATAGTGACAACGCTGCTGACTCGCCATTGGTTAGACCTGTTATTGTTAACCCACAAGGTTCGAATTCGGTTAACAACACAGTTCAAAATGAGGGATTTGAAGATGCTACTGAGTACAATGAGTCATCAGAAGATGATGAATATCTGGATGCAACTGAAGGCACTTCAGCTCCAGTTGCTCCTGTTCAGGGTACTTCTGTTGAAACTCCTCATGTGCAGGATGTTGATACTGCTGAAGGGAATGCATCCACTTCTACGCATATTCCAGGTGTGGAGTTGGTTGTTGATCTTAATATTAACAATTTGGGTGTTAATGCTCGTGTTCCTCAAAATCCTGAAATGAGGATACACGATACCCATCCACAGCAGAATATCATAGGAGATGTCCAACAAGGAGTGCAGACGCGTAATCAGCTGAGAAACAACCAGAGTGCTGGTTTGTATTCAGGCATTAGAGAATCTGGTCTTCAAAATGATTGGTCCTTCGCTTGTTACGTTTCACAAGAAGAACCGAAATCTTGGAAAGAAGCCTTAAAGGATAATTCTTGGGTTGAAGCAATGCAAGAGGAACTACAACAGTTCCAGAAGCTGGGTGTTTGGAGACTTGTTGAAAAACCCGACAACTATAAGAAAATTGGCACCCGTTGGGTTTACAAGTGCAAAAAGGATGATCGTGGAGTGGTCATTCGCAACAAGGCGAGATTGGTTGTTCAGGGCTTTCGTCAAATTGAAGGCATTGATTACAACGAGGTTTATGCACCAGTTGCACGTCTGGAGGCTATTCGGATCTTTCTAGCTTATGCTTCTTTTAAAGGATTCAAAGTCTATCAGATGGACGCCAAAAGCGCATTTTTGCATGGTATTGTTGAAGAAGACGTGTATGTCGAACAACCTCCTGGTTTCGAAGATCCTATCCATCCCGATCGGGTTTGGTTGCTCAACAAAGCTCTCTACGGGTTACATCAAGCACCGAGAGCTTGGTATGCAACCTTATCTACTTATCTGCTGGAGAACGGTTTTCGCCGGGGTCTTATCGACTGTACTCTTTTCATCAAGGAATAGGATGGAGATCTTTTGTTGGTACAGGTATACGTTGATGATATCATATTTGGTTCTACTAACAATACTTTGTGCAGGCAATTTGAACGTGTTATGCAGGAGAAGTTCAAAATGAGCGCAATGGGAGAGATGAATTTCTTTTTGGGCCTACAAGTTCAACAAACTGAGTCTGTGATATTCATCCATCAGACTAAATATGTTGGTGACATCTTGAGCCGATTCCAGATGTCTGAAGCAACGCCCACTGGTACCCCACTTCCGACTAATCACGGGATTACTCCGGACTTGAAGGGTGAAAGTGTCAACTCTTCTTATTATCGCGCTATGATCGGATCTCTCATGTATCTCACAGCATCGAGGCCTGATATCATGTATCCAACGTGCCTGCTTGCAAGATATCAAGCCAACCCAAAAGCATCTCATCTTGGAGCTGTTAAAAGGATTTTTCGCTATCTGAAGGGTTGCCCGGACACCGGTCTTTGGTACCCTAGGGATGATGGTTTTGACTTGGTTGCTTTTAGTGATTCAGATTTTGGCGGATGCAAAATAGACGGGAAATCCACAACGGCTGGATGTCAATTCTTAGGAAGTCGCTTAGTCACGTGGCAGTGCAAGAGGCAAACTTGTGTTGCTACATCAACTTGTGAAGCTGAATACATCGCTGCCTCAAGTTGTTGTTCTCAGGTTCTATGGATCCAGCAACAAATGCGCGACTACGGTTTTGAATTCCTATCTACCTCTATTTTTGTTGATAATAATGCTGCTTTATCTATCACTAGAAATCCTGTCCAACACTCCAAAACCAAGCATATCGAAATTAAGTATCACTTCATACGTGATTGTTTTGACAAAAGATTGATCGATGTTGTTAAAATCCACACTGATGAACAGCGTGCTGATCTGTTTACAAAAGCTTTTGACAAATCTCGTTTTGACTATCTTTTATTGGTCAATGGTATTAAGGTGAAACAAGAGTAAACTTCTGTTGGCTGATCGTTTTTGTAAATATTTTCTTACACGTCAAAAATCCAAAAAGATTTTTAGTTTACTTATCTTTTCGCATTTTAGGGGGAGAAATGTCAGAAAATACAAAAACATGTGGAAATTTCAAAAATCCAAAAATATGTCGTTTACTTTCTGTCTTTAATTTTGAAAAATCAAAAATTCAAAAACAATAGAAAACCCAAAATGAGTTTCTTGGAGAAAAGAAGGGAAAGTGATGATATACACTGGTGTGGTCTGTCAATATGGTCAAAAGAAAAAGAAAAATAGAAAAATGATAAGTAGCTTTACTAACGATGTATCGGTAGGCTCACAATCAGACTAAAATGTGCAGGATGATATAAACCTAACAGACTTCAAGTCAGGTGGGAACCATTCATTGGCATATGGTCTTAGTACCGAAATTTCGTTTGATTGATTGCCGAGGTTCTGAGATATTCGGTCTTTATGCTGTCTTATCATCTGGGTATCATGGTTGTATCAAACCAAAACAAACGGAGACGAAGTCTAGATCTTCCATGATACTATACATACGTGTACATATTGCATTCGACCTCAATAAGTGATCAACAATCACATGTCCAAACAAACAAGTGATAATATATCACATTTATCCGGGAGTCAAGTTCGTCTCTTTGCTGTACGAAAGTACTGACCTGTTCACGGACTTGCTCCTGTGCCCTCATGCATCAAAAATCAAGTTCCTCATCAATAAGTGATTATATCACAGAGGGCTTGTTTTCAATCAAAATAAGTGAGATTCTCACATCTTTTATACGGTCAAACGGATGATAAGCAGTATACTCACCGGTAAGATGAACTCTCGTGCATACCTTGATACGGGAATGTGTCGTGAGTGGATGTACACCGAGAAGTAAGTATAACTCTTACCATAAACCATATCTCCTAATTATGATTACATCTGATAAGTTGAGCTTAGGTGGACAACAATACAGATAATTGTGGTAGAATACTTATCTAAAGCTTTAAACAGAAATCAGAAACCGTTTTGACAAAGACCGTAAGCTGGTAATGATTCTCTTACCTTGAAACTCACAAAAGTTTGTTCACTGTACAAATTCTTTATGTTATTATCTTTCGTTAGTTTAACGTACTTTATTTTGTGTTGTAGTGTAAGTTACTTGTTTTGATCAGTCGATGGTTGGTATCTCGAAGTTTTCTGCCGGAAGCCTGAAACCTACTTCATAAAACGTCCTTGAATTTGAAAACTCAATCTCAATGGAAATGTGTTCAATTAAAACAAAATCTGTTCAGTGTGAAAATTTCCATGCCTTAGTGTTTTTGAAATTTGAGGTCGACGAAACAAAGTATGGTCGACGAAACAAGATATTTTCGACGAAACACACATGGTCAAAGTCAAATATTTTAACTTGGTCAACCTTGGTCAAATCAGTTTTAGTAGACGACGAAACAAGTCCGTTTCGTCGAAGCTACGACGAAACGCAACAACCCATTTCCGTTTCGTCGTGGGCTAACTTTTTAAGGCCCAAGTCCAGCCCAACTTGTCCGTTTCGTCGAGCCCAAAGCCGTTTCGTCGAGTATCCGTTTCGTCGTAATGAGGCGGTGTATATAAGGGGTCCCAGTGTTCCACTTTTTCAAAGCCCCAACTGTTTGTCTTTCTCCTTCACTCTGAAACCCCATATCATCTTCAACCATCTAAATATCTCAAATCCCTCATTTTCTTTGAAACTCTACAAAACTCAAATGTATAAAAAGGATCCGGTTGATGTTCCGAACATTTTGGACCGTTTGTTTTTGTTTGAAACCCGTGAAAACCCTTGTTTACCTAATGATTTCTTGTTTTAAACTTGTATCTTGTTTGGTATCTTTTAAAATCAGATGGATTTAGGATCAATGTGTGTATATTTGCCTTGATTTGGGTTTGGGTTTATGTAACAAAAACAGGGGATGTGGGTTTGTTTGTTGTTTAACTTGTTTTGGGTAGATTCGGTTAAAACTAATGATTGCTTGTGAATCTAGGATTGTTGTCTGTTTGTTTTGTGTAACATAAGTATCAAATTGATGGTTTGTATGATTATTGATCATTGATTAAACATGGAATGACGAAACTGAGAAACCCTAACTGTTTACAAAACCCCCTTTTCGACGAAACGAGTGACGACGAATCAAACAAGCGACGAAATGGATCCGTTTCGTCGAGGTACTTTTGACGAAAGAAACTGGTCAAAGGTCAACTTTGTTTCGTTACACATGATTCTGTTTCGTCGAAGACCTTCTGATTCGTCGTACTTACCTTAGCATATTTTCAATGTTGGTGCTTTTTCACAGAATGTTTGTAACTTTGTGATTAATGTTCATTTGATGTTCAAACTGTTTATATATAAGTTTAATACACTTATTGTGACATTGTACCTTATTGTGGACATTTGCATATACAGATGGCACCGAAAGAAGGAAAACGCAAGAAACCGACAAAGAAGGAAAATAAATCTGAAGAGGAGATTATGTCTGAGAAGCGTCATAATCAAATCGCTTATCTGGATCCAGATGAAAAGCTCGTTGAACTGAAAGATATCACGAAATGGATCAGGGAGACGCGGATCAATCATGCGGTTACTTTTTCGACACCAGTTTACAAATCTCTTATCAAAGCTTTCTGGGATTCCGCAATTGTTATGCAATTGGATGGAAAGGAAGTTATTAAGGGTCGTGAGAATGATTTGGATGTCATAGTCTCTCCGGATATCTTGAACGATGTTTTACAGCTACAAGACCATCCGGATGCTCCATATTCTATTCCTATCATGTGTACAAGAGGCTTCCTGTTACGAATGAAGTGTACAGGAGACATCTTCAGCAAACAAATCAACAAGGGTGATCTGCCCTTACGGTACAAGTTCTTATTGCACATTCTCATTCAGTGTCTTAGCAATAGACGTGCTGGATACGATATGGCTGGAAATGATCCTGTTGGTTTCATGGTGGCGTTGGTGCTAAACAAACCATTTAGCATCTCAAAATACATCTTTGACCATATGAAAGAAAATATGACGAGGAATGGAAGTAGAATAACCGGGAACAAGTTCTGGATGTATCCGCGGTTTCTTCAAATGATTATGAATGTTCAACATCCTGGTCTTCCTAAAGCCGACAATGACCTTCTGAAGATAGAAGCAATGAACTTCAATTCATTAAGGATAATCAAGAACCTTGCAGCCAAAAGATACAAAGAAAGCGTGCCTCCAAGGAAGTTGTTTGGTGCGCTAGGAAATCCTGATTATATTGCTCCAGCTAATGATAAATGGCGTCATGATGACAGCCAATCTGATAACGAAGAGCCGGAGTTGAAGAGAAAAAGGATTGAAAAGTTTGGTCCAGATCCGGTTGATTCTGATATGTTAGAGAGTGATAGTGATGATGATGGTGATGATGGTGGTGATACAGGTGCCGTTGGTGCATCTAGTGCTGGTGCGACTGGTACATCTAGTGCTGGTGCAGCTGGTGGTACATCAGCAGGTGGCAATGACGAGTCTGATTCTGATTCGGATGATCATTTAATCAAGCCTGGATATGAAATGTATCTTGATGATCGTGGCGTTAAAAGATACCGGAGAATTAGACAGGAAGATGATCCTGAATACGTTCCAGAAGAGACTGAAGCTGAACATTTAAAGAAAAGGAAAGCTGAGAAAGCCGCTGCACATCAAAAGAAGAAAGCAAGAAGATACTTAGCTACTTCTGCAAGGCAATCTGTTCCTCAAGAGTCTGTTCAAGAGCCTGTTCAAGAAACTCCTGTGATATCTTCTGCTGTTGAAACTCCAACAGTTACCCCTCAGGCCGTTCCTCAAAGATCTATGGCTGCTGCAATTAGAGCAACTACTTCGCAGCCTAGTTCTGAACGTCAGAGGATCTTCTCAGAGATGTCTCAAGACGAGAAAAACAACTTCCTATTTTCTCAATTCGAAGCGGCTGCTGATCGAATTCAGAGGCAAACTAAGTTCATTAGAATCACTAAGGATGATCAGATCAGTCAATTGGTGGAAATAAACAATTTGAAGTCCACCGTTGGTCAACAACAGACGGTGATAGAGCGCCAACAAGCTGAGATTGATCTACTCAAGGCTGAAAATGAACGCTTGAAAGCGGAAGAAGAAACTAGAGAACAAAATCACACTATACTTTGAAAGTTGGCTGAAGATCTTAAAGGAAGATGTGACTACATGAAAGAATGGTACGAGTCACGGAATACAACGATACAGGATGGAGTTAAGACGCTAACTGCTGGCTATGAGTTTCTTCGAAAGAAGGTTGTTACTCTGTGGGATGATAGATGTAAACAACAAGAAGTTATGAAGAAAAAGGATGATGATCCTAAAGATCAAGGGAATCCTGATACTTCTACTACATCACAGCATCCAACCGCCGGTACATCTTCTGTAATCGTTGTTGTTCAGCCGCCAACGATCGAATCTTCTCAAGGAACCTCTTCTGGAACAGTTCAACAGGTTGAAGGTACTTCTTCTGTTCCTAGCAGTGCTGATCTTGCATTACAGGTAGTTCATCCAATCACTGGGGAATTACTTGAAGAAGGAGAAATTGTCGAGGATCTATCTCATGAGCAATTGCTTGCTTTACATGCTATGAGAGAGATTGATGACGCAGAGATTGATAAAATGCCTAGTGAGCCCGAATCTACTGATGTTGAAAACATTGAAGAAATTGTTTTTGAGGGAAATGAGCAGAAGTCAGCGTATGTGCGTAAAGACGGGACTGAATTCGAGCCTTTCGATGAAGATTGGTTATAAGAGAATGTGGATGAAATTGATGAGCATTTAAAGAACCGTGATACATCTGAAAATGCCACAGATGCGTTCTCTACATGGCGACAACAGTTCTTATCGAGGGTTTCCAAGCCAGTGCCAGATACTGCTCAAGTTGACTACTTACGGTTAGAGAGAGCGAAGCCGAGTGGACGAATCCTCTGTTGGATGTTCGTAAAAGAAATACATTGTGTTGCTGTAAAAAGGGAATTTGGAATTCAATACTTCCGGTCGTTGCTGAGCATACTATCTTTGCCTTTTTATGATGTGGCAGCATTGACGAAGATTGATCTCATAAATCGCTCAAACTTTGAAGGTGCAACTTTATTCGAACGGCTGATAAAGATGAACAAGAAGTCTGGCTGGAAAGACAAGTCATACAAGCCTCAATTCCCTATTTATCAGCAAATCAAGTTTACTCTCGATCCGGCAACTAACACTGGCAGATACAAGCTTGTGTATCAGCCAGCGAAAGTCGTAGATAAAATCCCATTAATGCCAATGCAGCAGGATTTTCTCGAAGATATGGCATTATGGTGCTACGACTCAGACACTCATGAAGCCATGATCGTGTTTAGAGGTGATCGTGCAAATTACCGGATGTTGGATCCGATGTGGATTGTTAACATGTCCGAGGCTGACATCAACAGATTATATCATCATGACATTTTCTATGAAGATCAGGATGCCCATCAAGCTTTAAAATTTCAGCGCGTCGCTTGTTTTTGCTACTACCGGGGAATTCATGCGAGCAGTTCGTGGTCCGAATAACACTGAAGAAAGAAGATTGAAGACCGAAGACGAGTAACAGACAAGGGGGAGTTTGTTGGTGCACCTTTTTGTGTCTGTAACTAGTCTTGTTAGTCATTGTAATTTGTACGGTCTTTTTATGTTTATCGGTCTGTATTTGCCGTCGACCAAGTCGGATATCCTCCTATCCACTTGTGTCCGACTTATTTTGTCTCTATTTGGTATGTAATGTATACGAACAATGCATGTTGCATATAAGGGTATAACTGTCATTATGTTTGTGTTTGTATGATGTTTGCTGCAACTGTCTGTTTGCAGCAAACAGTTAAGCATGTGCAGCCTTCGACGAAACAAGTCTGTTTCGTCGAACACATCACGATGAAACAACCAATGTCCATTTGATTCTGTTTCGTCGACATCAGCGACGAAACAACTCTTGTTTCATCGACTGTTGGGCTGCTTCAGGCCCAGTACTTGGCCCAATGTTTGTTTCGTCGACCCACCTTGTGTTTCGTCGAGACTAAGGCCCAGGCTACTATATAAACACTTTCTGGTTTCTCTCTGAAACCAGATGAGAGCATACCCTGAAAGTTATAGTGTCAAAACTGTGTGTGTATCAGTTGTTCTTGGTTCTCATCCCATTTTAATCAATAGATTGCGTTTCGTTGATTATTCTGCGTGTGTTATTTACTGTGTTTGATTTGGCATCGTTACGGGGATTCCGCACCCGTGACATTGTTTGTTATAAACAAGGATAGGTTTTCATTATCGATCCTCAGATTTCGGGAGTCTGTTTGCAGCAAACAGTTAAGCATGTGCAGCCTTCGACGAAACAAGTCTGTTTCGTCGAACACATCACGACGAAACAACCAATGTCCATTTGATTCTATTTCATCGACATCAGCGACGAAACAACTCTTGTTTCATCGACTGTTGGGCTGCTTCAGGCCCAGTACCTGGCCCAATGTTTGTTTCGTCGACCCACCTTGTGTTTCGTCGAGACTAAGGCCAGGCTACTATATAAACACTTTCTGGTTTCTCTCTGAAACCAGATGAGAGCATATCCTGAAAGTTATACTGTCAAAACTGTGTGTGTATCAGTTGTTCTTGGTTCTCATCCCATTTTAATCAATAGATTGCGTTTCGTTGATTATTCTGCGTGTGTTATTTACTGTGTTTGATTTGGCATCGTTACGGGGATTCCGCACCCGTGACATTGTTTGTTGTAAACAAGGATAGGTTTTCGTTATCGATCCTCAAATTTCGGGACCTACAATCTTAAAGGAAAAAGGTTTCATTAACTTTTAATAGCAAATATCTTTATTATACTGCACTTTTAATAGCAAATATCTTTATTATACTGCACTTTTTAAAATATAATACCATACGATCTATTTTTTTTGTTTTCTTCCATTTTTTTAGTTCAAACCAACGCCCTTTGAAGCGTATGAATGTATGTCGCATGTTTAATAACAACTGCGTGCTTAACTTTATTATCCTAGTAGACATAACAGAGTACAGTGGTACATAACCGACCGTCATCACCGAATGATATAACTAGAGTGATTAAGCAGAATCAACGATTCTGTGTACGAAGTCATCATTAACAGCGGATCATAGGAGGCCATCATGAAGAGTGAATCATAAGCTTTATAGATCCCAATATCGTTGTTGCGCTCTGAGTATGGTTCATAAACCTCTAGTGATGTTACCACTAAATCATCACGCTTACATATGTGTTTTGTTACCGGTTGACCATTGTTCCTAAATCCAATTATTTTAGAAAATACTGAATCATATGTTCCCCGAAAACTAACAGTGAATAGTTTTGTAAACCAGGACTTTAAATCACCATTCTTAATCATAATCCATACATCACAAACCGGGGCAGCCTCGTTATAATTAAGCACAACAACAGAACCTGTAAGCCTAGTGATGAACATATTTGAAGGGTGTGATAAACTATCTGGAAGAACTACCTCTCCAAATTCTTCGCTTGTCAAATCAAAGGAAATAATCACATGATGAGATCCGGTAATCAAATCATAAGCAAACCAATGAATAACCCCGTCTATAACAACCTGATTATATGAAAATTCCATTGATTTATGATAACAACTCAGATTCATTAGTACACTTCTCCAAGCCCCAGATCTTAATGTAAAAACTTCACCCTTCTGTTCCGTGGGTTGGATTCCAAACGGACTATTACTACGTGTAATCGTGACGATCTTAGGGTCACTAGTTTTAGGACACACTGTTGATGCATATTTTGGTGTCTGTAACTTGTCTTTATTTAACGATGTATTTATATGGTCTTTTTACATTATCGAGTCTGTATTCGCCGTCGACCAAGTTGGATATCCTCCTATCCTACTTGTGTCCGACAAGTTTGTCTCGTTTGTTATGTAATGTTAAATGAACAATGCATGTTATGGGTATGATGTTGTTTGTGTGTTTATTGTTTGCTGCAAACTAAATCATCACGCTTACATATGTGTTTTGTTACCGGTTGACCATTGTTCCTAAATCCAATTATTTTAGAAAATACTGAATCATATGTTCCCCGAAAACTAACAGTGAATAGTTTTGTAAACCAGGACTTTGAATCACCATTCTTAATCATAATCCATACATCACAAACCGGGGCAGCCTCGTTATAATTAAGCACAGCAACAGAACATGTAAGCCTAGTGATGAACAGATTTGAAGGGTGTGATAAACTATCTGGAAGGACTACCTCTCCAAATTCTTCGCTTGTCAAATCAAAGGAAATAATCACATGATGAGATCCGGTAATCAAATCATAAGCAAACCAATGAATAACCCCGTCTATAACAACCTGATTATATGAAAATTCCATTGATTTATGATAACAACTCAGATTCATTAGTACACTTCTCCAAGCCCCATATCTTAATGTAAAAACTTCAGCCTTCTGTTCCATGGGTTGGATTCCAAATGGACTGTTACTACGTGTAATCGTGACGATCTTAGGGTCACTAGTTTTAGGACACACTGTTGATGCATATTTTGGTTTCTGTAACTTGTCTTTATTTAACGATGTATGTATATGGTCTTTTTACATTATCGAGTCTGTATTCGCCGTCGACCAAGTCGGATATCCTCCTATCCAACTTGTGTCCGACAAGTTTGTCTCATTTGTTATGTAATGTTAAATGAATAATGCATGTTATGGGTATGATGTTGTTTGTGTGTTTATTGTTTGCTGCAAACTGTCAAACAGTTTGCAGCACATACAACATTTTGCAGCCCTCGATGAAACTCTATGTTTCGTCGAGTACTACATGACGAAACTCCCTAATGGTCAAAACTCCCAAGTTTCGCCATGAACAGTGACGAAACTCCTAGAGTTTCGTCAACTGTGATGTTTCGTCAGGCCCAATTCAAGTTTCGTCAAGCCCAGTTGATGTTTCGTCACTTGTGGGCCTGGGCTGCTATATAAACACAACATAGTTTCACACTGAAACTATGAGAGCATAACATGTCTGAAAGTCTACTGTCAAACATTGTGTGTATTTGTTTGATCTTGTTCTCATCCACTTTAATCAATTGACTGTGATTCATTGGTTACTTTGTGTTGTGACAATCTGTGTTTGGTTTGGCATAGTCACGGGGATTCCGCACTCGTGACCGTGTTTGTGATAAACAAGTGATTTGGTTTCGTATTCGATCCTCAGAAAACGGAGAGGAAGAAGTTATTTCTGATGTTGATGATTTGTTGAATGAAGCAGAGGAGTTGAAGTGTCAGAAATCTGTTCTGATCAAGAAGGCTGCTCTCGAATCTAAGGAAATGGAGAAGTTCTTCTCTGAAGATGGGTCTTTTTCTTATCAGACTGCCTTTATGGCAAATGTCTCAGCCTCTACGAGTCAGGTAAAATATGACCCTCCTGCTCCTAGTGTATGTAATTTCTGTGCAGATTTGAAACTTGAATCCGAAAAGATTCATAGTTGATGCGTGTGAAGTGTTATATATATTAGGTGTATATTTTAAGCCCCTTTAACACTTATTTTTAGCCAAGTTTTAAATTTATAAAACACGATATTTTACTAACACTAAACACACATATGGGCAAGTGCACCCATCGTGGGCGTAGTATAGCGTTGGTAAGATACCGAGGTCGTCCAAGGACACAAGAACTTTTAGTACCGGTTTATCCTCAACGTCTAATCAAAATAAAAAGTTAGAAAAGGTTTTAAACTAAGAAAAATAAAAACTAACTAAAATGCTGAAAATAAAAAAAAGAAGAACAGATAGACAAGATGAATCACTTGGTTCCGACTCGTATCTAGTATAACCTTTGATTATTTCCGCACTTTTGCACATATTTAAGAGATTATCTTAGTTATTGTAGTAGGCCCCTCTTTTGAAGGTGACGTTACCCTCACCCCAGTAGTTTGAGTCAGCAAGGATACAATCCTAAAAGGGTGGATTATTGGAAGATAATTAATTAAGTTATTAATGCAAATTATGGTAGGCCCCGCTTTTGGCGGTGACGTTACCCTCGGCTAAGTAGTCTGAGTCAGCAGGGATACAGTCCTAAATAGCCGGGTTATAGTATTAATAGTAGTTACCTTATGAGGGGATCAAAGAGTTTGGACCCCCGCCATCCAATACCGTGAAGCATTGAAGGAGGTCCTACTAAATTTGACCCAGGTCCATTGCAGGACCTCTAAACGCTGAACAATGGCAAGACCTTTACCAAACTGTTCCCTTAACCCCCGACCAGGTAGCCAACATACCTCCATATAGACCGTGGAGATATGAATGGTGAAAATCTTTTATTTTATATAGACAGTAAAATAATGCCAAGACACCACGGACAAACGATAAGGAAAGATCACCTTCAACATAAGTAACTAGTTATTAAAGTCATTAATACAAAACCAAATAAAAAGTGCAAAAGATTAGAAATAAAAAGTATTATACTAGACACTTTGTCTTCACCGAGTGATGTAAGAGACTTAGGCAAACATGGCCTTGATTGTCAAGAACTCTTACGATCAATCTTGGATCCCGAGACGACTCACACACTCTACGATGGACAATGGATGATGGTGGTGGATGATGGTGTTGTGATGGTGGTGGGTGGTGGATGAAGTGTGAGAGAGGTGGTGTGCCAAGGGATGAGTTGAAATGAAACCAAGCACTCCAATTTATAGGCTGAACAGAAGGCTGGGCACGGCCCCGTGTCCGCTGGACACGCCCCCGTGCCTGTCTGACATTCTCTCTCTTCATTAATTGTAATTCGCAATTACAATTAATGCGCCTGCTGTACTTTCGCCACGCCCCCGTGTTCACTGGACACGGCCCCGTGGTGGGCAATAGAAGCTTCTATATGTTTGTCTTTTCTGCTGCTTCTTGGGCACGGCCCCGTGCTGGCTGGGCACGGCCCCGTGCTGGCTGGGCACGGGGCGTGTTCAGTCTTCTGCCTTCTCTATTTTGCTTGGGAAGATGCCGTTGAGGGGTCGGGCAGTCCACTTATGTTCCTTTTCTTGTATTTATGTTAGATTTAGCTGTCTTTTTGCTTCTTTTGTGAATTTGAGCTCATTTAATCCTGAAAATACAAAAGGAAGACAAAAACACTCTTTTTCCAACATTAATACTTAAAAAGGGTTAGTTTTATGCCTCATTTGATGTAATTTATATGTTGCATTTTACACACATCAAATACCCCCACACTTGAACTTTTGCTTGTCCTCAAGCAAAACTCTTTAATATGTCGCTTACACTCCCAAATGGAATGGGTAGAAGAGAAGGTTTTGGGCTTGTCGTAGAGTGTTGGGAATCCAAGATCTTTTTGGGTTTTATTTTTATCTATTTACAATCCTATTCGTTATGATTTGTTTAGAACGTTTCATAGGAGAAATTACTTATTTTGGCATAACATGCCTTTTTAAAATTCCATTTATATACAAGTTCACATACCTCACGGGAGAAATCACTCACACTCGGCCGAAGGTGTATTTTTAGTGAATCACTCGAGAGCGGCATGGAACTTATTCCTACCATAAGCTTGCCAAGCAATCAATCCTCCTCCTTTTTAACTTTTATACCTTTGTAAATATCAAGAGGACTTTGTGGGTGAAGGGTTAGGCTTGGGTTAAAGGTAGGTGGTTGGGTTAGTGGTTAGTAGAAAAAGGGTGAAAAAGCGTAACAAGTGTCGGTTTTCGTAGGACTTTCTATTTTTGTAACTTTTATTTTGATGAAGCTATTATTCAAACAAAGTTATTTTTTATGAACTTGTTTGTTTATTTTCTTTTGCTTCATCATCAACACATTTTTTTTTTTGATCGAACATACGAAAAACCGAACTTGTTACTAAAACAAAGGGTTAAAAATGAAAAAGGTTTTGGTGGGTAAAAGGGTGTTTGGTTTGGGTTATGAAATGAAAAGGTTTAGGCTCAAAGGGGCTAACTATGGGGATTTTCGGTAGGTGGTAAAAAAAAATAATGGTGTAGAAATAAAAAGGTTAGTCCTAATGCCTCCATCATTTACTTACTTGGGTTTAAGTTGATAAGGACCGGGAATGTATCGTCATGGCAAGTTCTAGAGTCGTAAGAACCAAACGGCTATTCACACAAGAAACGAAAAATGAGCATTTAGTTTAATGATATGTAATTGTATGCTCAATAAAGGCTCAAAACTCACTTTTGTGGGAATGAGTTTTTATGTGATCAAGTATATATAATCAAATTTTAACTAAGTTTGCCATGCCTTTTCATAATTTTCTTATGTTGGTTCTTTTTATCACGACGCTATCGGTTGTAAATTCGTAAAAATATAACCTTTTCGAGAACTTGAATTTCTCGAGTTAAACCTAGACAAGTAAAAAAAATGAAATTTTTGAAAATTTTTTGGGGTGATAAGCGGTTCCAATAGAGTTTTGTGTAAGGCTTGAATTTAGGACTTGCAAAATTTCAAGGTTTTAGAATCCCCCCCCCCCCCCCACACTTAAATTACACATTGTCCTCAATGTGTCCCAAAAATAAATTTTTAGGTTGATTAGATGTGTAATATGGTGTTAAAAGCAAAGATTTATGTTACTGGCAGTCTGGACACGGCCCCGTGTCCGCTGGACACGACCCCGTGGCGAACTGCCAGTAACGAAAACTTACAGAAGGCGAACACGGGGGCGTGTTGATTAGGCACGGCCCCGTGTCTGACAAAAATATGCAGGACAGTAACCAAACAGCAGGTCTGGGAGGTGAGCACGGGGGCGTGTTGGCTGGACACGTCCCCGTGTGGACAGTCTGTAATCCTAAAAAACAGGTTTCTTCCCCCGGTTTTTCCATCCTGGTCCTATAAGTGCTGAGGCTTAGCACTCCAAGCCTTGGTTTGTACCTGTTTCATCACTTAATACCACACCAAGTAACACAAACATCCTACATTACCATAGTTAATTGTCCCAAGCATAAAGTAAAAGAAAAAAAACGGAAAATAAAAGTGGTCAAGGAAAGTAAATTGTTCAACACTTGGCACGCAGGCCACCAATTGTTCGGTAGATAAAGGGACTTAAACCTGTGGGCTCGCCATCAACCCGCCCCTGCTCCTTCAAACCCCCTACTCCATGTCTTCATCGCTATCATCACCTCCATCCCCATGCCCCGCCATATATTCCCGGATGCTGCCGATATTGTCTTGTATATCGTTGATGTTGCGTTCAATATCTCCGACCCGGTGGTATGTGTTGTTGGCGAGGTTGTAGGCGTTCCTGGTACACTTGAGGTTTTCCTGCAAAAGATCATGTAAGCTTTGAAAGTTAGGAAAACCGCCTCCTTGTGAGGAGGATTGACCCGGATCACCATGGGGTTGATACTGGTAGTGGGGAGGTGGTGCGTGAAGAACTAGGGCCTCCTGCGGGTTCCATGCATAGCCTTGCGTCCTTTGGAAGCTCACCAACCCGTCTTCCGCCTCATAAAGTAAGTTCATGGCTCGGCAAATGTGGTAGTCAACTCGTCCCGACCATGGGCTTCTTTCAAAGGACCTTGGAATTCGCGTGTAATGCTTGAAGAGACGGTACACCCATCCTCCGAAGAAGATAGGTGTTGGAGCGCGAGCAAGGCGGTTGAGATGCATGTTTTGTAACAGGAGATATGGGACATCGAGAGGCTTCCGGTTGTGGATACAGTGAAGGACAACCAAATCTTTCAACCCTACAACGCCGCTACTGTCGTGACGTTGGTTAAGAGAGTAGGTAAGAAGCCTGTGAATGTAGCGATAGAGCGGATCCCTTAGCTTAGTACTCTTTGTGCTGCTAGGGTTGTAGATTCCTTCACCGATTTGAGCCCATGCGGCTTGTCGTTCATTTTCATCCAAGTCTCGTAATCCCCCGGTATTTTCCTCGTTTCCCGATTCCTCTTCCCCGTACAGTCCTATTATAGCTCCAAACTGTGCCATAGAGATCGAGTACCTTGTCCCGCCACACCGAAATGCAACCCCTTCATTGTCGAATGGGTCACACCTTGGAGTGAAGGTGAAAGTGCTGTAGAACTCCATGGTGCATTGATGCACCGACCGAAGCCGAGTGTTCAATGCAACAGCTAGTGGTCCCGTAACGATGTTGTTGAATCGGTCCAGCTGGTTTACCAAGGTTAACAGGTCCGTGCATGCTCGCCTGGGGTACTCCTCGGGTCTTGTTTGAAGTATCTCGTATCTTGCCCTGGCATCGAGCTCACTTGCATTGAACCTTGTGAACTTTGCCATCTGAAAGAATACACCAAAAATTAGCACGAAACAATGAGATTTTTAAAGAAACTGCAAACAGAAGGCTGGACACGGCCCCGTGTTCAGCGGGCACGGCCCCGTGTTCAGCGGGCACGGCCCCGTGTCCAGACATCTGTAACCCAAAAACTTCATTTTTTGTCCTGGTCCCGAAAACTTGAAAATTTTTGGTCCAATAGATGCGGTTTCCCCCGAAAATGAAACCCTAAGTGCCGTTTTTCCCAAAATAACCCGTTTACCCTATTAATTTTATCTTTTTCGGTTCAAGAACAAGAGTTTGGGGTTTTTGTAAGAAATCGGGTGAATCTATGAACAATACAAGTGTATTTACTTCCCTGAACACTAATCTAACTAAATGCAAACAGATTTAGGCAAAAATTTTAGGTTTGATTTTAATGAACTTCAAGAACCCTAGATTTTTCCCCAAATTTGTGGTGTTTTAACTACATGCAAGTAACTAATCTAACTACTAAAAGTGATAGAATCATACCTTGATGTTGTTAGAGTGATAGGAGACGTCGAAATTTTTCGAAAAATCGCATGGAACCAGAGCTTTTTCGGGGAAACGGGGCGTGTGGAATGAAGAAACTGTTTTGAAATAGGGGATATATCCCGACTGCAGCGCGGACACGGCCCCGTGTCCAGCGGACACGGCCTCGTGCCGAGCAAGGTTTTTTTTTTTTTTTTTAGTGCTCGTGTGAGTGCCCTTGTTTCCCAAAAGCCTTGGTTAGAAAACTTACCGCTTTCGATGTCGTCCCAATTGCTCGTAACTTACCACGTATGATGTTGGTTTCATCCTTCTACTGTTTGAAACGAGATCTCTTCCTCTTCATCCTTAATGAATCCTTGATAAAGTTTCAGCCGTTGCCCATTGACTTTGAATGGAGGCCCATTTCGAGATTTAATTTCTACTGCACCGTGTGGGAAAATATGGGTGACGGAAAAAGGTCCTGACCACCTAGACTTTAATTTACCAGGAAACAATCGAAGTCGTGAATTAAACAAGAGAACTAGATCTCCTACCCGAAATTCATTAGGTTTAATATGTTTGTCATGCAAATTTTTCATTCTTTCCTTATAAATTTCAGAGTTTGAGTATGCATAATTCCTAAGCTCGTCTAGTTCATTTAATTGACAAAATCGATTTTTACCAGCAAATTCTAAATCTAAGTTTACATTTTTGATTGCCCAGTAGGCTTTGTGTGCAATTTCTACTGGTAAGTGACAACTTTTTCCATAAACTAGCTTATATGGGGTTGTACCTATTGTTGTTTTATAAGCAGTTCGAAAAGCCCATAAAGCATCATCTAATTTATCAGCCCATTCCTTTTTATTTATCCCTACGGTTTTTTCAAGTATTCATTTTAAACCTCTATTAGTCACTTCAGCTTGTCCGTTTGTTTGAGGGTGATATGCTGTTGAGACCCGGTGATAGACCCCATATCTTGTTAAAAAAATTTCAAGTTGATGGTTGCAAAAATAGGTACCTCTATCACTTATTAAAGCTTTAGGTATGCCAAAATGAGAGAATAATTTTTTCAGAAATCTTACCACGACTCTTCCATCATTTGTTGGAAGTGCCTCGGCCTCGGCCCATTTAGACAAGTAATCTACTGCCACAAGTATATATTTGTTTCCTTTCGATGGTGGGAAAGGTCCCATAAAGTCGAGTCCCCACACATCAAAAATTTCACAAACAAGAATGCCATTTTGTGGCATTTCGTTTTTGGAAGAAATATTACCTGTTCTTTGGCAAGCATCACATGTTTTTACAAGACTTTGGGCGTCTTTGTAAATGGTTGGCCAATAAAATCCTGAATCGAATACCTTTCGTGCGGTACTAGCAGCACCATGATGTCCTCCGTTTGGACCTTCATGACAATGGCGGAGAATTCTTCGTGCTTCACTACCATGTACGCATCGTCGGACGAGTTGGTCGGCACACATTTTGAAAAGATATGGATCTTCCCAAAAGTAGTGTTTCACATTGGCAAAGAATTTTTTTCTTTGATGATGTGGCCACCCTTTTGCGACTATACCGCTAGCTAGGTAGTTAGCATAGTCAGCGTACCATGGTTCTTCCTTGTATTCCACCATTTCCAGGGACTCAGTTGGGAATTTTTCGTTGATTTGCTCGTCCCTGGTTGCTTCCAAAGCTGGGTCTTCTAAGCGCGAAAGATGATCTGCAGCGGTGTTTTCTGCTCCTCTTTTGTCCTTGATTTCAATGTCAAGTTCTTGGAGGAGTAGAATCCACCGAATCAAACGTGGTTTTGCATCTTGCTTTTTGAAGAGATGTCGGATGGCTGCATGATCTGTATAAACTATAGTTTTAGAAAGAACAAGATAAGAACGAAATTTATCAAAAGCAAATACCACAGCTAGTAACTCTTTTTCAGTTGTTGTGTAATTTTCTTGTGCATCATTAAGTGTTTTACTAGCATAATAAATTGGGTGGAAATGCTTTTCTTTTCTTTGTCCCAAGACAGCTCCAACTGCAAAGTCACTAGCATCACACATGATTTCGAAAGGAAATTTCGAATCAGGCGCTATCATGATAGGTGCATTGACTAACATTTCTTTTAAGGTGAGAAATGCTTGATTGCAATCATTGTCAAAGATGAAAGGAGCATCTTTTTCAAGTAATTTTGTTAGAGGTCTAGAAATTTTAGAAAAGTCTTTGATAAACCGCCTATAGAAACCGGCATGCCCTTGGAAACTTCTGATAGCTCGTACGGAGGATGGAGGTGGTAATCTAGAAATGGTATCTATTTTGGCTCGATCTACCTCCATTCCTTCGCTTGAGATCTTGTGACCGAGTACTATTCCCTTCGTTACCATGAAATGGCATTTTTCCCAATTAAGGGCGAGGTTAGTTTCCTCACATCGGGATAGCATTCGTTCTAGGTTATCGAGGCATTGGTCATATGAATCCCCAAAGATAGAAAAGTCGTCCATAAAGACTTCCATTGTCTTTTCTATCATATCGTGGAAAATGGCTACCATGCAACGTTGAAATGTTGTGGGGGCGTTACATAGATCAAACGGCATGCGTCGATAAGCAAAAGTTCCATAGGGACATGTGAAAGTTGTCTTTTCTTGGTCTTCGGGTGCTATCGGGATTTGAAAGTAACCTGAAAAACCATCCAAGAAACAATAAAATTTATGACCGGATAGTCTTTCTAACATTTGATCAATGAAGGGTAAAGGAAAGTGATCCTTTCTTGTTGCTTCATTTAATCGTCTATAATCTATACATACTCTCCATCCTGTGACGGTTCTCGTTGGTATTAGTTCATTCTTTTCGTTGGTTATTACCGTCATACCTCCTTTCTTTGGAACTACTTGGACAGGACTTACCCAAGGGCTATCGGAGATAGGATAGATAAGTTTGGCGTCAAGTAATTTGATGACTTCGTTTTTAACCACTTCTTGAACATTTGGATTTACTCGACGTTGTGGTTGTATTACTGATTTGTAGTCATCGTTCATCAAAATTTTGTGTGTGCACATGGAAGGACTAATTCCTTTTATGTCTACAAGTTTCCAAGCTATTGCGTTTTTGTGTTTTTTCAAAAGATTAATTAATTTTTCCTTTTCTAAGTTATCTAATTTAGACGAAATAATTACAGGTAAATTACCATCTTTGTCTAGAAAAGCATATTCCAAACCTTTTGGAAGTTCTTTGAGCTCAAGTGGTGGGTCTTTGGGAGACTCCTTATTTGGTTGCTCATTTCGATCAAGAACTTTAAAAGTTTGTTCTATGGCGACCTCTTCTTCAACAAAGTGGTCAATCTCTTCACTTGTATCGGGTGGTTCATCTTCATCTTCAATTAGGGGGTCATTATTGCCGAAAGGATATTTCATTGACCGTTCGAGATCGACACTTCTTTTAAATGCCCCTAATTGAAGAGGTAGATTTTTGAACTTCCGGTTTTTCATAGCTTCGTGAGTTTTTACAAATGGTCGTCCCAACACTAGAGGAGCGTCATCAAGAATGACAAAATCGGTTGGGATTACCATTTGATTCGTTTGAACCAATACATCTTCAACTACACCGATTGATTTTATTACTTTCCGATTGGATAGAAAAATGGGTATTTGAAGTGGAGAAAAATCACTAATACTTAATTTTTCGAAAATGTAGTTAGGCATTATGTTAACACAAAGATCTTTATCGATTGTGACATTACTAATAAACGAATTTTGAAAGAAACATGGAACCGGTGTAATGTTAATTTCAAATGGGTCTTCTTTTATTAGTGAGGTTTGATCATTAGTTAACTTAACACTTACCGTTTCGTCAATTTTAGTGTTAGTGCTTAACTCTTTTAAAAACTTAGCATGAGGGGGTACTAAACAATGATTTTCAAAAGAAGGAGACAAGAGATTAATTTTTTCAAAATTAGACTCTTCTTGAATTTTAACGTTGTTGGACTCACCTTTTTCGTTGTTTAACTCATGTGTCGGTTTTTCACTTATTTGTTCTTCCATTTTTACACTTTCGGTTATCTCTTCCTTTTTTAACTCTTCTCTTGCGCGGGACTCCTCTTCCCTTGCGCGAGCTTCTTTTATACATCGATCGATAACTCTAATGTGTTCTAATATCCTATCGGTCACTTCGGTTATAGAAAAAGAATCGGTATTTTCTAAGCTTGAATCCGGTTGTTCGATCCTTTGTTCCTTATAATACCCATATGAAGTAGATGGTTCACACCATTGTTCTTCATTGTAAGTATATGATGGATAAGGGTCGTAATTTTGTTCTTCATAATACTCATATGAGGTGGGTTGTTCACGCCATGATTCCTCATAATAAGCATACGAAGGTGGTGGCTCATACCTTGGTTCCTCAAAGTATGAGTAAGAAGGCTCATACCTTTGTTCATCAAAATATGAGTATGAGGGAGGAGGTTCATACCTTTGGTCTTCATAGGATGTGTATGAAGTTGATGGTTCGTACCTGGGCTCCTCATAATAGGTGTATGAATTGGATGGTTGATATGAGTGATTATTTTGAACCGAGCGTGAGTTGCGACAATTAGTGCAATAATTACCCCTATAATCATCCTCATCATAGGTGTAGTTGTAACCTCCTGAGTATTGATCCATAATAATCACTCAGCAGACCACAACCAAGTCTCGAGATCAGAAAACAAAAATAAAAACGGAAACAGAAATAGAAAGCTGGACACGGCCCCGTGTCTGGTGAACACGGCCCCGTGTACAGGATCTGTATCTGGGCGTTTTAATTAAAGTTACTGGTCACGTTAAGCACGGGGCCGTGTTCAGTGAGCACGGCCCCGTGTTCAGACTCTGTATCTGGGTATCTAACTAAAAATATGCAGCACGGGGGCGTGTTCAGTGAGCACGGCCCCGTGTTCAGGCTACTGTAAATGCAAACTAAACTAAAATGCAGAAAAATGTGCGCGCGTTTTGAAAAGGTTTTGAAAAACTGATTAGGCCGTCGATTTTAAGCTTTCTTAAAATCCTTGTGTCCCCGGCAACGGCGCCAAAAACTTGATGCGTGTGAAGTGTTATATATATTAGGTGTATATTTTAAGCCCCTTTAACACTTATTTTTAGCCAAGTTTTAAATTTATAAAACACGATATTTTACTAACACTAAACACACATATGGGCAAGTGCACCCATCGTGGGCGTAGTATAGCGTTGGTAAGATACCGAGGTCGTCCAAGGACACAAGAGCTTTTAGTACCGGTTTATCCTCAACGTCTAATCAAAATAAAACGTTAGAAAAGGTTTTAAACTAAGAAAAATAAAAACTAACTAAAATGTTGAAAATAAAAAAAAGAAAAACAGATAGACAAGATGAATCACTTGGTTCCGACTCGTATCTAGTATAACCTTTGATTATTTCCGCACTTTTGCACATATTTAAGAGATTATCTTAGTTATTGTAGTAGGCCCCTCTTTTGAAGGTGACGTTACCCTCACCCCAGTAGTTTGAGTCAGCAAGGATACAATCCTAAAAGGGTGGATTATTGGAAGATAATTAATTAAGTTATTAATGCAAATTATGGTAGGCCCCGCTTTTGGCGGTGACGTTACCCTCGGCTAAGTAGTCTGAGTCAGCAGGGATACAGTCCTAAATAGCCGGGTTATAGTATTAATAGTAGTTACCTTATGAGGGGATCAAAGAGTTTGGACCCCCGCCATCCAATACCGTGAAGCATTGAAGGAGGTCCTACTAAATTTGACCCAGGTCCATTGCAGGACCTCTAAACGCTGAACAATGGCAAGACCTTTACCAAACCGTTCCCTTAACCCCCGACCAGGTAGCCAACATACCTCCATATAGACCGTGGAGATATGAATGGTGAAAATCTTTTATTTTATATAGACAGTAAAATAATGCCAAGACACCACGGACAAACGATAAGGAAAGATCACCTTCAACATAAGTAACTAGTTATTAAAGTCATTAATACAAAACCAAATAAAAAGTGCAAAAGATTAGAAATAAAAAGTATTATACTAGACACTTTGTCTTCACCAAGTGATGTAAGAGACTTAGGCAAACATGGCCTTGATTGTCAAGAACTCTTACGATCAATCTTGGATCCCGAGACGACTCACACACTCTACGATGGACAATGGATGATGGTGGTGGATGATGGTGTTGTGATGGTGGTGGGTGGTGGATGAAGTGTGAGAGAGGTGGTGTGCCAAGGGATGAGTTGAAATGAAACCAAGCACTCCTATTTATAGGCTGAACAGAAGGTTGGGCACGGCCCCGTGTCCGCTGTACACGCCCCCGTTCCTGTCTGACATTCTCTCTCTTCATTAATTGTAATTCGCAATTACAATTAATGCGTCTGCTGTACTTTTGCCATGCCCCCGTGTTCACTGGACACGGCCCCGTGGTGGGCAATAGAAGCTTCTATAGGTTTGTCTTTTCTGCTGCTTCTTGGGCACGGCCCCGTGCTGGCTGAGCACGGGGCGTGTTCAGTCTTTTGCCTTCTCTATTTTGCTTAGGAAGATGCCGTTGAGGGGTCGGGCAGTCCACTTATGTTCCTTTTCTTGTATTTATGTTAGATTTAGCTGTCTTTTTGCTTCTTTTGTGACTTTGAGCTCATTTAATCCTGAAAATACAAAAGGAAGACAAAAACACTCTTTTTCCAACATTAGTACTTAAAAAGGGTTAGTTTTATGCCTCATTTGATGTAATTTATATGTTGCATTTTACACACATCAATAGTCATAATCAAAGTTTGGTTATTGAGCTGTCTAAGTGCAAAGAGGCAAATATGGCTTTAGGTAGAAATGAAAAGGATTTTAAATCTGTAATTGAAACCTTAAAGAAAAGTGTTTCTGAGCAAACAAAAACTGTGTTTAACAAACAAATTGGTATTAACAATTACATTAATATCATTGAGGAAACCAAGAAAGAGCTAGCCATTGCTAAATGCGAGCATGAGGCAATCAAGCTCAAATTGGAGAGTTATTCTAACTCCCGATATGTGCTCGATCACATCATTGACGCTCAATAGCTGAAAGGAAACAAGAAAGGTGTTGGGTATAAGAAATGTCCGCCCCCTTTGAGACACAACTATACTCATATGCCCGATGAAGAGGAAATGCCTCGTTTTGAACCCAGTGTGCCTCTTGATTATGAGGAAGTTACTACTGGCTTAGGGTTCAAATCGGATAGTTCCTCGAGTACCTCATTTGATGAAACAGAAACTTCAACATCGACGCATCAAAGTGCTCCAATTATTGAGGACTATGAGTCGTCTGATGATGAATCAGATGTGAGTGATCAAGATAAATCACTTGACAAGATGAAAGGAGTAGAAATTTCAATTGAGAATTACATTCTTTGTGATCCTCCTACTCCTGCTGTTCAACTAGTTGTCAAACAAGTGATAGATCCTGTCAAGGATGACAAGGAATGTGTGTCTGCTGTTAAGAGCAATAACGTGTTGTATACTTTGGTCGGAGATGTTAAAATTTATTCAGACAACGATTTTCCAATTAAAAATGTCAATCCATCTTCGATTGATAAAGTTTTTGAAGATAACACAAGCAAGTTTTTGGGAAAGACGATCCCAGGAGTTGTTGTAACTCAATGTGATCCTATTCCAAAATCTGAGATTAGAAAACAGTTTGGAAATCAAAGACAACCGACAAAGCAACAACCTATTGCTTCTAAGGATAAACCACCAGAAAGGCGAGCTCAAAAGCCTAACGTTTCTCAATCAAAATTTGAAACAAAAGGAGCTCGTTATCAGAAGAAAAGCAGTAATGTCAAATTTGTAGCATCGAAGGGTACTGATAAAATTAAGACTTTTGAAAACAAATCAAACACCGATTTTGTCCAACAAGTCAAAATTTTAAAATGAAATAGTCAAAACAATTACACTCAACATACAAATGGGTGTGATGAAAAAGCAAGTACCTCAGGTTCTACAGGTTCGACATCTATTCATCGATCAGATTCTCCTAAGTTTGTTGAAAGGAGAACTTGTTTTAAGTGTGGGGAGTTTGGACACATCATTAAAAATTGTACAAACACTCCCAAAGAGAAATTTGTTAAGAAAGCACCACCTGAAATGGTTCACCCACAACGTCGTCCTGTTTCACCAAAACATGATAAAAGAACTATTAAAGAGCAAGAAACAAAACAACGACATCAAAACGTCAAAGCAGTTGAAAAGGCTTTAAAATCTGAAGTCAAAATGGTCAAAAGGGAACCAAGTTCTTCACAATCTTTAAAACCAGAAGTTTCAAAATATTTTCATAAGAATCAAACTGGTAAACAACATCAAACTTGGAAACCTAAGACGGGCGAAAGTTCAGGGGGAGCTGCTGTGTTTGAAAATCATTAGGAAATCGAGATCACTTTTCGTGATGCTCAGGGACGACCCAAGACCACTAAGGCTTGGGTCCCCATCCTCAACTAATCGTTGGATGATATGTGCAGGGTGTTCCAGGAGGAACTGTTAATAGTCATTGGATTGTTGACAGTGGAGTATCTAGGCACATGACAGGCGACTTACGGCTTCTGTATGATGTGAAAAACATTAGAGGAGGTTATGTCGCATTTGCTGGAGACAAAGGCGGATATATCACTAGACAGGGAATGATCTCCAATGGTGTTGTATGTTTCGATAAGATCAATTATGTTCGTCAAATTGATCACAATCTTCTGAGTGTTTCGCAAATCTGCGATAAGAAGTTCACCGTGCATTTTGATGATGCCGGTTGTTATGAGCTGAAACCTGGTTTCAAAATTCCTAAAGAATGGATTCTCTTATCGGCTCCAAGAGTTAATGATCTTTATATTCTTGATATGAGCCAAGCGATTACGACATCTGCGCAAGTGACATGTTTTGTCTTGAAAGCCACAGAGAAGGAGTCTATATCTTGGCACAGACGAATGGGGCACATTCACTTAAGGAAAATGAACCATTTGGTGAAAAACAATCTTGTGAATGGTGTGCCTGCGAGAAATTTTCATCTACAAGATATCTGTGTATCGTGCCAGAAAGGGAAACAAACGAAGAAGTCTCACCCGCTTAAGAAAATCAACACAGTTAGCATGCCTCTAGAACGTCTTCATATGGACCTCTTTGGACCTATGAAACACAAGATAACCTTTGGGGATGCTTATTGTCTAGTGGTTACTGATGATTATTCTAGATTTTCTTGGGTAGCTTTTATGGCACACAAGAGTGAAACTCCTGGAATCCTCAAAGATCTTCTTACAATGTTGGGAAATTTGTACACGTTGAAAGTGAAGAGGATCAGAAGCGACAATGGAACTGAGTTCAAAAATCGTGTAATGGATGAGTTCTGTACTTCTAAGGGCATTCTTCATGAATACAGTTCTCGCTATACTCCACAGCAAAACGGTGTCGCTGAGAGGAAGAATCGAATGATAATAGAGACTGCAAGAACGATGTTGGTAGAGTCGGAGCTTCCTGTTCAATTTTGGGGGGAGGCTGTGTCAACTGCTTGCTACACATTAAACCAAGTTCTTACAGTTAAGAGGCATGACAAAACTTGTTTCGAACTTCTACAGAAAAGGAAACCGGACATTTCTCACCTAGAGCCTTTTGGCGGTCCTTGCACTATGATTGAGCGGGATGGAAAGTTTGGCGCCAAAGCTATCGAGGGTTTCTTCCTTGGATATGCTACTCCGAATTTTCGTGTATGGAATCTGGCAACCAAAAAGATTGAGCTATGGAGTGAAGTAAGGGTTCAAAGGTACACAAGTTCTGTTAGAGCTCCGGGTGATCCTTGGATGTTCGACTATGATGGACTATTCGACTCCTTTAATCTGCAAACCTTTGACGAAGCATCTGCGGCTGCTCAAATGCTATTTGATAGTGACAACGCGGCTGGCTCGCCATTGGTAAGACCAATTATTGTTAACCCCCAAGGATCTAATTCGGTTAACAACACGGTACAAAATGAGGTATTTGAAGATGTTGCTGATTACAATGAGTCATCGGAAGATGATGAATACCATGACGAATGAAGGCACTTCAGCTCCAGTTGCTCCTGTTCAGGGTGCTTCTGTAGAAACTCCTCATGTGTGCAGAATGAAGATACTGCTGAAGGGAATGCATCCACTTCTACGCTTATGCCCGGTGTGGAGTTGGTTGTTGATCTTAATATTAACAATTTGGGTATCAATACTCGTGTTCCTGATTTTCCTGAAACGAGAATTCACGATACCCATCCGCAGTAGAATGTTATTGGAGATGTCCAACGCGGTGTGCAGACGCGTAATCAGCTGAGAAACAACCAAAATGCTGGTTTGTATTCAGCTATCAGAGAATCTAGTCTTCAAAATGATTGGTCCTTCGCGTGTTACGTTTCACAAGAAGAACCGAAGTCTTGGAAAGAAGCCTTAAAGGATAATTCTTGGGTTGAAGCCATGCAGGATGAACTGCAACAATTTCAAAAGCTAGGTGTTTGGAAGCTTGTTGAAAGGCCCGAAAACTACAAGAAAATTGGCACACGTTGGGTTACAAATGCAAGAAGGACGATCGTGGAGTAGTCATTCAAAACAAGGCGAGATTGGTTGTTCAGGGATTTCACCAGATCGAAGGCATTGACTACAATGAAGTTTATGCACCTGTTGCACGTCTGGAAGCTATTCGGATCTTTCTAGCTTATGCTTCACTTAAAGGATTCAAAGTCTACCAGATGGACGTCAAAAGTGCTTTCCTACACGGTGTGGTTCAGGAAGAGGTGCACATCGAACAACCTCCGGGTTTTGAAGATCCTATTCACCCCGATCGGGTTTGGTTGCTCAACAAAGCTCTTTATGGTTTACATCAAGCACCTAGGGCTTGGTATGCAACCTTATCCAACTATCTACTGGAGAATGGTTTTCGACGAGGTCTTATTGATTGCACTCTCTTTATCAAGGAACAAGATGGAGATCTTCTGCTTGTGCAGGTATACGTTGATGATATAATTTTTGGTTCAACTAATGATTCTTTGTGCAGGAAATTCGAGCGTGTGATGCAAGAAAAATTTGAGATGAGCGCAATGGGGGAAATGAATTTCTTATTGGGCCTACAAGTTCAACAAACCGAGTCTGGGATATTCATCCATCAAACTAAATATGTTGGTGACATCTTGAGCCGATTCCAGATGTCAGATGCAACGCCCATTGGTACACCACTTCCGCAGAATCACGGGATTACTCCGGATTTGAAGGGTGAAAGCATTAACTCTTCATACTATCGCGCTATGATCGGATCTCTAATGTATCTCACAGCCTCGAGGCCCGACATCATGTATCCGACGTGCCTGCTTGCAAGATATCAAGCCAACCCGAAGGCCTCGCATCTTGCTGCTGTTAAAAGGATTTTTCGCTATTTGAAGGGATGCCCGGACACCGGTCTTTGGTACCCTAAGGATGATAGCTTCGATTTGATTACATACAGTGATTCTGATTTTGGTGGTTGCAAAATTGATGGCAAATCAACAACAGCTGGATGTCAATTCTTAGGAAATCGCCTGGTCACGTGGCAGTGCAAGAAGCAAACTTGTGTTGCTACATCAACTTGTGAAGCGGAATACATTGCTGCCTCTAGTTGTTGCTCCCAAGTCTTGTGGATCCAACAACAAATGCGCGACTACGGTTTTGAATTCCTATCTACTCCTATTTTTGTTGATAACAATGCTGCCTTACAGATCACTAGAAATCCTGTGCAGCATTCCAAGACCAAACACATCGAAATTAAATATCACTTCATACGTGATTGTTTTGACAAAAGATTAATCGATGTTGTTAAAGTTCACACCGATCACCCACGTGCCGACCTGTTTACAAAAGCTTTTGATAAATCACATTTTGATTATCTACTTTTGGTCAATGGCATTATGGTGATACCCGAGTAAAACTTCTTTGGCTAATCATTTTTGTAAATATTTTCTTTAAAATCTCTAAAAAATTCAAAAAGATTTTCGTTTTCGTAACCTTTTAGCATTTTAGGGGGAGTAAATTCAAGAAAATACAAAAACGTTTGAAAAAGTCAAAAATCCAAAAAGATGTTTTTACTTTCTGTCCTTTCGTTTGAAAAATTCAAAAATTCAAAAAAAATAGAAAACCAAAAATTGAGTTTCTTGGATAAAGGAAGATGATGATATTCACTGGTGTGGTCGGTCAACATGTTCAAAATGTAAAACAAAAATTGAGAAATGATAAGTATCTTTACTAACGATGTATCGGTAGGCTCACAATCAGATTTAAATGTGCAGGATGATACAAACCTAACAGGCTTCAAGTCAGGTGGGAACCATTCATTGGCAATGGTCTTGGTACCAAAATTTCGTTTGAGAGATTGCCGAGGTTCTGAGATATTCGGTCTTTATGTTGCTTATCATCTGGGTATCATGGTTGTTTCTTTTACCGAAAAATAACGGAGACGAAGTCTAGATCTTCCATGATACTATACATACGTGTACATATTGCATTCGACCTCAATAAGTGATCAACAATCACATGTCCAAACAAAATAAGTGATAAAATATCACATTTATCCGGGAGTCAAGTTCGTCTCTTTGCTGTACGTTGTACTGACCTGTTCACGGACTTGCTCCTGTGCCCTCATGCATATGAAAATCAAGTTCCTCATCAATAAGTGATTCTATCACATAGGGCTTGTTTTCAATAAAAAATAAGTGAGTATCTCACATTCTTTTGTATGGTCAAACAGATGATAAACGGCATACTCACCAGTAAGATGAACTCTCATGCATACCTTGATTCGGGAATGTGTCGTGAGTGGATGAACATCGACTTGTAAGTATAACTCTTACCGTAAATCGTATCTCCTAATTATGATTAAATCTGATCAGTTTGAGCTTATGTGGACAACAATACCGATAATCGAGGTAGTATACTTATCCAGAGCTTTAAACCGAACAAAAATCATGTTGACTAAGACCGTAAGCTGGTATGATTCCTTTTCCTTGAAACTCGCAAAAAGATTGCTCTTGTACAGTCATTTATTGCTTTTTATAGCTTGTCGATTAGTTTACCGCACTTTAAATTCAGTTTTAGTGTGTTTTGTAAAGTTCATTTTTTATTAGCCGAAGTTCTAACTTGGTGTTTTCTGCCGAAAGTCTGAAACCTACTTCATAAAATGTCCTTGTATTTGGTAAACTCAATCACAATGGAAAATTGTTCATATAAACAAAATATGTTCATGTGTGCAAAAATTTCAATGACTTGGTAGATTTTGAGAAAAAGGTGTTCACGAAACTTCCTAAGGTTGACAAAACATCTTTATGTCGATGAAAGTTCATGAAAAAGTCAACTGTTTTCAAACTTGGTCAAAATTGGTCAAAATTCATTTGGTTCACGACGAAACTCCATGTTTCCTCGAGGTCACGACGAAACTCACCTGGGCTTCTTTAACTTTTGTCATGGGCTCACTGTTAAGCCCAATCCAAGCCCAAACAGAAGTTTCATTGAGCCCGTGTCATGTTTCGTCGAAGATGAAGTTTCGCCGGGTGAGTTGGTATATAAAGGGGTCCCAGGTCAGTTCCATCATCACTTTTTCAAAAGCCCCATACCTGTTTCACCTTCTTCAACACTCCATCTCCTATACCTTTAACCGACCCTCTCAAACCCTTCATTTTCTCTCTATTTTTTCATCAAAACCAAGGTATTCAAATCCTCGTTCAAATGATTTGAACCATTACGAACCGGTTGTTTTGCTTGAAACTTGTTAACAAACCCTCGGTCTCCTCTAAATGCTTCGATTTTCTCATATAAATCCTTGTTTATTGTTTTGATTTTTATTAAATCTGATAGATATAGGGTTGTATAAGGTCTTGTACATTGATTTGAACTTTGAATTGGGTTGGGTTTTGGTTAACAAAAACAGAGGATTGATATTTATTGGTTATTTAAACTATTTTGGGTGTTGTTCCGGTCAATACGGTGTTGATTTCACATTTAGGGATGTCTCGGTTTGTTTGAGTTTAACCAAGTGTCAAACTTGTGCTTTTGTTTGTGAATCCAACATTGTTTAAACAACAGACGGCGAAACATCCTTTGAATTTGAAAACCCCCAAATCGACAAAACCTTAACCTGTTGACGAAACCCCCAATGATGACGAAACTATGTTTCTTCAAACAGAACACGACGAAACCTCCCTACGACAAAACCCCCTTTAAAATGAAATAATTCGTCGAAAGGCTGTCGACGAAACTCCACTGGTCAACGGTCAACTTTGACTTTGTTTGACCAAGGGTGTTACGTCATGCAGAAGAGAGTTTCGTCGATGTGCTAGAGTTTCGTCGTTCCAACACTTAGAATATTTTATGTTTGGTGCCCTTTTCAAAGTATAAGTGTATTTGAACGATAAATGTCCAATTCACACTTTAACTTGTATTGACATATGTCTAATGCAAATATTGTGACATTTTAACTTATTGTGGACGTTTTTTTTTTAAATTCAGATGGCACCGAAAGAAAGAAAACTTAAGCCCGCGACTAAGAAAGAAAACAAATCAGAAGAAGAAGTGATGTCCGAGAAGTGTCACAACCAGATTGCCTATCTTGATCCGGAAGGAAAGATCACTGAACTAAAGGAGATTACACAGTGGATCAGGGAGTCGCGGATTAATAAAGCTGTCACCTTTTCAACTCTTGTGTACAAGTCGCTCGTTAAAGCTTTCTGGAATTCTGCAAGTGTTGTGCAAGTTGATGGAACTGAAGTCATTCAAGGGCAAGTGAATGATCTGAACGTGATTGTCTCACCGGAAATCTTGAACACTGTTTTAGAGCTACAAGACGATCCGAATGCTCCGTCCTCTATTCCAAACATGTGTACTCATGGCTGTTTGCTAAGGATGAAGTGTATTGGTGACATCTTCAGTACTCAAATCAACAAGGGAGATTTGCCGATGCGTTACAAGTTTCTTTTGCATGTACTTATTCAATTTATCAGCAACAGACGTGCAGGACATGACATGGCAAGCAATGTCCTTGTAGGACTCATGGTGGCATTGGTGCTAAACAAACCGTTTAGCATCTCAAAGTATATCTTTGCCAACATGAAGGAGAACATGACAAGAACTGGTGGTAGAACTAATGGGAATAAATTCTGGATGTATCCTCGTTTTCTACAGATGATCATGAATGTTCAGCATCCTAATCTTCCAAAAGCCGACGACGACATCCTGAAGATAGAATCTATGATTGAGCAATCTTTAAGGATATTCAGGGGCCTTGCAGCAAAGAGATACAAAGAAAGCAAGCCGCCTAGGAAATTGATCGGTGCTCTTGGCAAACCAGACTACATCGCTCCAGCAGATGACAAATGGCGTCACAATGACAACCAATCTGATGATGAAGAGCCGGAGTTAAAGAAAATGATGGATGAAAAGTTTGGACGAAAGGATACCGATTCATCTGATAGTGAAAGTGATGGTGATGATGAAGCTGGTGATGGTGATGGTGATGATGCAGGTGCTGGTACCATTGGTGCATCTGGTGCTGCTGGTGCATCGTCTGCTGGTGCAGCTAGTGGTACATCAGCTGGTGATGATGAGGAGGATACTGAATCTGATGACAATCCACCTGAGCCCGGATACGAAGTTTATTTCGATGAATGAGGTGTTAAAAGGATCAGGAAGATTAGACAAGCTGATGACCCTTAATACGTTCCTTCGGATATTCAAGCGGAATGCTTGAAGAAGAAGCAAATGATTGTCCGTAGAAAGCAAGAAAGTACATTGGTACTTCATCTGCACAACAGTCCGCTCCACAAGAACCTTCTCAAGAAGCAGAAATGGATCCAAATCTTGGATTTACGGCCACTAAAGCTTCTGCTATGGCTTCTTCTCCTCCAAGATCTTCAGAGCCAACCCCTGTAGTGACTTCAACTCCTGAAGCTCCTACAGCGACTCCTCAAGCACCGACACGCTCAATTGCATCGTTCATTCGTGCAACGACCTCGCAGCCTGCCGCAGAACGCAGACAAAGTAGATTCAAACAGATGCAGCAGGATGAGAAGGTAGATTTCCTATTTTCCCAATTACATGTTGCTGGAGGTCAAATCAATCGACAAACGGACGTGATCAAAGCTACAAGAGCCGACATGATCAAACAACAGTTGGAGATAAACACGTTGAATTCCACTGTTGGGCGACAACAAGCAGAAATCACTCGCCAACAGGCTGAGATAGAGCAATTGAATGGCAGAAAATGCTAGTTTGAAAGTTGCAGACGAAGTGAGAGAGCGACAGTTGCAACAAATGCGTGCGGCGGATAATACTCGTGGTATAGAAATGAACCACATGAAAGAAAGCAGCTCTCAACTTCAGAGGTTGGCCGATGCTCTCAAAGAAAGGCATGACTTCATGAAACAGTGGTATGATTCTCGAAACACCACGATAGTTGATGGGGTCAAGAAAATAACTGAAGGCTATGAGTTTCTTAGAAAGCGGGTCAATGTTCTGTGGGGCGATAGATGTAAACAACAAGAAGTGTTGAAGAAAAACGATGATGATCCTGAGGATCAGGGAAACCCCGACCCTTCTGCCACTTCAGAACAACCGCCAGCAACTACTTCTACTGAATTGATTGTCTTCAAGCCTTCGCAGCTTGGATCTGCTCAAGGAACCTCCAGTGGAACCGTTGAAGAAATACAACAGCTTGAAAGCATTTCCTACATCGAAAGCTCTCTACCGGGTACATCTTCTGTTCCTAGTACAATTGATATTGCTTTGCACGTTGTTCATCCTATCATTGGAGAGGTTATTGAAGAAGGTGAGTTTGTTGCGGATCTTACACAAGAACAACTGCTAGCTTTGAAGGAAATGAAATCAATTGAAGACTCTGTGATTGATCAAATGCCGGATGAACATGAGACTGCTAATGTTGAAAACATTGAAGAAATTATGTTTGAAGGCGAATCAGGTAAATCAACGTATGTACCTGCAGACGGAATGGAGTTTGATCCATTTGATGAAGAATGGATGAAAGATAATCAGGAAGACATTCATGAACAGTTGAAGAATCGTACGTCTTCTGATAATCCGACAGAGTCATTCCAAGAATGGAGAAAACGTTTCTTGTCAAAGGTTGAGAAGCCTACACCGCCGAAAGAACAAGTCGATTTTCTACAGTTTGAGAAAGTGAAGCCGCAAGGAAAAATTCTGAGTTGGATGTTCGTAAAAGAAATTCATTGTGTTGCGATCAAGCGCGAACACGGAATCCAGTACTTTGACTCCATGCTGAGTATCCTATCTTTGCCGTTCTACGACGTTGCTGCCTTATCAAAGCTGGAGATCATTAACTGTTCAAACTACTTTAGCGCAACGTTATTTGCAAAAAGAATTAAGTTCGAAAGGAAGAAAGGATGGAAGGATGCGTCGTACAAGCCACAGTTTCTGATATATCAACAGATCAAATTCTCTTTAGATCCAGCGACCAACACGGCTCGATACAACTTATCTACCAACCGCCGAAGGTCATGAACAAGATACCGTTGATGCCTATGGAGCAGAACTTTCTCGAAGAAATGGCGTTGTGGTGTTACGACTCAGATACTCATGAAGCGGTGATCGTGTTTAAAGGTGATCGTGATAACTTTCGGATGTTAGATCCGATGTGGATTGTAAATATGTCGGCGAACGACATCAGCAAGATATTTCGGCATGACATATTTTATGAAGGCAAGGACGCTCATCAAGCGCTACAATTCCAACGCGTCGCTTGTTACTGCTTTTACCGAGGAATTCATACTGGAAGCACCTGGACGCTGAAACACTAAGGACGGAAGATCGAAGACCGAAGACAGTAACAGACAAGGGGGAGTTTGTTGATGCATATTTTGGTTTCTGTAACTTGTCTTTATTTAACGATGTATTTTATACGGTCTTTTTACATTATCGAGTCTGTATTCGCCGTCGACCAAGTCGGATATCCTCTTATCCTACTTGTGTCCGACAAGTTTGTCTCGTTTGTTATGTAATGTTAAATGAACAATGCATGTTGCATGTTATGGGTATGATGTTGTTTGTGTGTTTATTGTTTGCTGCAAACTGTCAAACAGTTTCCAGCACACACAACATTTGCAGCCCTTGACGAAACTCTATGTTTCGTCGAGTACTACATGACGAAACTCCCTTATGGTCAAAACTCCCAAGTTTCGCCATGAACAGTGATGAAACTCCTAGAGTTTCGTCAACTGTGATGTTTCGTCAGGCCCAATTCAAGTTTCGTCAGACCCAGTTGATGTTTTGTCACTTGTGGGCCTGGGCTGCCTATATAAACACAACATAGTTTCACACTGAAACTATGAGAGCATAACCTGTCTGAAAGTCTACTGTCAAACAATGTGTGTATTTGTTTGATCTTGTTCTCATCCACTTTAATCAATTGACTGTGATTCATTGGTTACTTTGTGTTGTTACAATCTGTGTTTGGTTTGGCATAGTCACGGGGATTCCGCACTCGTGACCGTGTTTGTGATAAACAAGTGATTTGGTTTCGTATTTGATCCTCAGAAAACGGACCTACACACACTCCAAAACCAACCACAGTTGATCCAGAAGGCAACACTATACCAACAGATTTCCTATTGATGGATTTCAAAGAACAATGAGATCCGTATCCTTATGTGGATCTGGATCAAAACCATACAAACACACCAATCCGTGAGAGCAGTCGAGCATTACTGGGTCTGTTTGGCATGGGGTAATGGAATGGACGAGGTAATGGAATGGATCATTACCATTCCATGTCTTGTTTGGTTACCATGTGAATAGAATTAATTATTATTGTGTATTGTTCGGTAGGCAAGAAAAACAGAGTAATAAAATTAGCGGTGAGTGGTGGTGGTGGTCGGTGGTCGGTGGTAGTGATTGCGGGTGGTTATAGGTGGTGGTGGCGGCAACGGGTGGTGGTGGCGGCGGCGAGTGGCGGTGCGGCGGTGATGACGAGTGGTGGTGGCGACAAGGTGTCGTTGGTGGTGAGTGGCAGCAAAGGTGGCGGTGGCGGCGGTGGCTGTCGGGGTGAGGTGGTGGCGGTGGCGGGTGGCGGCGATGGCGTCGGTGGTGGGTTGTGGCGAAGGTCGTGGGTTGTGGCGAAGGTCGTGGGTTGTGGTGTTGTTGATGAATGGTGCAAGAGGGGATGGAATGGAAAAAACATGGGGGTGGAAGGAATGATTTTGAGGGAATGGAATGCCTTTTGGAATGGGTGATTCCATTCCATTGACCAACCAAACACTCTTTTCTTCATTCTCTCGTAATCACTCATTCCATTCCACCTCTCATTCATGCATACCAAACACTACCTAAGTAGCTTAAGAGTTGGAGAAACAGTAAGAAAAAGGTTGTGTTGCGGGAAACTATCATCATCAACAATCAAAACATATTTTTCCTCATAAGTTACTATGTACTTTACCAGCAAATGCTGTGGCTGAGCCTTGTTGACGCTGTGATCGGTGATAAATTCAGAGCTTTCGATCAGAGACTTCCATTGTTTTGAAACCGATCTGAAGCGAATCAAAGACTTGACAGGAAGAACCCGTTTGATGATTTCCTCTTGGACTTCGAAAGGAATGTTTGCGGACATACTCAATTCGATTTTGATTTTGGGATTTCAACTTTACAATCGGGTATAAATACATGGACTAGTACGGCAATACTTATATGAATTATAAAGATTTAATTAGCTTACAATAATTGTATGGATAAATGTAAAGTTGAAATAATAGATTAAGAGATATGAAAAGATTTGATAGTTTTGAATTGGGATTTTTACATATTTCCCCTACTAATTCCCCCTACTAAGAACCCTTATTACATATTTACCCAACCTTTAAAATCAATTACATACTTCTCCATTTATTTTGAAATTACCCATTTACCCTTTTTGTAATATAAATGTTTAACTATGAATAAAAAACCAGATCCCATGAACACAGATTGATTTCAATCATTGTTGAAAAAGAAATCACCCATGAACACAGATTGATTTCAACCATTGTTGAAAAAGAAATCACATCAAGCCAGGTTGAAATCAATGGAATTTCCCCAAAATGTGATTTCATCCATTTTAAAATTTCTACAGCCAATTCTTGTACAAATATATACATATACAATAGATCATCTTTCTTCTGTCCTATACCATCATTGTTACTCACCTTCAAATCAAACACCGTCGTAACTTCGTAAGCCATCATCGTCGCGCTTGTGTAAAGCATCCACCGCACACCATCGCTCGCCACCATGAACCAGAAAGGGCCCGTCGCAACCCATTTTCTGTATACGGCAACCCTGCCGCTAGTTTTGACCACCAATGTCAGCCACAGGTGGAAACCCACTTGAAACCAACCGCGCCGCCATCGCTTTGAACCACCGTGAGGTATCTTTCCGGCTAGGTTTTATCTGTTTTAGGGATTGGGGTGTGCCGGCGTTAAAGGGAAGTGAGAGAGCTTTGAGGGTGCCTGCAAGTTGGGTTGGAATGTGCGATTCTAAATCTAGTTATATGTGTATTCCAAATCAACTTCGTTAATCATCTCAAATCGCTGTGCTTCAAGGATCTATTGAATATGTTGGGGTTTATGTTTGATTGTTTTGGTTTGGTACTGGTAGATGTACACTGTGTAGAGATTTGATTTCAAAAGAAAATAGAAAACCATTAACCTGAATTCATTTTTTTAATTGATTTCACAGTTAAATCAATTTATTCTACTAGTTATTGATAAAAAAGATTAATACAATTAAATTGATTTCATCAAGGGTATAATGGTAATTTAAAAAGAATAATTTTAATGAAATGGGTATATATGTAATTTATTTTAATGAAATGGGTGAATATGTAATATCTATAGTTTAAGAAGGGGATATATGTAATTGATTTTAAAGACTGGGTAAATATGTAATAAAGGATCTTAGACCCTTTTGAATTTGGGAAGATAGATGTGAGTTATCCTCTTCTGAATTAACAAACTCTCTATTTAATAAGAAAACTTCTTTGACTTGAACGAAGTAGTTGAGAGTGCCACATGCACAATCCAAAGATGTGGTTCGTTGTGATTTGCGAGTTGGCATTCTTCACTGGCTAAGTCACGACTCAGGCCTAGCTGTGATATTTATATTGTCTATATGTTGGCAAGTGCAAGTTGATTAGGTGTTATTTAGTAGGAAAAAAAAAACAATTGTTCAAAAAAAGGTGTCAATTGATAAATATGCTCCGTCTGAGAAATGGAAATTTGTAGCGAGTATTGATTTTGGCATATATGATTTAATTTTTTTTATGTTAATGATTTTAAACAGTATAAATGATTGATACTCAAATTACTTTAGAACTTCCAATATGGATACATAACAGTTTGAGACATATTATGATATATGAGCTTGAAATAGAATGCAAGATTTATGAAATAACGAATCCTAATGACTTCATTATATTGTTGAGAGGGTGAACAAGTCGAGCCGAGCCCGAGCTAGGCCAACCTTGAGATCGTTTAACTTATGAGTGCTCAAGCTTGAGATCGGCTTGTGGGTAGTTAATTTCTTAAGCTCGAGCTCAGAGCGGGCCCGACTCTTTTATTCACAATTGAGAAGGAGTCAGTACCCCGACAAACATTTATTAGAAAGAATAAAAGAATACAAGGGAACTAAACCAGACCCGGGATATAAGCCCAAGATCTAACTTAGCCCCAAATGAAAGACAAAAATGGACTAATCTACATAATCTACTACATCTAGGCCCATATCGAAAGCCTTGAGGCCAACTAAGGTCCATCACATAAATCCAAAACCTAAAACAACAAAACCAATTTAACAACAAAAACCCCTAGATTGTTCATTATAGCTTGCACATTCCACCAGTGTAAAGAGTGGCCCAGCTTTAAGCCCACCAAATATCTTCCAATGACCCAATCCTCCAAGTAGTAGCTTCCAAGCCCATTAGTAAACAACCGAACCCACCCTTTGTTCCAAATACCATATCCATTAAGAGGTTTGTTTTGAACATTAAGCTCTACCATAGCCCATCTTTCATAAGCCCAACTCAACAGCCACTTGATATTACTAATCTGTTTAGTATTCCATTTTGGGCTTTTGTCCCAACTAACCACGCATAAGGCCCATATATTATTAGTACCAAGCTTAGTTTTCCATTTTGGGCTTGTAAGTTGTAACCCAGTTCAGTATAAATACAGCCCACTCCTTTAAAAAGATTACAATAAAAGCCCACACTCTTTTCCACCTAGACTTCCAGCCCATAGCCACTTCATTACTTCAATACAAACAAACCTGTCTTGGCCTACATACTCCCAAGGTAACCCTTCTGTTTGGCCCATATTGGCAATTAAAAATATATCTATAAGCAAAACATATCGCTCCGTCAAGCTTTTTTAATCTCACCAGGCCACCTGTTGAACATTCTTAAAAGAAGCCCAAACAATACCATCCCAATTCATTAGCATTCCAGTGACATTAATGAAACAAGCCCATTCTTTCTTTCCATAATGATATAAACAAATCCATGCCCAAGCTCTAGAACTAAACAAGACTATTAAGAACCTCTTAGTATTACTCGGCCCAACAACTCTAACCCTGTTGACTTTAATTTTGACCATTCTTTCCTGGCCTTTATCCTGTTGACTTTTACCAACACTTTGACCCCTCAAGTTACCTCTAAATCCCCAGTTTAAAACCATCATACTACCCTCAAACCAAATTATTACCAACACCCTCCCAGATCTCATCCAAACAATCAGATATAGATATCTGGTCAAAATATACAACCTACTCCATCCAGCAGAATCATCCAGACACCCACACCAATTAATTGAGCCACATTTATGACTACTACTTTTATCCCCAGCATACAGATAGCAGCCAAAAATAAGCCTAAACTAAAAAAGGTAGTAGCTATAACAGACAAACAATATTCACTCCAATTTAAATACACCAATCATATAACAACTCTTTAGATTTACCAAGCTACAACCATTTTCACCAGCATACCAAATCTTAATCCCAATAGGTATCTTGCCAACTGCACTCAATAACATGGCCTCAACCTCACTCCTTATAACTTCAACCCAACCAAGTTGAACATGACCTCCAAAGTACCCAAGTGGGTAAGACTCAACTGACGGAAACAAAAAACAAGAAAAAGGCTTAGAAAAATTTCAAGAAATTATAGGTTTCCATACTTTTGTTAGGTTCTCAAAATAAAAATTCGGGGTGGAAAGTTTGTCCTAATCATAAAAGTATGTTCCAGCCTTATGTCTCCCCTGTTGATGCTCCCCCGTGAGCTTAAAATTACCTAAATGCCCCTGCACATCCGCTGAGCCAAAAATAGGCCAAAACATAGAGCTGAGCAGAATCAAAACCAAGATATAAATTGTGGTAAATTAATGTTAAACGGGTCAAAAAATAGACAACTAAAATGAAATGGTTATTGCCAAGTCCATGTGTATATTAAGTTCGAGACTTCAGAAATGATGATACGAGTCACAAGAAAAACTACAAGAAAACCAAACCACACAAAACAATATCATCAAAGCTTTGAATGGCTGTTGATGTGCTACAAGTTGACTGCCAGTTTGTTCACAGTTAGCCCTGCATTTGGTGTATGATTACTGTTTGAGCCTTTGGTTGGGTCTGCTGTCTAATTATTTGATTGCTGGGTTGATCTTTGATTCTTTCCTTGAAATTGAAAGAGCAATGGCATCTGATGTTAGGCATGATGGGAAAATGAAACTAAGGGAAATCATTAGTTTTGTGAAATGGTATGCTTATAATACGTATTTTCTTCATATTTTAATATGTTGTAGGTGAACTGAATATTAAAATTCATCTTTTGTTGATACACATACACAACACAATGGATTTAGAAGTTCAACTAGAGAAAGAAGCTTCTGAAACACATCTAATAAACAATATTTGATGCAAAATGGTATTCGGGCATGGGCATGACTAGTCGTTGGTCCTGCAATTGGTGTATGGTGACCGTTTGGGCCTTTGGTTGCTCTGCTGTCCAATGAGTTGACTGTTGTATTGATCTTTGATTCTTTGTGAGTTGAGGGTCCGGCTACATAGTTGTCTGGTGGCCCGCATTATTATCTTCATAAGATATTGGGGTGGTTTTGCTGGTTTATTATTGCTATTCCTACATGTTGGTTGAATCAGTAGCCGAATTGGAAGAACCATAACTTGAATGAACAACCATCTATTTTTCATATGAGGGAGATTATAAATCAAGCAGGATTTACACATATACTAGAAGCATGTTTCAATAAAATGATGAAAAAAGTTACCTTAAAGTCTGATGTAAGAAAGACTAGAAGCAATAATTGTTATTCATGGTGAAAGAAAGGCTTTATTTTCACTTGATGTCAAACAAAAATAAATATCAAAATCAGATTCAAAATAATAGACACCATATATTGGTTTGGCCAATTCCATTTGAAGATAAAAAAAAACCACAATTCCTATAAAATAGCCTTAAATAATTGACTTGAGTGTCAGAGCGTATACTCAGGGCTTCAGCCTAGGTTCATCTCTAATGTGTTCTCTCCATGTGTTAGCAGAGACTAAAACATGTACGACCGAACATAAGAATCCGCTTGCTAGAAAATGACTCGGAAGAAAACATAGGTTATATAACGTGTATAAATGCCTACTTTTTGCAAAGGTGTTAAGAAGAACTATTTTTTAATACAGAAGCTGATGTTTTAACATCTATATATACTTGCGGGGAAATATAATGAGGTCTCAAGATTGATCGTATGCATTGCATTAATGTTATTTAGTGATAAAAGTTCTGTCTTAAAAATAAAAAGAAATAAAACAGGACAAAAAAAAAAAGAGTAAAAAAGTAGATTCAACACTGAATGATAGAATCAGCGTGATTAAGCAGAAGTAGAGATTCGGTGTAGGAGGTCGTCAGCCCATATATCCCAAGACCATTGATGTGCTCTGAGCAGGGTTCATAAACTTCAAGTTCTATTAAGTGGCTATCATCACGACTAGGTATATGTTCAAATATCGGTTGGCCATTCTTCCTAAATCTAGTTATTGTATACTCAAAATTTTTAACTGATGGCTTAACCTTAAGAGTGAAAAGTTGTGTAAACGAGGGTTTTGGATCACCATTTTCCGACGACAAAACCCATACGTCACAAACTTGAGGTCTTCCATCACATCCAAGGTAACCAACCACGGCAGGAGACTCATTGAGCTTGGATATGTGTGAATACCTATAGCCCCATGCTAACCTATCTGGAAGTTCTACTTCTCCAAATTCTTTGGCTGTCAAATCAAATGAGATAATCTTGCAAGGAGCCTTATCTACACTCATATCAAAAGCAGCCCAATGAATAACCCCGTCTATAACCACTTGTTGAGATATAAAATGCAATGATTTATAAGGCGGATTCATTGATATACTTTTCCAAGCTCCAGAACTTAGGGTAAAAACCTCAGCCTTGTAAGGTTTAGACAGATATGTAATCTTGACTATCGTAGGGTCGCCAGTTTTAGGACATACCCCAAAACCAAAAACATCTCCGCATCCATATCCATATGGCGCCGATGCTATACCAACAGATTTCCTGATTGATGGATTCCAAAGAACAATCAGATCATTCGCTAGATCTCGAGAATGACCATACAAGAACACCAATCCATGACAGGAAGCGAGCCTTAGAGGATAGGTAACTAGCTTAGCAGTCGGAGTAATATTAGGAGAAAACTTGTGATGGGGGAAACTATCATCGTCAACAATCGAAACATAATTGACCACATAATTGACCTTAGAAGGTACTGTGTAGGTTACCAGTAATGATGCGGCTGAGTCTGGTTGACGCTGTGATCAGCGATAAACTCAGGGCTATGGATCAAAGACTTCCATTGTTTTGAAACTGATCTGAACCTAATCAATGATTTGACAGGGAGAACCCTTTTGATGATTTCCTCTTGGATTTCAAAAGGAATGTTGGCGGACATTTTGGCTTGTCTTTGATGTTTAGGTTTATAACTTATAACGTGGAAGAGAAGATTCATATATGAAATTTGGACGGATTTGGTCAGAGTTTTGGGCTTATGCTAGGGTACATATATCTTGAATGAGCCCGGGATATTGCTATCTAAATTTCATTTAACAGATTGTAGGTAAATTTATTATTTTTTAGTTTTTGAGTTTTTAAAAGGAATTAAATAAAATAAAAAACCAAAAAAAGCTACATTATATATAATATACTAGTATTAAACCCCTGCGTTACAGCGGTTGTTGTAAAACTGTGTCAAGTCGTACCAATGCTATACCACTGTCAGCGACCACCAACACCGGAAAAGCTCGTAAAAACAAATTAAATAAAAACGTAAAAAATAACGTCGAGCGAAAAGCAGACGTAAAATCTTTGACTCACGAACGCTCGTTGCAGAAAAATTAAACTGAAACGTAAAACATAAAACATATAAAAAAATAACTAAGTCAATCCAGGACCCGCGTGTTGGTCGAACTTGTTAAACGGAGAAAAATAAATGTGTTGCGATGGGCCAATCAAATGGGAAAAAAAATATACAAAAAAAATGTTGAACCCCACACGCACGTTGCGGTGCATTAACTCACAAAATTTAGAACGAAATGAAAAACTTGAGAAAGATAATAAGTATGGTGGACCAAAATTGAAAATAAAAAAGGGTTGGTATTTAATTGCAAAGATGAAAAACTTAGGGTTAAAAGTAAAAAAAATGGTATAAATTGCAAAATTGAATTTATTTATTAATTTTAGATAAAGATAAGGATAAAAATAAATGATATCTATATATTATTAGTTATTAATATTAATATTAATATTAATATTAATATTAAAATAAATTTATTAAATGATTATAAATAAAATTTATGAGGTTGGAGAAGAGAATGCCATGTGGCATTATTTGGAGTCATTATATATACTTATAATTTACAACATACTTAGGCTATATGTGGTTGTACTCTAAGCTTAAAGTGTGTTCTCTGCAGTTTGGTGTTGTATGATATGCTAATTTGGTTGTACCCATTATCCATTTACATACTCATTTAGTCATTTATACCTAGCCAAACACACACATGTAGAGAGAGAAAATGGGAGAAACCGAGAGGCAGCGTGGCCATCCCACCTTCTGCGGTGGCGGAGCCACGACGGAGCGGTAGTGGAGTCACGGCGTAGATGTGATGGTGTCACGGCGGAGCTGTGGTGGAGTCATGGCGGAGCTATCGCGACGCCCCCTCATTCGATTGTAGTCGATTACTGGTGAAGCTCAGGCGACTTCTCCGGTCACCGATCTGGGTCTGTATGTAAATAAATCTTACAGTCAATTACTGTGTGATTGTTAGTGCCTAACTTCTCTATTTTTTTTTCTATGTCAACCCTTTTGCTCGATTAGGGTTCACGAAAGGGCTGTGATGAGTTTGAGGGTCTGAGAAAAGGTTACTGAAGATCCCACCTTGGCATGGCAGGGTTGTAGGATGGTAGGTGAACACCAGCAACCTCCCTTGCAGCCATGGTGGTTTCCCTATTTCGCAAACTCTGAGCCTAACTGTACGAGATTAGGGATGAATCAAAGTTGTTATTTCTTATGCAGACTCTGTTGTCGATGATTACGTCGTTGTTGTTTTAAACCCTAATTTTAGGGGTTGCGAGAACCGATTGTTGCTAGAGACCGTTTTGTAGCGGTTTTAGTTGATTTGAGGCTTGGGAATTGTGTCAATGAATGCCATGAGGTATCCGAGATTCAAAGGCTATGATGAGAAATCTGAGCCACCTTATTGTGAAAATTTAAGACTTGGCACATACTGTGTTAATTTTGAAATTGTTTGGTGCCGATATATTTCTATGAGGTAGCCGTTGCCGGAGATTTAGGGGCTGTGATGGTTACCTGAGGTCAAATGTTAAGTCTTTCTATACGAGGTTTGTAAGGTCACGAAGCACATTTAGTTGCTAATGAGGTTTGTAAAATGATAGACGCCCAAATCTATTCCTTATATGTTTTCAATCTGTCGATAGTTGGAAGTTTTTGATGAACTCATGTGTCTTATTGTGTTTTGCAGCTCATCATAGCTTTGTTGATGGCCTACCATTTACCCTACAAAGGCTATCTGAGGTGAATGTGCTATTATTTGTTAATCGTTGTGTGATTCATCTTTTTTTCTTAAACCACATGCTACCTTTTAATTTGGTGTGAATTCTTGTATTTAATTTGGCATGGACGTGGAAGCCACCGAGAAACCATCAGAATCAAGTCCCATGAGAACAGGTGATTCTTACATCTTTATTATCATATTTTTTTTGAAATTATCAGCAAATGTTATTGTAAGAGGTAAAATGCCAATTTGGTGACACTTGAGATCATACATTTAGAGCATGTAATGTGAATTCATTATGTGATTTAGTATGAGAAAATCGTCACTATAGCATATACACTTTGTTGCCGAACATTTACTTAAACTTTGATTAGAGAATTTATGGTGTTTTAAAAAATAGTATGGGTCATGTGGATTATGGGTTGGGTTTGGGTTTGTGCATGATTGTTAATCGTAGTGTCTTTATGGGAGACATTTGGGGTCTGTTTGCTTTCTCATGTTCTTACTTCTATAGGGCTCTTCTTTTGTTTGTAGTTGTATTATGATCATGGCTCCTCTGGTCTTTCTTTATTAATGTTGGACGAAGGAAAAATAAAACAAAATGAATGAATTATTTGGGAAAACAAAGGGCTCTTTTATAGTTATTTTTCATTCAAAGTTTTGTTCTCATCCAATGAATTCTTGGTGTTAACAACCTAAGTTACGACCATAATACATACACAAATCTAGGCATAAACTCTTGGTTGCAGCTCATGTATCTAACTTGATGGAAATATAAATCTAGCCCTCGCCGCATCGCGGTGGGTTACTTTTCTAGTTTATTATAATTTAGATTAGATTTAGATACTCAATGAATTTCGTTTTGATTATTTAGAAATTTATATTACATTACATAATATTAAAAAGCAAACTCCATGCCTTTCACATTTTGTTACTATTTCTCATTTATAAATTTTATTGCATGATGTACAACCCTCTAAGGGCATACGGAGTGGCATCAGTTTCATGCGGTAAACTTGGTTTACCTATCGGGAACACCACTGCCAATATAAGTTTACCGATCAAACTTGGTTTCATGCGGTGAACCTTCACCGAATCGGGGAGAGGGAGGGAAAGGGAAAGGAAGAGAGAGGGATGTGTGGTGGGGTCCATGCCTTCTCAACCAATCACACATTTTTTCGTTTTTTTAAATAGTTTACCTATTCCAAAGTGTCTAACCACCACAAACGTTTTTGAGCAATAGATAAACAAAATAAGTAAAATGACGTGGCACTGTTTGATTGAGTGAGTTGAGAGCTTACCTATTCAAAGTGTCTAACCACTCCCTACACCCTAACGCACTCATTATTTACCAGAGTAGTAAACCATGATATGGAGGACTGGTGGCATGATGCTATTGAATTCATAGGATGCGTTAGCGTACAAATAAATGGCTTATAATATTCATTGGAACATGAAAGGTTTACTTAAAATAAATGTAAGTGTAAGATTTTTATGCTTCTACACGTGTGGGGAAATCAACGTATGCATAGAGGATAAGTTTTAATATTGGTATAGGGAGCAGAGATAGGAAGTGCAGAGAAGCTCAGGATGAGTGAGGTCGATTAGAATTTCGTGTTGATCTCCTCGATGTCCCTAATTTTCCTGGAATACGTCGGTCACCAAGGCCCTAATCATCATATAACTTTTTTTTCTAAATCGGGGGCCTTATATAAATGGCACCCAAAGCAATTGCTGGGTTCACTCCCTTGGGCCAACCCTGATTTACATATATACTATAACATGGTCTTTACATGTTAGCTCGCATCCAAACCCAAGAGGGATTAATAACCTGGCGCAAGGATCTGTCTACTAGAAATGAAAGAATATGAAAGTTACCTACTTGTTGCGATGTTAAGAAGATATGTTTTCAATACAGAAGCTAATATCTTAACATTCAGACCTGCATGAAAATATAATGAGGACTCAAAGATTGTTTGTATGCATTGCATTGCATTAATGTTATTGAGTAACAAAATTCTGCTTTCTAAAAAAGAAACAAAACAGAAAGAAAAAGAAAAAAAGTGGATGCAAATAGAAATTTGGCTATCATCGTGGTCGTCATTGAATGATAGAATCATAGTGATTAAGCAGAAGTAGGGATTCTGTGTAAGACGCCATACTGAAGCGCGAACCATAAATCCCAAGACCGTTCTTGTGTTTGGATTCAGGTTCATAAACTATAAGTTCACAATCATGTCTACGTAAACGCGTCTGGACCATTATCAGTTGGCCATTCTTCCTAAATCCAATTATACTAAAACTATTAGGCACCTTAACAGTGAATAGTTTTGTAAACGAGGATTTTGGAATATCACTTTTCGACATCATCCATACGTCACAAACTGCACCACCAGTGTAGTCAAGCACAAGGAGAGACTCGTTAAGCTTAGATATGTCTAGAGATCTAAAGCCTGCTAAACCATCTGGAAGATCTACTTCTCCAAATTCTTCACTTGTCAAATCAAACGAAATAATCATATCTTTATGTGTAATAAGGTTAAAAGCAACCCAATGAATAACCCCATCTATAACTACCTGCTTATATGACCATTTAGATGAATATTGAGACAGATTCGTTGGTACACTTCTCCAAGCCCTAGAGCTTAATGTAAAAACCTCAGCGTTCGAATAGAGTGCAGACGCCCTGTTAACACATTTAATATTGACGATCTTAGGGTCACTAGTTTTAGGACAAACCCCAAAACCAACAACATATGATATTCCAGACGGTAACACTATACTTAGAGATTTCCTAATTGATGGATTCCAAACAACAATCAGGTTTCTGTTTGCTGTATCAAAACCGAACAAACACACCAGTCCATGAGAGCAATTGAGTATTCCAACTGGCTTAACAGCCGGAGAAACAATAGGGGAGAACTTGTGATGGGGGAAACTATCATCATTAACAATTGAAACATATTTGGGCTTAGAAGCTACTTTGTACCTTAGCAGCAGATGATGCGGCTTAGCCGGGTGGAGGCTGTGACGAGTGATAAATTCAGAGCTATGAATCAGAGACTTCCATTGCTTTGAAACTGATCTGAACCGAATCAGAGATTTGACAGGAACAACCCTTTTGATGATTTCCTCTTGGATTTCGAAAGGAATGTCGGCAGACATAATTCTTAGTTAGATTTTGATTGTGGGATGTTCATGGCTTCACCTTTGAATATATTTGTGGGGGATGGTAACGTAGGGATAAGAAGGCCTGAGGGCTATGGATTTTGGGCCACTAGCCGGTTTGGTATTTGAATTTGGTCGGTCATGAAGGCCTGAGGTGTATGTATTTTGGGCCACTAGCCGTCATGTAGCCCGTTTAACTTCTTATTTTATATAATAACAATTGATGAAGGCCCTTAACAACAGTCCCGGTCTCCCGGTTTTCGCCACCCTACAACTGTCGGTCATCATCTTTTTTTCTTGGCAGTCTTGTGTTTTAACAATTTGCTAAAATTACCACCTTGCCATTTGTTACATCAGAAATTACAATGGTAATGCTACAATGACAAGGCCGACCGCCACCAAGTTGCAAACGGTAACACAAAGAGGAGCTCCGGTGGCCGTAAACCCAGTCTCCATATGCATCATCAACTGTCGATTTATCAAGAAACAAAGGTTAAATCGAAAAGAGGTGACCGGATATCATGCTGGAACCCTAGATCTGTCACTGCATGTTACCGGAACCGTCCTTATCGACGGTGACTGTTACCGGAACCGTCCTTATCGACGGTCACTGGAATGCAACCAGATCTGAAGACGGGTTGGAAGACTGATTTTGGGTCTCCGACCCCGTACGGAATTGTTGACCCTATTTCTGTCTCCAGGTCTCAAATGTGTTGTATGAAATTGCAATTTGCAATGAAAGAAGAGTTGTAAACGAAATGTTGCCTTTTCGGTGTTGTAGTCATGGCAGTTAAGTGGTGGTTTTTGGTGGACTGGGGGTGGTTTTGTTGGGGTTATGACAACAGATAGAGAGAGAGAGAAATCGTAGAGAGAGAATAGAGAGAAAAATGGGTCACTCCTACTCTGCTTTTTCATCTTCCAGTTTTCAGAAGTTTTATAATCTTGTGAACTTTTTTAATACACCGGTAAAAATGCACAATATTATTAAAAAAATGAGATGAACTCATACCAAGTTAACCAAGCAGCCCCATGAAATATTAATACAGTAATAAATCCAAAAATAATTCTTCGGTATTTTGTTTTTTTCTTTTTGTTAATTTAATTTAAATAATTGCATTTAAATTTTGACTTTTATTGTATCTTTAATTTAGTTTGAAAACCGTATTTGGAATTTGGATGTTGGTTAAAGCTTCATATTTCATAAAAGTTTTTTTTTTTTTTCGTTCAAAATAAGTAAATGATTTCTGAAATGTTATAGAATTCTGGAGAGTGGAGACATAAAAGAATCTTTTCTGGTGAATGTGTTCATAGAAAAGAAAGAAGATGATAAACAGAGAGAGAGACTAGAGAGGAGGCAAAGTGGCTGACAAAAGCAAGTGCCACGTAAACACTCAGCTTTTTATCTATTTTTCTTTTCCATAATAGTTTTTATTTTAACACATTTCTTGGAGCCGGTTAAATTTCTATTTAATACATTTGTTGATGATTTAACTATACTTAACATATGAATTGGCAGGTAAGTAAAAAGGGTAAAATTCTTAGCAAGAACATAATAGGGTAAAGCTTTATGCCAAAAAGGTCTAAGATAAACATACAAGTTATATTGCGGTTTAAAAAAAAACAAGAAACATTGACCCACTTTAAAGACGAATCAACAACTTTTTAAACAAAAAAATTGTTAACATGCATCTTATATTCCAAGAGGCTATCATGTGTCCTTAAATGACTTAGATTGTTTTAATATATTTTTGTACACATTATGATAAAAATTTCAAACAATACTACAACTTTTTTCGTATGAAACTTTTATGTTTCGGTTCAAATCAAATCCATACTAAATTACTAACCTTGGTACCGGTATCGATATTATCAGAAATAGCACCGATATTACTTTTTTGGTTTCGCTCGGTGTAAAAACATGTCGGTATTGTATTGGGCATATCACGGCTAGGTAATTTAGGTTTTCTCATTTTGTTGCTACATCGAATGTCGGTACTATACCGGTATCGTAACAAACTGTTGATACATATTTTGTGGACGCGACTCGGCTCGGTTCGACTTGGTTCGGTTCGACCCGGTTAGGTTCGGCTCAAGCCCGACGTCACGACATTCCTCCGTCATGCGCCCCAGAGTTCGACACGCGAAGCACGGAGAGCCGAGAACATTTCCCGCTTGACACATCATCATTACATCATCATGATGATGTCATGATGATGTCAAGACTTTGACTAAGCTTCACAAATATGAAACAGTTTGAATTCTACGTGCATGGCATGAAAAGGAGTTTGGGCCTTAAAATGTTTGGGTCAAAGCCCACATCGACGAAACTGATTGGAAGTCGAGGAAACACACTTGTTTCATCGAAATAGATGCTGTTTCGTCACCCTTGTTCTATTTCGTCGATGGTCATGTTGATTCGTCGAGTCTTTAGTTTGTTTCGTCATGTCTCGTGTATCTGTGAGTATATAGTGGGTTATCCTTCTGTTTCACACATGAACACAGAGACAAGAGAATACACACACGAGAGCTAAAGAGAGAGTTTGCAAAATACATTTGTAAACATTGCTTTGTAACTGAACCTTTCATACGTATTAATACAGAGGTGTTAATCGGTGAATGTTGTGTGTCTTGTATTTGCTTGTTCTATCTCGGTTTGCCTTTCCGGTTGGATTCCGCACAACCGGGTTGGTTAGTATACAAGGATTAGGCGACTAGATCCTCCCCTAGCCGGACCTACAAGTGGTATCAGAGCCTTGGCTCTTCTCCTTGTTAAAACCGAGGTGTTCTTGGTGGTTTTCGGGTGTTAAAGTTCTTATATTTTCCGGAAAATCTGCTCATAATCTTCGAAATTTCTGGGTTTGGCTGCTAGTTCATCAGAAAAACCTTGCTTAAAACTGATTTGTGAATGGTTTGTTAAGGTTTTTAGTGAAGTTTGGAGCAAAACGGTGTTTCGGAAAGTTGTCGGCTTATCGGAAAACTCATAAGTTTGCCGGAAAATTCAAAATTTCTGGGTTGTTCTTCGTATGTTCATCTCATATTCAAGTGTTCTTCAAAGTTTTCACCTTTTTAATCTTGGTCAAGTGTTGTGAAAGTTGTTTGTATTTTGAAAATTGTGATTGGATTATAATAGTATTTTCACACCTTACATGGTTGGTGAACAAGAGACATGGTGAGCCGAAAGTTGAGTTGGAATTTGTGATTCTATTAAAATATTGTTTGACATCATTTGTTTGGTAAAATTGGGAAGAGTGAACCGAAAGTCTATTTGAAAAGTGGGTTTGCTTTATGTCAGAAGGTGATAAAAAGTCAAGGTATTTAATCGCACAAGTTGATTACTTCACATAAGATCTGATTGGCTCGCACAAGCCTAACCAGTCGCACAAGTAGCTGGATCACACAAACATTCAAATTGGATCGCACAACATTTATTCAGTCGTACAAGAAGCTGGGCCTGCACAACTTCAATTGGGCTTCTGATTACTCGTACAAAATTTGGGCTTCTGACCATCATTTAATTTCTGTTTGGACTTCTGATTACTCACATGATTAGTCGCACAAGATGACTGCTCGCACAACACATGTTTAATCGACATTCAACATCAGTTACGAAGTTTGACTCGCACAAGATTCATTAGTCGCACAACATTTGTTTAGTCACATAAGAAGTTGGGCTCGCACAAGAACTGGGCTCGCATAAATAATTGGGCTTCTATTTGGGCTTCATTTTCGTCGGACCTGATCACATTTCATTTTCGTCGATACTTGTGATTTAAAAAAAAAAATTATTTTCATAAGTGTTTTAACTGTCTGTTTCGAGTGTGTTGATCAGGAATTCATCATCAAACATTCAAAATGAATTCGATGTGGGGTGTTCCGATAAATACAGAAATGTATTATGGTACTCCGTCTCCGGATTCGGGAAAGTATACAAATACCAGGTTATCTCCTGCATGGGCCGAATCTCCCGCACCGAGTATTCAAAGCCAACGACCTATCAAAGCAACTGATATGTTCGGAAATCCATTACCTGTTCGATCTACAGGACCAACAGACCTGTACGGAAATCCGCTTCAACCAGTTCCTCAACCAGTGCCTCAACAGCAAACCCAAAGGCCTCCTGTGACAACAGATTTATATGGCAATCCGATACAAGTTCCAGTAAAGCCAGCTCCAACAACAGACTTGTATGGAAATCCTCTACAACCAGCTCCACAACAACAAGTCTGTCGGCCATCTACTGTAACCGCTTGTTTTGCTGAGGTTGTCAAGATTTTAAATCACGCCAGTGGTGGAGAATCTTCCACCAATGGTGATGAATCTTCGGAGGATGAAGACAGTTCTGGTTACAGTGGAAGCTCAGATGAAGAATCCTCAACTTCAGGCAATGATCATTTGGATGACACGTCAAGTGTGTCAGTTGAAGCAGAGGTTGATGAGGTATTGGGAGACACTGCAGCAGAAAATCATAGGAGATCTATATTGGTGGATCAAGCTCCTTATTCTTTTTCTTCTCTCCATTCAGCCGTTATGGCTAATGTCGACAGTTCATCAAGTCAGGTATGTGTCGATGAACCCACTGCTGTTATTTGTGATAATTGTGATAGATTGCATGTTAAATGTGCTGATTTAGATGCAAACATGTCTGAGTTGCAAGGCAAACATGATGCTTTACAAGCTAGTTTGTTTGATTTGCAAGACAAACATGTTTCATTGAATGATAAGTGGTGTGAGTTGCAAAGCAATCACGAGGCTTTGCAAAACAAGTATGATGTGACATTCATTCACAATCAAAAGTTGACCGTGGACCTTTCTAAGTGCACAGAAGCCAACATGTTTTATGAAAACCATGAAAAGGAATTTAAATCGATGATTGAAACATTAAAGAAAGATAAAATAGAGCTGACAAAAATGGTTTCCAGAAAACAAACTGACATAAATTTGTATATCACACGTCTTGAGATAATGCAAAAAGAGATGGCTTGTGTTAAAACTGAAAGTGAGGCGATCCGACTCAAGTTAGACAGTTATTTGAGCTCTAGCTATGTGTTGGATCACATCATTGACGTTCAGAAAGAGAAACGTGATGTCACATGCATAGGTTACAAGAAATGTCCACCACCTGTGAGACACAATTATGATGCCATGCCTGATGAGGAGTATAGAACTCACTTTGAACCATCTGTTCCTCTAGATGTTAATGAATTTGCAGCAGGACTCGGATACAAGAAAGAAGTATCATCAGATTCAGATGTGTCAGCAGATACATGTGTGTCTTCTGCCGAACCGAATCAGGATCCTCCAGTTGTGATTGAGGATGCTGATTCTTCTGATGATGAATCCGATGATACTGACTCAGCAAAGTCTGATGCGGTAATCAAAGAAGAGGACATACCTCTTGAGAATCATATTCTGTGTGATCCTCCTGCAAAACCTGCTAAGACTGTTGCAATTGAGTCCTCGTCTGCAAAAGAGTCGAAGAGTGTGGATTTGCTGTACACTCTTGTTGGTGATGATAAAATTTATTCAGACAAAGATTTTCCTATTAAAAATGTTAATCAATCTTTAATCAGTAAAGTCTTTGAAAATTCGACAAATAAGTTTTTGGGAAAGACAGGATCACATGTTACAGTAACACAGTGCCCTCCTATCCCAAAGGCCGAAGTTCGAAAACAATTTGGCAATAAAAAATTACCAACAGTGCAAAAGCAGCAAAATCATAATAAATCAAAACAAAAATTACCGGCTCAAGGTCAAAGGAAGCCGAATCAAAAGAAGAACAAGAATGTGAACTTTGTGAAATCAAAGGGAACGGACAAAATTGAAACATATGAAAATCAATCTAACTTAGATTTTGTCAAGAAAGCAACAGTGATAAAAAGGAATGAACTAAATAGTTCAAAACCTAGTACCTCGGGATCACAAAGTTCATCATCGACAAGACGATCACATGATACTTCTGGGTTTGTTGAACGAAGATCATGTTTTGAATGTGGTACAATTGGACACATAATTCGAAATTGTCCATATCTTCATAAACAAAAAGGCAAAGTTGGTGATTCCCGTGACCAAACTGTCCGCAAGCGATCTGTTTCTGTAAAACAAGATCCCCGTCTTGTAAAAGAAAGGGAAAAGAAACAGAAACGCCAACAGGTCAAGAAAATTGAAAAGGTTTTAAAACCAGAGGTTGTCCAAACGCAGTCTGTTAAATCAAATGTTAAAAATGAAAAACAAAAACAGATTTGGAAACCTAAATCGGAAATTGTTTCAGGGGGAGCTACATCAATTCCAAATCATCGGGAAATGGATTTCACAATTCTCGATGATGACGGACGACCCAAGTCTGTGAAGGCTTGGGTCCCCCTCTCCAACTAATCTCTGAATGAGTGTGCAGGATGTTCCAGGAGGAACTATTGATAGTCTTAGGATTGTTGATAGTGGAGCGTCCATGCACAAGATCGGCGACATTAGGCTCCGAAACATTGTTGTAACCAAGGAGAATATTGTTGCCTTTGATGGAGAGAGGAGAAAAGAAGACAAAAATGTCTGATGAAGGAAAAAGGAATGAAGTTGAAAAATTCGACCAGTTGAAATATGTTCCAAAATTTGGTTGTTATGGTTTTTGATCGGGTCCTCAGGAAAGATTCCAATGAAAAGTACGCGCCTGTAACACGTCTGAAGCTTTTCGAAGATTCATGGATTCTTCTTCCACAAGAAGTTCAAAGTCCACAAGATGAACGTGTAGGGTACTTTTCTCTTCGGTGTGATTGAAGAAAATGTGTTTGTTGAACAAACCAACCGGGTGTGCGGATGCCTTGGCGTGGATTGAACAACCGCACACTACCTCTCAAAGAAAAAGAGAAAGACAAAGACCTTCGCTGGTACAATGTGGAAGACCAGCCGGACCTAGAGGTTTATGATCTTGTTGCTGTGAAGAGATTTCTCAGTAGCTACAAAAATCGACTTTGAAATCCACACCGGGTGGATATCCAGTTTGGGAGAGCGCTCAGATTCCTGGCAATGCACGAAGCAGTTGCGGGATACGGTTTTAAATTTCTAATCTCTCCTATACTTGTCGATATTTAAGCTGCTTTATAAATTGTTATCCTCTTGTAGCACTCTTTGACCTGACACGTTGATCTCAAATATCACCTCACACGTGATTGTTTCACTATGAAACTCATCAATGTTGTCATGGTCCACACCGATGACCAACGTGCCGACCTTTTTACCAAAGCATTTGACAAATCAAGATTTGACTTTTTATTATTGGTAAACGGCATTAAGGTCAAGCATGAGTAAAACCAACATCGGAAAATCGTTTTTGTAAATACCTTTGTGTTTTAAATTTGTCTTAGTTTATTGATTTTAGGGGGAGTAAATCCAAAATTTGAAAATCCAAAACCATTGAAAAATTTTAAAATCACAAAAACAATAGAAAAACAAAAATGAGTTTCCTGGCGAGCAAAAGAGAAAGTGATAGTACATCAGTGGTCTATCCAAACCTCTTTAAACCTAAACTGAAAAACGATAAGCAGCTCTATATAAGATGTATCGGTAGGCTCACAATCATTTTAAAGTGTGCAGGGTGATATAAACTTAAATCGACTGAAGACCAGGTGGGAACCATTCATTGGCATATGGTCTTAGTACCGAAATTTCGTTTGAGAGATTGCCGAGGTTCTGAGATATTCGGTCTTTATGCTGCTTATCATCTGGGTATCATGGTTGTATCTTTTACCGAAAAATAACGGGGACGCAAGTCTAGATCTTCCATGATACCATACATACGTGTACATATTGCATTCGACCTCAATAAGTGATCAACAATCACATGTCCACAAAATAAGTGATAATATATCACATTCATCCGGGAGTCAAGTTCGTCTCTCTGCTGTACGAAAGTACTGACCTGTTCACGGACTTGCTCTTGTGCCCTCATGCATTGAAAATCAAGTTCCTCATCAATAAGTGATTCTATCACATAGGGCTTGTTTTCAATCAAAATAAGTGAGAATCTCACATCATATACGGTCAAACAGATGATAATCGGTATACTCACCGGTAAGATGAACCCTCGTGCATACCTTGATACGGGAATGTGTCGTGATGTGGATGAACACCGGTCGGTAAGTATAAATCATACCTTAACGTATCCCCTCGTCATGATTACATCTGATAAGTTGAGCTTAAGTGGACAACAATACCGATAATTGTTATAGGATGCTTATCTTAATGTTAACTAAAAGAACAACAAGAGCGTTTTGACATGACCGTACACTGATATGATTCTCTTACCCTCGAAACTCACAAAAAGAATGTCTGTAAATATTTATTTAATGCTTTCATTTTTCGCATCTTTGTATATATTTATTTACTGCTTTCAGTCTTTACATTTGAAATATTCAAAAATACCAAAAAGATTTTAGGTGTGTTTTAATATAAACTTTATAAAAGCCAAAAAGATTTTATTTCTATCTTATTTTCGATCGTACGATGTTGGATCTCGAGTCTTCGTTACCTGAAACCTGATTGAAAACCAAATCGACTAAATCTTCATAAACGGTCAAAATTTGCAAGTTTTGAAAGTTAAAAACCTAAAACTGAACAATTTGTTAAACTTTCAAACTGTCGGACGGTGATTGATTGAACAATGGTCACATGTGTGTTGTTTGCTTATGATATTCCAGGCAGTTGTTCTCATTACGCGTTTAGATTTCTTGCATGTGCAGATTCTAAAGGCAAGGAGAACATGGTCGATGACAAGCTTCGGAATGAAGACACGACGTGAAGGCACTCAAATGATGAAGATGATCGAGTTGCTGCTGGCCATCATCAACACCACAAGGATCTCAAGTTGTAAAGATCAAGACACTCACGAGCATAACTCAAGGGGGAGCTTATGTTAAGGGGGAGTTTGTTAACACACTTCCATCATCAAAAGGGAAGTTTGTTGATACACTTTCTGCTTACAAGACGTGAAGACTTTGAAGATCCTCCGACTTAGAAGACATGAAAGGCGAATCTCGCGAGTAGCGTCCAAGGGGGAGTTTGTTGATACATATTTTGTGGACGCGACTCGGCTCGGTTCGACTTGGTTCGGTTCGACCCGGTTAGGTTCGGCTCAAGCCCGACGTCACGACATTCCTCCGTCGTGCGCCCCAGAGTTCGACACGCGAAGCACGGAGAGCCGAGAACGTTTCCCGCTTGACACATCATCATGACATCATCATGATGATGTCATGATGATGTCAAGACTTTGACTAAGCTTCACAAATATGAAACAGTTTGAATTCTACGTGCATGGCATGAAAAGGAGTTTGGGCCTTAAAATGTTTGGGTCAAAGCCCACATCGACGAAACTGATTGGAAGTCGAGGAAACACACTTGTTTCATCGAAATAGATGCTGTTTCGTCACCCTTGTTCTATTTCGTCGATGGTCATGTTGATTCGTCGAGTCTTTAGTTTGTTTCGTCATGTCTCGTGTATCTGTGAGTATATATAGTGGGTTATCCTTCTGTTTCACACATGAACACAGAGACAAGAGAATACACACACGAGAGCTAAAGAGAGAGTTTGCAAAATACATTTGTAAACATTGCTTTGTAACTGAACCTTTCATACGTATTAATACAGAGGTGTTAATCGGTGAATGTTGTGTGTCTTGTATTTGCTTGTTCTATCTCGGTTTGCCTTTCCGGTTGGATTCCGCACAACCGGGTTGGTTAGTATACAAGGATTAGGCGACTAGATCCTCCCCTAGCCGGACCTACACAAACTAAACCAAACTGATACAAACCAAGATACCGCCGCGAAGCGCGGGTGAATCCAACTAGTTTCTATTATTTCTGGATTTTTAATTCGACTTCTTATTTCTATTATTTCTGGATTTTGAATTGACTTCTTATTTCTATTTTTTCTGTTTTGAATTCGACTAAGGGTTTTTTCTGGATTTTGAATTCGACTTCTTATTTCTATTTTTTTCTGTTTTGAATTCGACGGGATACTTAATTAAATAATAGTTAGAATTCAAATTTTATATTAACTTTAAAAAAAAACATTAACTTAATTAGATTCAATATTCAAACTTATTTAAATATTGAAAATTAGAAAATTTTGGTTATGGCATTATTTGGAACCATTTCTTAGAATAAGGATGTGAAGAAGAAACAGACGACAATGCTAGTTATCTTATGGAAACCCAACTGTGGAGCGGAGGCGTAGAGGTAGAACCAACTTCAATGTCCCTAGTAGAGGAATAAATGTATGGTTTACCTATATCTATATCTACCCTCTCTAAAATCTACAAACAGTTTTACTACAGGTGATAATAGTAATATATACTCGAAGAATAAGATTCCCGATTTTTATGGGATAACTATAACCTAAACACAAGGATCCATGGTATAAAGAAATTCAACAGAAAGCAATTGTTGTACAAGTAAAAGATCAAATACAAATAAAGTTATTGTACAAAACGTACGAACTGAAGGAAAAAACAAAAGCACGCGGTGGCATTTTCGTAATTATCAGCAACTACCAAAATTACTCTACAAATGATCCTGTAGAGTAATTTTGAACTTTTAAAGAGTAATTTTGTAAAATGTTCTTGTAGAGTAATTTTGTTCTTGTAGGGTAATTATCAAAATTACTCTACAAGTGTATCAAAATTACTTTACAGGTGAATCAAAACTACCCTGCAAGTTTATCAAACATGCAATTCATAATTACTCTACAAATGATTTTGTAGAGTAATTTTGATCTTGTAGAGTAATTTTGTAAACTGATCCTGTAGAGTAATTTTGATCTTGTAGAGTAATTTTATAAACTGATCTTGTAGAGTAATATTGTTAGCATTTAGTTATGGGGTTTAGCTTTATGGTTTAGTTTTTAGCTTTTAGTTTGGGGGGGGATTAGGTTTTTTGCTTGAGGTATAGTTTTTTTATCAAAATTACTCTACATGAACATTTTACAAAATTACTCTACAAAAGATTAAAATTACACTACATTATCCTTTCTAGAGTAATTTTGATAATTACCCTACAAGCAGATAATTACAAAAATGTCACCACGTGCTTTTGTCTTTTTCATGCAATTCGTACGTTTAGTAGATTAACTTTATTTGTACAGTAACTTTCCCCTTGTTGTATGAGGGGTATATTTGCAATCTTAGCATGAGTACTTGGGAGACAATGTGATAAGATGTATACTAGTGGGCAAATGTAACTGTAGGTCCAACTAGCGGAGGATCTAGTCGCCTAATCCTTGTATACGAACTGACCCGGTTGTGCGGAATCCAACCGAGAAAGCAAACCGAGATCGAGACACGAAAATACAATGATTCAACGTTTAAAAACTCACAATATATTAAACCAGAAAGTTTTGTTTACAACGATTACACAAAGATATACTCTCACAAACTAACTGGTTCTCTCTTGTGCTTATGTTTGTCTCTGTGTTCTTTTTCATTTGTTCTCAGTGCTGCATATATATAGGGACAAGGACGACGAAACTTGATCAGGCGACGAAAGCCCTTTGGCCAAAGATCAATTCGACGAAACACAGTGTGTTTCGTCACACTCCTATGTCCGACGAAACTTGGAGTTTCGTCATGTAGCCATCAGAGTTTCGTCAACAACAGATATGAGGGAGTTTCGTCGACAGCATGAGATGCTGGAGTTTCATCTCCGGCTTGTAGTCTTTCGTCATGCAGAACATAAACAGCAGCAACAACAGATAGTTCAGCAACTTGCATAACATGCAGGCACAGTTGATCACAATCCGAGACACGACGGAGGATGTCGAGACTCGGTCTTTAACTTGTAACGTACTCGAACCGAGCGAGCCGTATCCACTATTATGTATCAACAAACTCCCCATTGGATGCTGCTCGTGAGGTTCGTCTTCCATGTCTTCCATGTCGGAGGATATTCAAAGTCTTCACGCGTTGTAAGTAGAAAGTGTATCAACAAACTCCCCTATTCATTTAGGAAGTGTGTTGACAAACTCCCCCTTAAAATAAACTCTTCCTTGAGTTATGTTCGTGAATCTGTTGATCTTCAATTCTTTAAATCCTTGTGGTGTTGATAATAGGTCAGCGGCAACTCGATCATCATTATCTTTTGAGTGCCTCCGTGTCGTGTCTTCATTCCGTAGCTTGTCATCGAACATGTTCTCTTCGCCTTTAGCATCTGCACATGCAAGAAATCTAAACGCATAATGAGAACAACCGCTTGGAATATAGTAAACATAAACAAACGATACATATTTGATCATTTTTCAATCAACTACCGTCCGACAGTTTGAAAGTTTAACAAATTGTTCAATTTTGGTTCTTAACTTTCAAAACTTGCAAATTTTGACCGTTTATGAAGAATCAGTTGTTTTGGTTTTCTATCAGATTTCAGGTAACGAAGACTTGAGTTCCCATATCGGGTAATCAAAAGAAATTAGAAATAAAATCTTTTTGGCTTTTATAAAGTTTATATTAAAACACACCTAAAATCTTTTTGGAATTTTGAATATTTCAAATGTAAAGACTGAAAGCAGTAAATAAATATATACAGAGATGCAGAAACTGAAAGAAGTAAATAAATATTTATAGACAATCTTTTTGCGAGTTTCAAGGGTAAGAGAATCATACCAGTGTACGATCACGCCAAAATGCTCTTGTTGTTCAGTTAGTTATCATTTAGATAAGCATCCTATAACGATTATCGGTAGTTGTCCACTTAAGCTCAACTTATCAGATGTAATCATGGCGAGGGGATACGTTAAGGTATGATTTATACTTACCGACCGGTGTTCATCTACACACGACACATTCCCGTATCAAGGTATGCACGAGAGTGTTGGATCGTTGTTTGACCCGACTGAGTCGTTCCGAAGAGTTTTACATCCAGTTTAAAGGCGGAATCAGTAAACCGGACACGAATACAGCGTATACTCTTTAATCTGTTGCTTGTATTGATAATAACAATGTTTACAACCTGACAGAAAACCGGCAGCACTTCGTTACACTTTCAGAAGTCGCGTCCCAAGTGAAATGACAACAACCCTATATATAGACAAGTAGATTTCGCTTGAACTGGCCTGAAGCGAAATCACTGGCTTGAAGCGAAATCAAGTTATGTTGATTTCGCTTGAACAGATTTCAAGCGAAATCTTCACATTAAACATGTCTAAACCCTAATTAAAACCCTGTTGTGTGTACATTCACCCTATCTAGACTCAAGACTTGATTATGACGTAATCAACAGACATATAGTGCACCAACAGACTCCCCCTTGGATGTTGATGAAGTCTTTGGCTTCAAGTCTTTGTCTTCATCATCCTTCAAACCTTGTAAACACTTTCCTCAATCTTTATCTTCAACTCAGACTCCCCTTTTCACAGACTCCCCCTCTCGATATGCTAGAATCTGAGATATCTGATTCAAGCTTTATCATTTAGCTTCCTTGGGAATTCCTGAAACCTGCAATCACTCATCCAACTATAAGTAACAACATTTTAGACTATCCAGGAATCGTAACCTGGCAATTCCAATCAAATTCTCTAATCTACTCCCCCTATCAACATACTATACTGATATGGCAGTGTTAAAGAATCCATCTCCCTCACAGTTTATCATCCAAGTCCAAATTAATGACCTTGGAGATATCACAAACTGTTTTTGATATTTTTGATTTTAATTCAAGTATCAAATTAATGAACTTGTTTTATTTTCAGAAACACAATCAGCATACTTAGATTTTGAAACTCAGCACTCAGACATCAGTTGTCGAAAATAAAGCAGAAATCAAAATCTTTTGTATTTTCTGAAAATATAAAGCAGTAAAGAAATATGTACAAACATATTTACAAACAATATTTTTGTTTGAGTATGCGTCAGAAGATCATATCAGTTTTTGACAAGTCACAAGTACCGTTAAGCTACATTTCATACTCAGACTTAAACAATTTACTTCGATTGTCGATATACTGATCCATCTTAAATTCTCACACAAATTTCAATTTTCTCAGGATACGATTTAGATGAATTAAGAACATAGATCATTCATGTGTCCCACCTCTTGAATATACTCCCGTATCCAGAATCCCAATAATCAGTCTTACAGGTGAGAATACTACAATGATATCTGTATATAATTTAAGTGTGCGAGGGCCGAGGGATCTCAGATCGATACTTCCGTATACGCAGAGAGATATCAGCTTCGACTTTTCGGTGTGTCCCCTTTAGAGGATCTTTTTGCTTACAACAGCAGCATATATCAATTTTATTGTTTCAGCATGCTGAGGGTGTAATGCTGTGTTTCAAGCATTTAAGCAAGTATTAGCCAGGGACTAGGTCAGAACTACCGTTCAGCAGAAGTCCCGGAATAATACCCCAGACATCATAGAGTATAAAGACCTAGTATATCAGATTACGAGACCTTTCAAACGAGATTTCAGGGGTTACCTATATATCCAAGTAGTGTTCCCCACGAATTCACCAGTTTGAATTTTAGGTTTATATCCCGAATAAATCTACTAAATGTGTAAAAACCTATCGACACATCATCAGTAAGATTGTTTAACTCTTTTATACTTTCCATTTCTTTAGCGTACTGTAACTGTCTACTGATGTACTATCATTTCCTCTTTTTACGCAAAACTCAATTTTTTTAAATTTTATCATGTTTTTGACTTTTTCAAATTTCCAATGTTTTTGTATTTTCTAATGACAAAACTCAATTTTTTAAATTTTATCATGTTTTTGACTTTTTCAAATTTCCAATGTTTTTGTATTTTCTAATGACAATTTTTCTCCCCCTAAAATACAAAACCATTAAAAGAAAAATTTGACAACCAACACTGATAGCTTTGTCTCGCCATCCATTTTCTGCTTCTCATGCTCTGATTTGCAGAAAATATAATGTACCCCCATGATTTACAACCCATTGATCTTAACAGTTTGAAAACCGTTTTTCAATCTGATGAAAATAATCATGTTTGTTCAGCCGTGAGGGTTTCGGCGTATTCAATCCACATACAATCAAACAAAATTAAAAACAAACATATTTTTGGTTTTTCAAATTTTAACAAACTAAAAACATATTTTTGGTTTTTAATTTTTCAAATTTTTAGGGTTTTGAAAATATTGTTTATTTATATACATAAAAAAAACATATAAACTTCCTGTTTCAACCAACACAAGATCCAGCAACCTCCACTCCTTGTTGTGCCAGGCTGCTCCAACCTTCATTCCCACAATCTTTGAATTCCGTGAGCACCTGCACATTCAAACTTTATCAATCATTTAAACAATTTAGCCCAGGTCTGTTGAACCTTAGGCATTTCAATACAAAAATGTTTATTCAATTTTGGAAACTCTTTGTCATTTAAAACTTGTTCAACTTTGAATTCAACTTTCTCATCTTTTACCGATGTCACTTGTTTCTTAGCACTCCACATTTGACCTTTCGGAGTACCTCTTTTGTAAAAATTTGTCTCTTTTTGAACCTTTTGATCTTGAACAACATTTTTAAGTTTCCAAAACTCTTGAGGTTTTGTCATGTCAACAGATGTTCTCCAACTCTGTGTAGTTCTCAATCTGGGTGTGTGAGAATTCCAGATCTGTCTTGAATCAGACCTAGTTTGTTTTGGTTTCCAAGTTTGATTTGAAGCAAACTTGTTTGTATTGTACCTCCAAGTTTGTTTCGAATCAAATCTGGTTGACCTAGATTTCACATCCTCAGATTTTTGTTTTTCAACATCAACAGGCTTTGGATTTGGACACTTTCGTGCAACATGTCCAATTTGATCACAGTTAAAACACATTTTCTTTGAAACATCCTTGGCCTGCTGTTGTTTCTTTTTCATAGCATCAAACTCATTATTAGACTGTCTCATTTTGAGTTCTTTTTCTTCTTCTAAACTGCCTCCTTCAACAAAACTCATTTTTGTTTTAAAATGCAGAGTTTCATTTCTTTTCCAACTTTGTTTCTTCTTATAACCCAACCCAGCCTTCATGTTTTTCTTCTTGTAACCAGGTTTGTTATACGAACCTCTATGACTCTTACCAGCAAACTTTGAAATCTCAGACTTTTCAATCTCAACCATTTTGAAAACTTTATCAACCTTTTCTGAAATCACATTCTGAATCGGGAATACAACATCTAAGAATAATTTGTCCGATCCAATCATGGTATAAACCAATCCTTTTGAATCATCATTCAAACTTTTCTCGGATTTTGTGTTTTTCAAATAACCATCATGAAGATTTCCTTCATCTTCATCCTGTGATTCAGACTTACCTTTTGTAGACTCATCTTTCAAAACGCTTTCAACAACCTTACTTACCACCTCTGAATCATTAGCATCATCAGATTTGGAGTAAGTCACATCGATACTTTCAGGTAACTGGTCAGCTATGTTCAAACCCTTTGCCACCTTTTCCTCATCATAAAAAGTATAATTGTTTCTCAATGGTGGTGGTACCTGATGAAATTCTGAACCAATACCCTTTTTGCAATTTTCAGTATCTTTGTCATCTGGTGTTATGTTGAAAATGCGTTCAAGAATGTACGAAGAGTTATGATAACTTTGAAGTTTTGTAACAACCTTTTCTTTTTCAGCCAAGACTTGCTTAAGATTAGCAATTTCATCAACATATTTGTTCAATTCAATTTGCTTTTCTTTAAACCTTCTTTCATACATTTCTTTAGTTGTTAAAGTTTCAGACAGTCTTTGATCAAAACTTTTGACTTGGCTCTTCAAAGTATCATAAGCTTCTTGTACTCTCTGACTCGACCACTTTAAAGAATCATACTGTTTTTGTAAATCTTAAAATTTTGATTCTTTTTCAACACAATCGACACATTTTGTAGAACACAGTTGTCTATAAACATCATTATCCTTTTCAAGACCTTGACATTTCTGTGTTAATTTTTCAACTTTAAGTTTCAAAATTTCTTCTTTTTCAATCATATCTTTACATTTTGTTTTGAAAATCTTTTCAAGTTTGCTTGTTTCAATATCTTTTTCAGTACAGGATTTGCACATTTCTATGCAATTCCTGCACTTGTTTTCATTTTTATCAGTAGACTGTTCAATGCTTTTGTCTGTGTCAAACAATTCAGAAGATTCAGTTTTAATTTTTTCTGATATCACACCTTCTTCTTCTATCTTTTTCTGATCTTCATCTTTCATCTGTTCTTCTTTATCAGTTTTCTCTGTCGCTTTCTTTACATCCTCTAACAGCTTTTCCAGCTCTTGTTCTTTCCTCTTTTTCATTTCTACCACCTTTGGTAGACTCGCTTCAAAAACTTCTCTTAACTTGATCATCAAATTTGGCAAATAGCTTTTATCAGAAAGCCTTCTTGTGTTGAAAGTGCCTTCACTTGGAAACACATTGGTTACAGCATCAAAATCCACTTTTGATGGATCAACTACTGGATTACCCTGTGGATCCATGTAACACTCTAACTCTTCATTCCATCTATTGGCTCTTTGTGCTTCCTTAAATGGTTCATTCAATTTGCCAATCTCCCATCTTGCACTGTCTCTTCTCCACCATCTATCATGAGCACTTTCTCCTGACATTTTAAATCTTCTACTTGATATTCGCGCCTTGAAAATCACCTCAAATCACGTGCAAACAAACAAACAAACAATTAGTTCAAACAGACTGAATACGTAACAGTGAAATACCAAGAACACTTAGACAAAATTTTAGATTTTGAAAATTTTGAAAATTCAAGTGAAATCCTTGAAATGAAATGACTTCAAGCGAAAACAGCCCTCTATAACACTTGTTCAAGCGAAATCTGATATGAACTAGTTTCAAGCGAAATAAAAAAAAAACAACACTTGTTCAAGCGAAATCACTATTTCGATTCAACTGATCTCAAGTTCAATACAAGCGAAATCTGTTAGAACTATTTCGCTTCAACTTCAAGCTTCAAACCAATCAGTTTCAAGCGAAATCAACTATTTCGCTTCAACAATACAATCGAAAACCAAATCTGTTTCAAGCGAAAACCAAAATCACAACACTATTTCGCTTCAAAGGTTCAAGCGAAATAGTCCAAACATGTCTGATTTGAAGTGAAAACAACCTGTTATCTTCGAATACTTTCAAGCGAAATACTGTTTTAGGTCATTTTTAATGAGTTTTAATCTGAATTTAAGTCCGAAACTTTGTAGGCTTTGTTAAAACTCAGTTTTACACGTTATACTCGAAAATCAGACCATTTCGACCGTTGGAACTTGTTCAGATATGAAAAATGAGAAAAGAAGTGAGTAGAAATGAGAGAAATCAGTAGAATCAAGCTGTAGTAGTATGAACTCCTCGTCCTGAGCTCTGATACCACTTGTTGGATCGTTGTTTGACCCGACTGAGTCGTTCCGAAGAGTTTTACATCCAGTTTAAAGGCGGAATCAGTAAACCAGACACGAATACAGCTTATACTCTTTAATCTGTTGCTTGTATTGATAATAACAATGTTTACAACCTGACAGAAAACCGGCAGCACTTCGTTACACTTTCAGAAGTCGCGTCCCAAGTGAAATGACAACAACCCTATATATAGACAAGTAGATTTCGCTTGAACTGGCCTGAAGCGAAATCTCCTGAAGCGAAATCACTGGCTTGAAGCGAAATCAAGTTATGTTGATTTCGCTTGAACAGATTTCAAGCGAAATCTTCACATTAAACATGTCTAAACCCTAATTAAAACCCTGTTGTGTGTACATTCACCCTATCTAGACTCAAGACTTGATTATGACGTAATCAACAGACATATAGTGCACCAACAGAGAGTTCATCTTACTAGTGAGTATACCATTTATCATCTGTTTTGACGTATAAAAAGATGTGAGATACTCACTTATTTTGAATTAAAAATAAGCCCTATGTGATAGAATCACTTATTGACGAGGAACTTGATTTTCAGATGCATGAGGGCACAGGAGCAAGTCCGTGAATAGGTCAGTACTAACGTACAACAAAGAGACGAGCTTGACTCCCGGATAAATGTGATATATTATCACTTATTTTGTGGACATGTGATTGTTGATCACTTATTGAGGTCGTATGCAGTATGTACACGTATATATGGTATCATGAAAGATCTAGACTTCGTCTCCATTATATTTAGGTAAAAGAAACAACCATGATACCCAGATGATAAATAGCATAAAGACCACATATCTCAGAACCTCGGCAATCTATCAAACGAAATTTCGGTACTAAGACCATATGCCAATGAGCGGTTCCCACACAGTCTTCAGCCGATTTAGGTTTATATCACCCTGCACACTTTAAAATGATTGTGAGCCTACCAATACATCTTATATAGAGTTGCTTATCGTTTTTCATTTAAGGTTTAAAGAGGCTTCAACAGACCACTGATGTACTATCATTTTCTCTTTTGCTCGCCAGGAAACTCATTTTTGTTTTTCTATTGTTTTTGTGTTTTTGAAATTTTTCGATGTTTTTAAATTTTCAAATTTTGGATTTACTCCCCCTAAAATGTAAAAACTATAAGATATTTACAAAAACGATTTTCCGATGTCAGTTTTACTCTTGCTTGACCTTAATGTCGTTTACCAATAATAAAAAGTCAAATCTTGATTTATCAAATGCTTTGGTAAAAAGGTCGGCACGTTGGTCATCGGTGTGGACCTTAACAACATCGATTAGCCTTTTATCAAAGCAATCACATATGAAGTGATACTTAATTTCGATGTGTTTGGTCTGTGAGTGCTGCACAGGATTTCTAGTGATCTGTAAGGCAGCAGAATTATCAACGAAAATAGGAGTAGTTAGGAATTTGTTGGTACACTTTATGTGGACGTGACTCGGCTCGGTTCGACTCGGTTCGGTTCAACTTAGTTTCGACACCGTTAGGTCCGGCTCAAGCCCGACGTCACGACATTGCTCCGTCGTGCGCCCCAGGGTTCGACACACGAAGCACGGAGCGCCGTAAACCAAGTCCCGATGACACATCACCATGACATCATCATTATGATGTCATGATGATGTCATGGTTATAGAATTTGTGAAAAGTCTTGGACGAAACTTCATTTGGGCCGAATGAATTGACATTGGGCCTTGACTTCTCATTTGGGCCAGAACCATTTGGGCCGAATATTAACATCGATGAAACCTTCTATTTGGGCATGATTAAATGATGAAACCCCTTTGGTTTCGTCGCTTTTGATGTTTCGTCGTGCCATCTTTGTGTTTCGTCGATACCTGTGTCTGTTGCCTATATATATTCATTTAAGTTTCTGTGTGAAACTGATGAGTATGAGAGAGCTGTGAGACTTAGTGAGAGTCTGTAAACATTGTTTGTATATGTTTGTGGTTGTACTCATCCCTAATCAATACATATTGAATCTTTGGTTACGCATGTGTTTGACATTGTGTTTGGTTTGCACCGTCACGGGGATTCAGCACCCGTTACCGTGTTTGTTATAAACAAGGATAGGTTTTCGTATCGGATCCACCGAGAAAAACGGAACCTACAATTGGTATCAGAGCTTTGGCTCTTTTCCTTGTTTAAAACCAAACATTGTTGTGTTTGAAACAAGTGTGTTATTGTGATTTTTCAGATTTCGTTCTTAAAATTTATATATTTTCTGGAAATCAGTGTTTAAATCGTTGTTTTTGCTATAAGTTTTAGTGAAAACCTTATTATTTTGCATGTCTACATGTTAGCATTCGAGTTTTTATTGAAAGTTTAAGCAAAATCGTGTTCGACAAAATTCTCCGGCACCGAAAAACTTGTCATGTTCATCAGATCTTCAAAAAGTTCAAAGTGTTCTTCATAATTTCAACTTTTTGATCTTTGACAAAGTGACTGTGTTAGTTGTTGGTGAATCTAAAATTTTTAAAGATAAACTGTTTGATTAAAATATTGTGACACCATACCGGTTGGTAAGTGTGAAGTTTGAAAATTGTCACCAACTGTGTCAGATTGGATAAGGCTTCTTTGAAAAGGGTGACCACTTTGTCAGAAGGATAAGACTTTGCTTGAAAAATCTAACCAAAGGATAAGATCACAAGGGTTTCGTCGCCAAGATCACCAGTTGTTTCGTCACACACACTTTAAGTTTCGTCGATATCATTACAATATTTCAGGGTTTCGTCGCACTCTTCATCATATCCATGTTTCGTCGAACAAATTTATCATGATCATAGGTTTCGTCACATTGAATTATAACAATCAAGTTTCATCATCACGTGAGAAAGTGGCTGAATAAAACAAAAATTCCTATCGGTCCAATAACATGGATTGTGAGTGGGAATCAGTTTGTTACATTTAATAGTGATCAAATTGCATTGCATGTGCTGAAAATTTACCTATCGGTCCAATCATAGTTAGATATGATAAAGTATATCAAGTGGGGGTGGGGTTTCATCATCATAAGTTTCGCAAATACCATTAAAGGTTTTGTAATTAATAAAGTTTAGTCATTCATGGTTTCGTCTAAAACAATCAGACTTTCATCGAGGATTGTTTAATCATCAAGTTACGTCAATCAGATCTTCATCACATAAGGGTTTCGCCAAACTTTATTTAATCAAGTTTCGCCAGAGTCAATTCACAAAGAACTTTCAAGTTTCGTCGCAAGTGTATTCATAAGGGTTTCGTAGTTCATTAAATCTTGAGAAGTTTCGTCGAATTGATTTTTAAATCAGAGTTTCGTCGTCAAATTTAAAAAAAAAAGGTTTCGTCATAACCTTGTTTCGTCGATCAGAAATTCAAAAGGTTTCGTCGTCATTAATTCCTTTTTGAGTTTCGTCGTTCATTATTTATTTAAAGGATTCGTCGCATATCAGATTCAAAGTAGTTTGGTCCATTCATTCAGAAGTTTCAGTTTCGTCGACATAGTTCAATCACAAAGTTTCGTCGACATAGTTCAACATCTAAGTTTCATCATTGAGAGTTTCGCCAAAATTTGGGTTTCGTCGAAACTTGTTAAATTTTTAACAGAGGCTTTGCAAAAGTGATTTAACAGTGTGTTATTAAGTGTGTGACCAGGTTTTCAACTTCATATATCAAATATGAGCAGTACGAGTCCATGGGATTGGAGTACGGACCCACGACCAGGTCAAAATCAGACTTCGATGGCCGCATATTTAATGAATTCCATACCTTAACCCCCTCCACATCAGACTTCGATGGCCGCATATTTAATGAATTCCATACCTCAACCTCAACAATCAATAAGTGCATGGCGACCAACACCCCAACCTCCACCTCAAGTTACCACTACTCAACCACCGTTCAATCAAAGTGCTTATCTTTCACGATCTCAACCCCAACCTCAACCTCAAGCTTCCACAACACAACCTCAATTCGATCCAAGTGTCAATTGTGGTCTGGCCATACAGTTGGGAAACGGTGATCAAACAAGAACTGCGTTTTATGCTGAAATTGTCAAGAATGTCAGCAATGGTGAACCTTCAGGAAATGATGACAGTTCAGGATATAGTGGTAGTACTGATGAAGATGGCTCAGGTGTGAGTGATTACAGTTCAGAATCTAACGTGAAGGAAGGAATGAATTCTGAAGCTGATAGTTTGTTGAATGTTGCCAAGGAGATGAAATGTCAAAAATCTGACTTAATCAAGAAAGCTGATGCTACATCAGAAGAAATGGAGAAGATTCTCACTGAAGATGGATCTTTCTCTTCTCAGACTGCCTTTATGGTTAATGCCACAGCTTCTACAAGTCAGGTAAAATCTGAAACTCCTAGCATATGTAGTGATTGTGCTGATATGAAACATGAATGTGCTGAATTGAAACGTGAATCTGAAACGGTTCATAGTCACAATCAGAGTTTGGTTATTGAACTGTCAAAGTGCAAAGAGGCAAACATGGCTTTAGCTAGAAACGAAAAGGATTTTAAATCTGTAATTGAAACTTTAAAGAAAAGTGTTTCCGAATTAACAAAAATTGTTTTTAACAAACAAATTGGTATTAATAACTACATTAATATCATTGAGGAAACAAAGAAAGAGCTAGCTGTTGCCAAGTGTGAGCATGATGCGATCAAGCTCAAATTGGAGAGTTACTCAAACTCCCAATATGTGCTTGATCACATAATAGACGTTCAAAAACTAAAGGGGAACGTGAAAGGAGTTGGGTATAAGTCGTGTCCGCCTCCTTTGAGACACAACTATACCAAAATGCCCGATGAGGAGGAAATGCCGCGTCTTGAGCCAACTGTACCTCTTGATTATGAGGAAGTTACAACTGGCTTAGGGTTCAAAACAGACAATAAATCGGAGGGCTCATCTGATAGCAAGGAAAAGTCATCATGTGCTTCAAATCAAAGTCCTCCAACCATTGAGGACTGTGATTCTTCGGATGATGAGTCAGATGTGAGTGATGAGGATAAATCTCTTGACGATAAAAAAGGAGTAGAAGTGCCTTTTGAGAATCACATTCTGTGTGATCCTCCTACTCTTGCTGTGCAATCAACTGGTGCTAAACAAGAGATAGATCCTATCACTGAGACAGTGTCTACCATTAAAAGTGATAACGTGTTATATACTTTGGTCGGTGATAGTAAAATTTATTCAGACAAAGATTTTCCAATAAAAAACGTCAATCAATCCTTGATTGATAAAGTGTTTGAAGATAATATAACTAAGTTTTTGGGTAAAGCGATCCCGAGAGTTTTAGTAACTCAGTGTGATCCGATTCCAAAAGCTGAAGTTAGAAGAAAATTTGGAAATCAGAAATCACCGACAAACCAACAACCTGTCGCTTTTAAGGGTAAACAGCAACAACAACGAGCTCAAAATTCTAAAGGTTCACAACCGAAGGTTGAGACCAAAGGAGCTCGTTTCAAGAAGAAAAACAATGATCTTAAGTTTGTGGCCTCCATGGGTACTGATAAAGTTGAGACTTTTGAAAATAAATCCAATACTGAGTTTGTTCAAAAGGTCAAAATTTTGAAACGTAATAGTGATAACAATTACACCCAACACACAAACGGGTGTGAAGCTAGTACCTCGGGGTCTACAAATTCTACGTCAGGTCGTCGATCAGATTCTCCTAAGTTTGTTGAAAGGAGAACTTGTTTCAAATGTGGGAAGTTTGGGCACATCATTAAAGACTGCACAAACTCGCCCAAACCAAATTTTGTTAAAAGAGCCCCCTCTGAATAAGGTCACTCACAACGTCGTCCTGTTTCTCCAAAACATGATAAACGCACTATTAAAGAACAAGAAACAAAACAACGACGTAAAAATGTGAAGGTGATCGAAAAGGCTTTAAAAACTGAAGTAAAATATGTTAAAAGGAAACCTAGTTTGTCACAACCATTAAAACCAGAAATTGTACATAATACACAATCGGGTAAACGGAAACAAGCTTGGAGACCTAAAACGGATAAAGTTTCAGGGGGAGAATCATCAGTTTTAGATCATCGAGAAGTTGAGATAACTTACGTCGATGAACATGGGCGACCTAAGTCTGTGAAGGCTTGGGTCCCCCTCTCCATCTAATCTCTGAATGAGTGTGCAGAATGTTCCAGGAGGAACTATTGATAGTCTTAGGATTTTTTATAGTGGGGCGTCCATGCACAAGATTGGCGACATGTGGCTCCGAAACATTGTTACATCTAGGAGTTGTTGCCTTTGATGGAGAGAAAAAGAAAAGAAGACAGAATTGTCTGTCGAAAGAAATTGAAAGCTTCGACAAATTGAAAATCATTCCAAAAGTTTGATTGTTCAAGGCTTTAATCGGATCCCCAGGATAGATTCAATCAAAATGTACGCCCCTGCAGCACGTCTGATGTTCAAAATCAACAAGATGAACGTGCAGTGTACATTTCTTCGCGGTGTAATTGAAGAAAATGTGTTTGCTGACCAAACCAACCAGGTGTGCGGATGCCTTGGCATGGATTGAACAACCGCACACTACTTCTGAAAGAGAAAGACAAAGACCTTCGCTGGTGCAATGTGGAAGACCAGCCAGACCCAGAGGTCTATGATCTTGTTGCTGTGAAGAGATTTCTCGGATTAATCGAAGTAGCTCAAAAATCGACTTTGAAGTCCACACCGGGTGGATATCCAGTTTGGGAGAGCACTCAGATTCCTTGCAATGCATGAAACAGTTGCAGGATACGGTTTTGAATTTCTAATCTATCTTATACTTGTCGATATTTAACCTGCTTTTTGAATTATTATCTCGTACAGCACTCCTTGGCCTAACACGTTGATCTTAAATATCACCTCACACGTGATTGTTTCACTATGAAACTAGTCAATGTTGTCATGGTCCGCACCGCTTACCGACGTGCCAACTCATTTTTCCAAAATTCGATAAATCATTTATGATTAAATTAATTTTGGTAAACGGCATTGAGGTAAAACATGAGTTAATCGACATCGGGAAATCGTTTTTGTAAATACCTTTGTGTTTTTACAATTTATCATAGTTTTTTGATTTTAGGGGGAGTAAATCCAAAATTTGAAAATTCAAAAAGATCGAAAATTTCAAAAACGCAAAAACAAAAGAAAAACAAAAATGAGTTTCCTAGAGAGAAAAAGAGAAAATGATAGTACATCAGTGGTCTATCGAAATCTCTTTAAACCTAAAATGAAAATGTTAAGCAGCTCTATATAAGATCTATCGGTAGGCTCACAATCATTTTAAAGTGTGCAGGGTGATATAAACCTTAATCGACTGAAGACCAGGTGGGAACCGCACATTGGCATATGGTCTTAGTACCGAAATTTCGTTTGAGAGATTGCCGAGGTTCTGAGATATTCGATCTTTATGCTGCTTATCATATGGGTATCATGGTTGTATCAAATCGTAAAAATAACGGAGACGGAGTCTAAGATCTTCCATGATACTATACATACGTGTACATACTGCATATGACCTCAATAAGTGATCAACAATCACATGTCCCAAAATAAGTGATAATATATCACATTTATCCGGGAGTCAAGTTCGTCTCTCTGATGTACGAAAGTACTGACCTGTTCACGGACTTGCTTCTGTGCCCTCATGCATCTGAAAATCAAGTTCCTCATCAATAAGTGATTCTATCACATAGGGCTTGTTTTCAAATCAAAATAAGTGAGTTTCTCACATTCTTTTATACGGTCAAACAGATGATAAACGGTATACTCACCGGTAAGATGAACTCTCGTGCATACCTTGATATGGGAATGTGTCGTGTGTGGATGAACACTGGTCGGTAAGTATAAATCATACACTAATCGTATCCCCTCGCCATGATTACATCTGATAAGTTGAGCTTATGTGGACAACAATACCGATAATTGTTATATGATGCTTATCTTAATGTTAACTAATTGAACAACAAGAGTGTTTTGGTATGACCGTACACTGATATGATTCTCTTACCCTCGAAACTCGCAAAAACAATGTCTGTAAATATTTGTTTACTGCTTTCGTTTCTGCATCTTTGTATATATTTATTTATTACTTTCCGTCTGTACTTTTGAAAAATGAAAAATTCCAAAAAGATTTTAGGTTTGTTTTAAACTAAACTTTATAAAACGCCAAAAAGATTTTACTTCAAGTTTATTTTTGATTGACCGATGTTGGAACTCGAGTCTATCCTACCCAAAATCCTGATTGTAAGCCGGAAAACAATTACATCTTCATAAACAGTCGAAGTTAACAAGTTTTGAAAGTTAAAGGATTAAAATTGATCAATTTTTAAACTTTCAAACTGTTGTCGGTCGGTAGTTGATTGAAATATGGTCACATATGTGTCAGTTGTTTAAATGTTAACTATATTCCAAGCGGTTGTTCTCATTATGCGTTTAGATTTCTTGCGTGTGCAGATGCTAAAGGCGAGGAGAACATGTTCGATGACAAGCTTTGGAATGAAGACACGAAGTGAAGGCACTCAAAAGATAAAAATGATCGAGTTGCCGCTGACCCTTCATCAACACCACAAGGATCTGAAGAATTGACAAATCAAATGATTCACGAGCATGACTCAATGGAGAGTTCAATCTAAGGGGGAGTTTGTTAACACACTTCCTAAATGAAATGGGGAGTTTGTTGATACACTTTATGCTTACGACACGTGAAGACTTTGAAGATCCTCTGACATGAAAGACACAGAAGACGAACCATCATGAGTAGCGTCCAAGGCGAAGTTTGTTGGTACACTTTATGTGGACACGACTCGGCTCGGTTCGACTCGGTTCGGTTCAACTTGGTTTCGACACGGTTCGGTCCGGCTCAAGCCCGACGTCACGACATTCCTCCGTCGTGCGCCCCAGAGTTCGACACGCGAAGCACGGAGCGCCGCAAACCAAGTCCCGATGACACATCACCATGACATCATCATTGTGATGTCATGATGATGTCATGGTCATAGAATTTGTGAAAAGTCTTGGACGAAACTTCATTTGGGCCGAATGAATTGACATTGGGCCTTGACTTCTCATTTGGGCCAGAACCATTTGGGCTGAATATTAACATCGACGAAACCTTCTATTTGGGCATGATTAAGTGACGAAACCCCTTTGGTTTCATCGATTTTGATGTTTCGCCGTGCCATCTTTGTGTTTCGTCGATACCTGTGTCTGTTGCCTATATATATTCATTTAAGTTTCTGTGTGAAACTGATGAGTATGAGAGAGCTGTGAGACTTAGTGAGAGTCTGTAAACATTGTTTGTATATGTTTGTGGTGGTACTCATCCCTAATCAATAGATATTGAATCTTTGGTTACGCGTGTGTTTTACATTGTGTTTGGTTTGCACCGTCACGGGGATTCCGCACCCGTTACCGTGTTTGTGATAAACAAGGATAGGTTTTCGTATCAGATCCACCGAGAAAAACGGGACCTACAGAATTCAAAACCATAGTTGCGCATTTGTTGTTGGATCCACAGGACTTGGGAACAACAACTTGAGGCAGCAATGTATTCAGCTTCGCATGTTGATGTAGCGACACAAGTCTGCTTCTTGCACTGCCATGTGACTAAGCGATTTCCTAAAAACTGACATCCAGCCGTTGTGGATTTGCCGTCGATTTTGCATCCGCCAAAATCAGAATCACTGAAAGCGATCAAGTCAAAGTTATTATCCCTAGGGTACCATAGACCGGTGTCAGGGCAACTCTTTAGATAACGAAAAATCCTTTTTACAGCTGCAAGATGTGAGGCCTTCAGGTTAACTTGATATCTGGCAAGCAGGCACGTTGGATACATTATGTCTGGTCTTGATGCTGTGAGGTACATAAGAGATCCGATCATAGCGCGGTAGTATGAGGAGCTAACAACTTCACCCTTCAAGTCTGGATTAATTCCATGATTTTGCTGCAGTGGGGTACCAATGGGCGATGTGTCGGACATCTGAAATCGGTTCAGGATGTCATTGACATACTTAGTCTGATGGATGAATATCCCAGACTTCGTTTGTTGCACTTGTAACCCCAAAAAGAAAGTCATATCCCCCATAGCGCTCATTTCAAATTTCTCCTGCATAACACGCTCGAAATTCCTACACAAAACATCGTTAGTAGAACAAAAAATAATATCATCTACGTATACCTGTACCAGTAGAAGATCTCCATCCTGTTCTTTGATGAAAAGAGTGCAATCGATAAGACCTCTGTGAAATCCATTCTCCAGCAGATAATTAGATAAGGTTGCATACCAAGCTCGTGGTGCTTGATGTAGACCATAGAGAGCTTTGTTCAGCAACCAAACCCGATCGGGATGAATAGGATCATCAAAACCTGGAGGCTGTTCGACGTACACCTCTTCTTCAACCACACCATGTAAGAATGCACTTTTCACGTCCATTTGGTAAACCTTGAATCCCTTGAAGGACGCATAGGCTAGAAAGATTCGAATTGCTTTAAGACGTGCAACTGGTGCATAAACTTCGTTGTAGTCGATCCCTTCAATCTGACGAAAACCTTGAACGACTAATCTTGCTTTGTTTCGAATAACTACACCACAGTCATCCTTTTTGCATTTATAAACCCAACGGGTACCAATCTTCTTGAAATCTTCAGGTTTATCAACGAGTTTCCAGACACCTAGCTTCTGGAATTGATGCAGTTCTTCCTGCATTACTTCAACCCAAGAATTATCTTTCAAAGCTTCTTTAATAGATTTTGGTTCTTCTTGTGAGACATAACACGCGAAGGACCAATCATTTTGTTGACCAGATTCTCGAATCGCCGCATACAAGCCTGCATTGTTGTCGTTTCGCAACATGTTCCTTGTTTGAACGCCACTTTGTACATTACCGATGATGTTTTATTGAGGATGGGTATTGTGAATTCTTGTTTCTGGATTATCTAGAACTGGAATGTTTGTACCCAGATTGTGAAGATTGAGATCAATAACCAATTCAATACCCTGGACTGGCGAAGAGGATGATGCAGTAGCTTCAGCTGTTTTAGGGGCGTCCACTGGAGGTGTAGCCTCTGAAGTACCATGAACAGCTTCTTGGTCCGCAACGAGAAATTCATCATCCTCTGAAGATTCGTTCAGTTCGGTAGCATCATGAAAATCCTCATTATCGAGAGCATTATTTTTCACTGAAGTTGGTTCTGAATTGTTGACAATAATTGGACGAACCAACGGTGAATCTGTTGCGTTGTCACTCTCAAAAAACATCCTTGCCGCAGCACTTTCTTCGACTTCTTGAATATTGATTGAATTGAAAAAGTCATCATACTCAAACATCCATGGTTGACCTGGACATTTGACTGGCAATGTGTGCCTTTGTACTCTGACCTCAGACCATTCCTCGACCCTTTTAGTCTCTAGATTCCAGACTCTTAAGTTAGGGGTGGCATACCCAAGAAAGTAACCTTCAATAGCTTTTGCCCCAAACTTTCCATTAGGATTGATCATTATGCAAGGAGCTCCAAACGGTTCAAGATATGACAAATCTGGTTTCCGTTTGTGAAGAAGCTCGAAGCAGGTCTTGTTGTGCCTTTTGACTGTAAGGACTCGGTTCAATGTATAACAAGCAGAGGACACAGCTTCAGTCCAGAAGGGAATCAGCAATTGTGACTCTACCAACATCGTCCTAGCAGTCTCGATCAATGTACGGTTTTTACGTTCAACGACGCCGTTCTGTTGAGGAGTGTACGCCGCACTAAATTCGTGAGGAATACCTTTTGAAGTACAGAAATCCTTCATGGCTTGATTTTTAAACTCAGTTCCATTGTCGTTGCGAATCCGTTTAACCTTCAAAGTATACAAATTCTCAATATGAATGATCAAGTTTTTGATAATACCGAAAGTATCACTCTTATGAGCCATGAACGCCACCCAAGAAAATCTTGAATAATCATCTGTTATCACGAGGCAGTATTGGTCATTTTGAATGCTTTTATGCTTAACAGGACCGAACAAATCCATGTGCAAACGTTCAAGCGGAACGACCACCGTGTTGATCTTCTTAGTCGGGTGTCGCTTCTTGCTTTGCTTTCCTTTCTGGCATGAAACACAAACGTCTTGAAGATGGAAGTTTTTAAGAGTAACACCATTCACTAATTCATTCAACACCAAATGATTCATCTTGCGTAAGTGAATGTGACCCATCTGTCTATGCCAAGATATTGAGTCTTTTTATGTGGCTTTGGAAACGAAACAGGTTGCTTGTGCAGAAGTAGTAATAGCTTGGCTCATATCAAGGACATACAGATCATTAATCCTTGGAGCAGATAAGAGAATCCATTCTTTTGGAATCTTGAAGCTGGGTTCCAGCACGTAACATCCATTTGCATCAAAGTGTACTGAAAACTGCTTATCACAAATTTGTGAAACGTTGAGAAGATTGTGATTAAGTTGTTGCACAAAGTTGATCTTATCAAAGCTTACAACCCCGTTGGATACCATTCCTTCACCAGTAATATATCCGCCTTTATCTCCAGCAAAAGCAACATAACTCCTCTAATAGATTTGACGTTGTAGAGAAGCTCATGTCGCCTGTCATGTGCCTGGATGCCCCACTATCAACAATCCAATGACTACTGAAAGTTCCTCCTGGAACACCCTGCACATGAACTCACATGATTAGTTGGAGATGGGGACCCAAGCCTTTGCGGTCTTGGGTCTTCCGCGTTCATCGACAAAAGTTATTTCAATTTCTTGATGGTTTGGAAATTGTGATGCTCCCCCTGAATTAGTAACCGTTTTTGGTTTCCAAGTCTGTTGTGTTTTACCAGTTTGAATTTTCGAAATCTTAACTTCGTGATTATTAGAAGTTTTAGAAATTTCTGGTTTAACGGAAACAGGTTGTTTGTGAACCATGTCGGTTTTAATTGCCTTTTCAATTACCTTGACTTGTTAGCGTTTCTGTTTCTTTTCCCTTTCTTTTACAAGGCGGGGATCTTGTTTTGTAGAAACAGGTCGCTTTCGGTAATTTCGTTCACGGGGATCATCAACTTTGGCTTTTAACTTATGAAGATACGGACAATTTCGAATGATATGTCCAATTTCACCACATTCAAAACATGATCTTCGTTCAACAAACCCTGAAGTAACATGTGACTGTCTTGTTGATGAACTTTGTGATCCCGAGGTACTTGGTTTTGAACTGTTTGGTTCATTTCTTTTCAACATTTTAACTTGATTAACATGATCTAAGTTAGATTTATTGGCAAATGTTTCAAGTTTATCTGTTCCCGTTGATTTCACAAAGTTCACTTTCTTGTTCTTCTTTTGGTTCAGTTCCTTTCGACCTTGAGTCGTTGATTTACCTTTTGGTTTGATATGATTTTGTTGCTTTTTCACTGTTGGTAATTTCTGATTGCCATCTTGTTTTCGAACTTCGGCATTTGGAATCGGAGGGCACTGTGTTACCACAACATGTGAACCCGACTTTCCTAAAAACCTACTTGTCGAAGCTTCAAAAACTTTACTGATTAAAGATTGATTTACATTCTTAATCGGAAAATCTTTGTCAGAATAGATTTTATCATCCCCAACAATAGTGCACAGCAAATTCACCCTCTCAGATTCTTGCAAGGAAGTGGACTCGACCAGAATAGTCTTAGTAGGTTTTGCGGGAGGATCACATACAATATGATTCTCGAGATGTATGTCCTCTTCTTTGATTACCGCATCAGACTGTGCTGAGTCAGTATCATCGCATTCAGCATCTGAAGAATCAGCATCCTCAACAATGACTGGAGGATCCTGATTTTGTTCAGCAGTTGACACACTTGTAATTGTTGACACATCCGAATCTGATGATACTTCCTTTTTGTATCCAAGTCCGGTCGCAAATTCCTTAATGTCTAAAGGAACAGATGGCTCAAAGTGAGTTCTATTCTCCTCATCAGGCAATGCATCATAATTGTGTCTAACAGGTGGTGGACATTTCTTATATCCAATGCACATGACATCCTTTTTCTCTTTTTGTATGTCAATGATGTGATCCAGCACATACCTAGAGTTTGAATAACTATCTAACTTAAGCCGGATCGCCTCACTTTCACACTTCACACAGGCTAACTCTTTTTGCATGATTTCGAGACGATTGATATAACAGTTTATGTCAGTTTGTTTTCTTGAAACCATTTTTGTTAGCTCGGTTTTATCTTTTCTTAAATTTTCAACCACCTTTTTAAACTCCTTTTCATGGTTTTCATAAAACATGTTAGCCTCTTTGCATTTTGAAAGATCCACTATCAACTTTTGATTGTGGATATATGTCACGTCATACTTGCTTTGCAAATCATCATATTTTCCTTGCAAGCCCGACAATTTATCACCTAAACTAACACATTTATCACAAGTTGGATCATCGACACATACCTGATTTGATGAGCCGCCCACATTAGCCATAAAGGCTGAATGATTAGAAGAAGAAGAAGAAGAAGAAGAAGAATAAGCAGCTTCATCCACCAGAATTGATCTTCTGTCATTCCTTGCTGCAGCTTCTCCCAACAATTCATCAACATCTGCGTCGACTGACACACTTGACGTTTCATCCAAATGATCATCGCCTGAAGTTGAGGATTCTTCATCTGAGCTTCTACTATATCCAGAACTGTCTTCATCTTCAGATGATTCTCCACCATTGGCGGAAGATTCTCCACCACTGGTGTGTTTCAGATCCTTGACAACTTCAGCAAAACAAGTTGTTCTATACTGAACATCACTTCCCAATTGAATCGACCAGTCACAAACTTCATCGACTTGTACCACAAGAGCCTGGTTGGCATTTGATGCTCCTGTTTGATTTGGATTGTTCACAGGTATCAACGTACACTCGTTATTCCAGTTTTGATCCTGATTTTGATTCTGCTGGTTGCCTTGATTCCTGAAAGGATTCTGGTTCCCATGCTGAGCTGGTTTGGTACATTCTCTCTTGAAGTGACCTCGTTCACCACAATTGAAGCACTTGACTGGTTGTTTATCGAACCCATACTTGGTATCTCTCTTGCTTTCCAAGCTGGTTCTACCAGTCCTTTCCATGAAGTCTTTAGCTCGCCTAACCGCACTAGCAAAAGCCCACTTGATATCCATCATATCCATCTCCTCCTTATCGATCTGCTGATAATCTTCTTGTGTCAGATTGATGTTTCCAATCTGACCTGCTATCAACCCACAATACGCGCTCACCAATGTGTTTAGTAGCTCCATATGATCCTTAGCTACTTCAACACTTACTTTCGAGAAATTTGAAGTGTCGAGCCAAACAGTATTTGGATTAGATGGCTGACCGGCAGATGAAGTGCTTCCATAACAAGCTTGTTGTGGAACTGGTAGTGGATTTCCGTACAAATCAGTTGCTACAGGAGACCTTTGGGTTTGCTGCTGGGGAACTGGTTGTAGTGGATTTCCATACAAGTCTGTGGTTGAAGCTGGCTTAATGGGAACTTGTATCGGATTTCCATACAAATTTGTTCTTGTGACAAACGTCGTTTGAATTGGAGCATGTGGAGCAGGTCTTGCAAAAGTGCTAGGAGCTCCATAATAGATATCAGGATTTTGTCGCACTAGAACCCTTTTCGCCTTTAGGGTTTCTTCCTGATCTTTGTTCTCCAAGAGCTGAACGAAGTCATTGATGTTTGTCGTAGCCAATGTGCCATTGTATTTCAGGATTTCCAAGAAACCATTCCATTGAGGTGGCAGTGCATCGGCAAACTTTGTGACAACCTCTGCTGGAGTTGTTGCTACCCCATAATTACTCAATTCAGTCAGCAAGTGATAATATCGACTTGTCAAATCTGCCAACGATTCTTTTTCCATACATGTGAACCTATCAAACTCCTTCTTGAGTAAATCATGTCGCAATTGGCGTGACGCTTCATTTCCTAGACCTCTCGTCTTTAATGCATCCCGTAATCGCTTTGTCGTCTTGAAGCTGACAAACTGATGATATATATCCTTGCTCAACGCTTGAGTTAGAATAGAAAATGCTCTCTTTTCTAAATCATATGCCTTTTCTGGTCTGCCGTAAGATCTGCAAATGTCGCGGCAGTTGAAGCGGCAACCTCAAGAGCTTGATCGAAATTTGTAGTAAAACACAACCACAATTCTGTGTTTTGCCCAAGGACATACGTATGGAATCTTTCTTCCCATCCAGGATATTCATTTATGTGCATTAGCTTCGGTGGACGGTTAAGGCTTCCGGTTTCGCTTTCGCTTAAAAGTATACTTTGAATACTTTGAGTTTGATTTGAAACAAACGCCCATTGACCCGTCGAAATGGGATTCGCTTGCGATGATGCGGGTGCGGGAGATTCGGCCCATGATGGCGATAAACCCGTGCTTCTATATTTGCTCTCCGTATTGGATGGAATACCCCACCAGTCTGGATTAATTTTGAATATATAATGATGAATACCTGATTAAATCACTTGAAACAAACAGTTAAAACACCTTTTGAAGCCTTCTGTTAAAAAACATTTACAAGTATCTCGACGAAACTCAATGTCTTTGGCGAAACACTCTTTGATGAAACACTGCTCGACGAAACTATATAAGGAACACTGTTATGACGAAACACTGGTCTTTGGCGAAACTCACTTTTACGAAACACTCTATGAAAAACACTAGAGTTTCGTCAAAATGGAATTTTCGTCAGACACTCCTAGAGTTTCGTCAAAATGGTCATAGACAAGACAGAAAGTTGGTGAGATATTTAAAAAAAAATCTTATCCTTCCACCACTGACACAAACATGGTTTGTACACCAACTTTTCAATTATCCATACTTTTTCAAAGAACAACCTTATCTTTTGTTTACCAACTCAACAACCCACCATGCTTTGAAACCACAATTTTCAAACAAAAAGTAATTTTAAAATAACCAACAACTCAAACAGTCATCTTATAAAAGATCAAAAAGTAGAAAACATGAAGAACACATATGAACTTTTGAACACTATGAGTTTTCCGGTAAACTTATGAGTTTTCCAGTGACCCGGCAAATTTCCGAGAACACGTTTTTACACAAAAGTTTCAATAAAAACCCAACTTTAACGTATATATATGTATTCTAACAAGGTTTTTGTCAAAACTAAAAGCAACAACACTTAGATCTTCAAATTTTTGAAACTGTTTTTCCAGAAATACACAAGCAAACGACTCGGTTTTAACAAGGATGAGAGCCAAGCTCTGATACCACTTGTAGGTCCAACTAGCGGAGGATCTAGTCGCCTAATCCTTGTATACGAACTGACCCGGTTGTGCGGAATCCAACCGAGAAAGCAAACCGAGATCGAGACACGAAAACACAATGATTCAACGTTTAAAAACTCACAATATATTAAACCCGAAAGTTTTCTTTACAACGATTACACAAAGATATACTCTCACAAACTAACTGGTTCTCTCTTGTGCTTATGTCTGTCTCTGTGTTCTTTTTCATTTGTTCTCAGTGCTGCATATATATAGGGACAAGGACGACGAAACCTAAACAGGACGACGAAACTTGATCAGGCGACGAAAGCCTTTTGGCCAAAGATCAATGCGACGAAACACAGTGTGTTTCGTCACACTCCTATGTCCGACGAAACTTAGAGTTTCGTCATGTAGCCATCAGAGTTTCGTCAACAGCAGATATTGGAGGTCCCGTTTTTCCGGTGGATCGATAACGAAAACCTATCCTTGTTTATCACAAACACGGTAACGGGTGCGGAATCCCCGTGACGGTGCAAACCAAACACAGTGTAAAACACACGCGTAACCAAAGATTCAATATCTATTGATTAGGGATGAGTACAACCCAAACATATACAAACAATGTTTACAGACTCTCACTAAGTCTCACAGCTCTCTCATACTCATCAGTTTCACACAGAAACTGTGAGGGGTATTTATACTAGACACAGACCAGACTACGACGAAACGCATAAAGGACACGACGAAACACTAAAGTCGACGAAACACTTTCTGTTTCGTCGACATACATATTAATTCTAATCTGTTTCGTCGTTTGATATTGTAGTGGCCCAGATGAAATCCAAATCCCAATTCAAGTCAAAGTTCATCACAAGTCTTCGGCCCAAATATGAAGTTTACGGCCCAGATGTTGTTCCTGTTGTAATCTTTCACCAATATTCAACATAGGACAAATATGTGACATCACCATGACATCACAATGATGATGTCATGGTGATGTGTAAATGGGAATGGCTTGCGGCGCTCCGTGCCTCGCGTGTCGAACTCTGGGGCGCACGACGGAGGAATGTCATGACGTCGGGCTTGAGCCGGACCTAACCGAGTTGACCCGAACCGAATCGAACCGAGTCTAGTCGCGTCCACATAAAGTGTACCAACAAACTCCCCCTTGGACGCTACTCATGATGGTTCGTCTTCCGTGTCTTTCATGTCGGAGGATCTTCAAAGGTCTTCACGCGTCGTAAGAAGAAAGTGTATCAACAAACTCCCTTTTCATTTAGGTAGTGTGTTAACAAACTTCCCCTTAAAATTAACTCTCCATTGAGTCATGCTCGTGAATCTTGTGATCTTCAATGCTTTAGATCCTTGTGGTGTTGATGAGTGATCAACTGCAATCCGATCATCTTGATCTTCTGATTGCATCAACGTCGTGTCTTCACTTTACGGCTTGTCATCTGACACGTTCTCTTCGCCTTTAGCTGGTTCTGATGTCGTATCTGCACATACAGGAAAGCTAAACACGTAATGAGAACAACCGCTTGGAATATAGACAAATTTAAACAAATGACACATGTGAGATCAAATCTCAATCAACCACCGACCGACAATAGTTTGAAAGTTTAGAAAATGTTCACATTTAAACTTTTAACTTTCAAAACTTGTTAACTTCAATAGTTTATGAAGGTGCAATTATTTTCCAGCTTACGATCAGGATTTTGGGTAGGATAGACTCGAGTTCCAACATCGGTCAATCAAAAATAAACTAGAAGCAAAATCTTTTTGGCTTTTATAAAGTTTATATTAAAACACACTTAAAATCTTTTTGAAATTTTTCATTTTTCAAAAGTAAAGACGGAAAGCAATAAATAAATATATACAAAGATGCAGAAACGAAAGCAGTCAACAAATATTTACAAATATTCTTTTTGCGAGTTTCGAGGGTAAGAGAATCATATCAGTGTACGGTCACATCAAAACGCTTTTTTTGTTCAATTAGTTAACATTTAGATAAGCATCCTATAACAATTATCGGTATTATTGTCCACATAAGCTCAACTTATCAGATGTAATCATGGCGAGGGGATACGTTAAGGTATGATTTATACTTACCGAACGGTGTTCATCCACACACGACACATTCCCGTATCAAGGCATGCGCGAGAGTTCATCTTACCGGTGAGTATACCGTTTATCATCTGTTTGACCGTATAAAAGAATGTGAGAAACTCACTTATTTTGATTGAAAACAAGCCCTATGTGATAGAATCACTTATTGATGAGGAACTTGATTTTCAGATGCATGAGGGCACAGGAGCAAGTCCGTGAACAGGTCAGTACTTTCGTACAGCAGAGAGACGAACTTGACTCCTGGATAAATGTGATATATTATCATTTATTTGTTTGGACATGTGATTATTGATCACTTATTGAGGTCGAATGCAATATGTACACGTATGTATAGTATCATGGAAAATCTAGACTTCATTTCCGTTTTGTTTTCGGTAAAATATACAACCATGATACCCAGATGATAAGCAGCATAAAGACCGAATATCTCAGAACCTCGGCAATCTCTCAAACGAAATTTCGGTACTAAGACCATATGCCAATGTGTGGTTCCCGCCTGGTCTTCAGTCGATTTAAGTTTATATCACCCTGCACACTTTAAAATGATTGTGAGCCACCGATACATCTTATATAGAGCTGCTTAACATATTTTTCATTTTGCATTTCAGTTTAAAGATGTTTAGACAGACCACTGATCTACTATCATTTTCTCTTTTTCTCGCCAGGAAACTCATTTTTGTTTTTCCAATGTTTTTGCATTTTGAAATTTTTCACTGTTTTTGAATTTTCAAATTTTGGATTTACTCCCCCTAAAATCAACAAACTAAGATAAATTTTAACAGACACAAAGATATTTACAAAAACGATTTCCCGATATTGGTTAACTCATGTTTTACCTCAATGTCGTTTACCAAAATTAATTTTAATCAGAATCGAATTTTGGAAAAATCAGTTGGCATGTCGGTAAGCGGTGTGGACCATGACAACATTGACGAGTTTCATAATGAAACAATCACGTGTGAGGTGATATTCGAGATCAACGTGTCTGGTCAAAGAGTGTTGTACGAGAGGATACCAATTTATAAAGCAGCTTAAATATCGACAAGTATAGGAGAGATTAGAAATTTAAAACCGTATACTGCAACTGCTTCGTGCATTGCCAGGAATCTGAGCACTCTTCCAAACTGGATATCCACCTGATGTGGATTTCAAAGCCGATTTTGTAGCCACTGAGAAATCTCTTGCACCAGCGAAGGTCTTTGTCTTTCTCTTGAGAAGTAGTGTGCGGTTGTTCAATCCATGCCAAGGCATCCGCACACCCGGTTGGTTTGTTCAACAAACACATTTTCTCCAATCACACCGCGAAGAAAAGTACACTGCACGTTCATCTTGTTGATTTGAACTTCAGACGTGCTGCAGGTGCATACATTTTGATTGAATCTATCCTGGGGACCCGATCAAAGCCTTGAACAATCAAACTTTGAAATGATTTTCATTTTGTCGAAGGTTTTCAATTTCTTTCGACAGACAATTCTGTCTTCTTTTCTTTTTCTCTCCACCAAAGGCAACAATTTCTTTTGTCGTCGATCTTGTGCATGAACGTTCCACTATCAACAATCCGATGACTATCGATAGTTCCTCCTGGAACTTCCTGCACACTCACTCAGAGATTAGTTGGAGAGGGGGACCCAAGCCTTCAAAGACTTGGGTTGCCCCTGAGAATCAAGAAATGTAATTTCAATCTCTTTATGATTTGGAAATTTCACGCCACCCCCTGAACCTTCACCCGTTTTAGGTTTCCAAAACTGTTTCCGTTTACCAGATTGTGTATCATTTACAGATTTAGAAATCTCCAGTTTTAACGGTTGTGACAAAATTGGTTTCCTTTTAACAGTTTGTGGTTTTAATGCCTTTTCGACCACCTTCACATTTTGACGTCGTTGTTTTGTTTCCTGTTCTTTAACAGTGCGTTTGTCAGTTTTTGGTGACACAGGACGACGTTGTTGGTGACCTTGTTAAGAAGGGGCTCTTTCTACAAAATTTGGTTTGGGCGAGTTTGTGCAGTCTTTAATGATGTGCCCAAACTTCCCACATTTGAAACAAGTTCTCCTTTCAACAAACTTAGGAGAATCTGTTCGATGAGCTGAAGTTGAAGTTGTAGACCCAGAGGTACTAGCTTCACACCCATTTGTGTGTTGGGTGTAATTGTTATCACTATTACGTTTCAAAATGTTGACCTTTTAAACAAAATCGGTATTTGACTTATTTTCAAAAGTCTCCACTTTATCAGTACCTTTGGAGGCCACAAATTTTATGTCTTTTGTTTTCTTCTTGTAACGAGCTCCTTTTGATTCAACCTTGGCCTTAGGCTTTGGAGCTCGTTGTTGTTGTTGTTTACCCTGAAAAGCGACAGGTTGTTGCTTTGTTGGTGATATTTGATTTCCAAATTTTCTTCTAACTTCAGCTTTTGGAATCGGATCACACTGAGTTACTGAAACTCTCGGGATCCCCTTTTCCAAAAACTTACTGGTAGTATCTTCAAACACTTTATCAATCTAGGATTGATTGACGTTTTTTATTGGAAAATCTTTGTTTGAATAAATTTTGTCATCACCAACTAAAGTGTACAACACGTTATCACTTTTAACAGTAGACTCTGTCTTAGTGATAGGATCTATCTCTTGTTTAACAGCAGACTGCACAGTAGGAGTAGGAGGATCACACAGAATGTGATTCTCAAAAGGCACTTCTACTCCTTTGTTCTTCTCAAGAGATTTATCCTCATCACTCACATCTGGTTCATCATCGGATGAATCATAGTCCTCAATGGTTGGAGGACTTTGATTTGAAGCACATGATGACTTTTCTTTCCGATCAGATGAGCCCTCCGATGAATTGTCCGTTTTGAACCCTAAGCCAGTTGTAACTTCCTCATAATCAAGAGGTACAGTTGGCTCAAAACGAGGCATTTCCTCCTCATCGGGCGACTTGGTATAGTCGTGTCTCAAAGGGGGTGGACACTTCCTATAACCAACGCCTTTAACATTTCCCTTTAGTTTCTGAACGTCAATGATGTGATCAAGCACATATTGGGAGTTAGAATAACTCTCCAATTTGAGCTTGATCGCTTCATATTCACACTTGGCCACGGCTAGCTCTTTCTTGGTTTCCTCAATGATATTAATGTAGTTATTAATACCAATTTGTTTGTTGAAAACAGTTTTTGTTAATTCGGAAACACTTTTCTTTTGGGTTTCAATAACTGTTTTAAACTCCTTTTCATTGCGAGCTAAGGCCATGTTTGCCTTTTTGCACTTTGACAGTTCAATAACCAAACTCTGATTGTGATTGTGAATCTTTTCAGATTCTTGTTTCAATTCAGCACATTCATGTTTCATATCAGCACAATCACTACATATGCTAGGAGTTTCAGATTGTACCTGACTTGTAGAAGCTGTGACATTAGCCATAAAGGCAGTCTGAGAAGAGAAAGATCTGTCTTCAGTGAGAATCTTCTCCGTTTCTTTTGAAGCAGCAGCAGCTTTCTTGATTAAGTCAGATTTTTGACATTTCATCTCCTTGGCACCATTCGACAAACTATCAGCTTCAGAATCCACTCCCTCCTTTACGTCCGATTCTGAACTGTAATCACTCACACCTGAGCCATCTTCATCAGTGCCACTATATCCTGAACTGTCATCTTTTCCTGAAGATTCACCATCATTGGCATTCTTGACAATTTCAGCATAAAACGCAGTTCTTGTTTGATCACCGTTTCCCAACTGTATGGCCGGACCACAATTGACACTTGGATCGAATTGAGGTTGTGTTATGGAAACTTGAGGTTTCGGTTGGGGTTTAGGGGGCCAAAGGTAAGCACTTTGATTGAACTGTGGTTGAGTAGTGGTAACTTGAGGTTGAGGTTGGGGTTTAGGGGGCCAAAGGTAAGCACTTTGATTGAACTGTGGTTGAGTAGTGGTAACTTGAGGTGTAGGTTGGGATTTAGGAATGGAATTCATTAAATACACGGCCATCGAAGTCTGATGTGGAGGGGGTTGAGGTATGGTACTCTCTAAATATTTGGCCATCGAAGTCTGATGTGGAGGGGGTTGAGGTATGGTACTCGCTAAATATTAGGCCATCGACATCTGTTTTTGAGCTGGTTGTGGATCCGTACTCCAATCCCAAGGGCTAGTACAACTCATGTTTGATATATGGAAGTGAAAGACTGATCACACACTTGAAAACAGACTGTTAAAACACTTTTGCAAGTCCTCTGTTAAAAATGACAAGTATCTCGACGAAACACTTTTTGATAATGAACGACGAAACTGGATGCTGATATAGATCGACGAAACTGATTTGTATATGTGCGACGAAACAGAATCTGTTATCAGACGACGAAACAGTTGTTTGCTGTTGGCGACGAAACAGATGTTTGATGGATAGTTTTTTTTTTATTATTTTTTTTATTTTTTATGGCGAAACCCTCTATTCAGGAAACTTCTTTGTGAGTGACATGATCTGACAAAACCTTGATTTAAATAATGATGAAACTTTGTTGTTTTTGGCGAAACCAAGGCAATATCAACGAAACCTAAAGTTGAAATGGGATTTTAGGGTGTAGGGAGTGGTTAAACACTTTGAGTGGCAAACCAAAAAGCCGACCAATCAGAGCGCGCCATGTCAATCAGTCAAAAGTGTTTAAACTTTGGTGAAAAGTGTTGGCAATGGTTTAGACACTTGGTAAAGTGGTAAACTATTTAAAAAAAAGGAAAAAAGTGTGATTGGTTGAGATGGCATGGACCCCACCACACACCCCTACTCTCTCCCCTCTCCTCCCCTCTTCCCGAATCGGTGTTCCCTCACCGATTTACCTCCCCAAATCGGTAAAACAATTCGGCAAAAAAGGTGGGCATTGGTTTAGACATCGGCACCCGATGCTTTTGCCGACACCACTCCGCACGCCCTTAGTCAATAAAGGATAAGATAAAGAAGTTGGTGTGATATTTCAAAGTGAAGTCTTATCTTCTCTGACAACTACACTCTTTTCAACTCACCCCATACTTATCTTACTAACTCAAACAAGAAACCATCATTTTTAAGCCGAATATGTTTTTTTTTTTAAATTCACAAACAATTTCAACAGTAGATTTAAAAAGGATCAAAAGTTGATATTCTGAATAACACTTTGAAGGTTTGAAGAACACTATGAAGTTTCCGGCGAAAATTATGATGATTCCGGTTACCGAACAATTTTCCGAAACACGATTTTGCTTAAAACTTTCAACAAAAACCAAAAGCTAATATGTAAACACTCAAACAAACAAGGTTTTTGAACAAACTTTTAGCAAAACGACAATATAAACACTGATTTTAGTAACTTTTTCCAGAAAAAAAATAAACTTTTCAAGAACAAAATCTGAAAAAATCACAGTAACACACTTGTTAAAACACGAACAATGTTTGGTTTTAAACAAAGATTAGAGCCAAAGCTCTAATACCACTTGTAGGTCCCGTTTTTCCGGTGGATCGATAACGAAAACCTATCCTTGTTTATCACAAACACGGTAACGGGTGCGGAATCCCCGTGACGGTGCAAACCAAACACAGTGTAAAACACACGCGTAACCAAATATTCAATATCTATTGATTAGGGATGAGTACAACCCAAACATATACAAACAATGTTTACAGACTCTCACTAAGTCTCACAGCTCTCTCATACTCATCAGTTTCACACAGAAACTGTGAGGGGTATTTATACTAGACACAGACCAGACTACGACGAAACGCATAAAGGACACGACGAAACACTAAAGTCGACGAAACACTTTTTGTTTCGTCAACATACATATTAATTCTAATCTGTTTTGTCGTTTGATATTGTAGTGGCCCAGATGAAATCCAAAGCCCAATTCAAGTCAAAGTTCATCACAAGTCTTCGGCCCAAATATGAAGTTTACGGCCCAGATGTTGTTCCTGTTGTAATCTTTCACCAATATTCAACATAGGACAAATATTTGACATCACCATGACATCACAATGATGATGTCATGGTGATGTGTAAACGGGAATGGCTTGCGGCGCTCCGTGCCTCGCGTGTCGAACTCTGGGGCGCACGACGGAGGAATGTCGTGACGTCGGGCTTGAGCCGGACCTAACCGAGTCGACCCGAACCGAATCGAACCGAGTCGAGTCGCGTCCACATAAAATGTACCAACAGATATGAGGGAGTTTCGTCGACAGCATGAGATGCTGGAGTTTCGTCGCCGGCTTGTAGTCTTTCGTCATGCAGAACATAAACAACAGCAACAACAGATAGTTCAGCAACTTGCATAACATGCAGGCACAGTTGATCACAATCCGAGACACGACGGAGGATGTCGAGACTTGGTCTTTAACTTGTAACGTACTCGAACCGAGCGAGCCGTATCCACTATTATGTATCAACAGTAACGAGGCTTGCCTCAAGATTGTTTGTATGCATGTATTAATGTTAATTAATTTACTAATAAAGTTCCAGACATTCGAAAAAAAAATTTAAGATTAAAAAAAGTATACATATGTTGAAATATGGTCACCAAGCAGATATAGTGATTCTGTTAAGGAGGCCATAGTGAAAGGTGGACAATAAGTGAAATCAATTTCAAGATCATTGCTATGTTCAGGCAAGTTTCATAAACTTCAAGTGTTGTTACTGGAGAGTATCATCATCAGTTGACCAATCTTCCCAAATCCAATTATATCATAAAAAACTAAACCAACCAATGCCCTAAAAATAACAGTGAATACTTAAGCTTGGACAAATCTCTATAAAAATTTTATTAGACCAATAAACACAGACGTGAAGAGCCTACCAACGAGACGCTGGGCAGAGACATTACTATAATACATATAACAAAGAACCCCCAAGGACAGACAACAGCACCAAACCATAACCAAGCCAACAATCTATGATTTTAGTTTTTCCCAAATAAAACATAGAAAAAGAGACGCCTTAAACCAATACCTAATTTGGAAATGCAGAGAAGCTCGGGATGGGTGAGGTCGATTAGAATTTCTTGTTGATCTCCTCGATGACCCTAATTTTCATGGAATAATTTGGTCACCAAGGCCCTAATCATCATATAGCGTTTTTTTTCTAAATCGGGGGCCTTATATAAATGGCGCCCAAAGCAATTGCTGGGTTCACTCCCTTGGGCCAGCCCTGGTTTACATGTATTGGACTATGCACATGCAGTGTTGAGAGTGTATGTCTCTCAACACATAAAGTATTAAAGCCTATCATGATATACTATAACATGGTCTTTACATGTTAGCTCTCGTCCGAACCCAAGAGGGATTAATAACCCGGCGCAAGGATCTGTGTACTAGGAATGAAAAAAATATGAAAGTTACCTACTTGTTGCGATGTTAAGAAGATATATTATTCAATACAGAAGCTAATATCTTAACATTCAGACCTGCATGAAAATATAATGAGGACTCAAAGATTGCTTGTATGCATTGCATTAATGTTATTGAGTAACAAAACTCTGCTTTCTAAAAAAGAAACAAAACAGAAAAAAAAAAGTAGATGCAAATAGAAATTTGGCTATCATCGTGGTCGTCATTGAATGATAGAATCATAGTGATTAAGCAGAAGTAGGGATTCTGTGTAAGACGCCATGCTGAAGCACGAACCATAAATCCCAAGACCGTTCTTGTGTTTCAATTCAGGTTCATAAACTTCAAGTTCACGATCATGTCTATGGAAACGTATCTGGTCCATTATCAGTTGGCCATTCTTCCTAAATCCAATTATACTAAAACTATTAGGCACCTTAACAGTGAATAGTTTTGTAAACGAGGATTTTGGAATATCACTTTTCGACATCATCCATACGTCACAAACTGCAACACCTCTATAGTCAAGTACAAGGAGAGACTCGTTAAGCTTAGATATGTCTAGAGATCTAGAGCTTGCTAAACTATCTGGAAGACCTACTTCTCCAAATTCTTCACTTGTCAAATCAAACCAAATAATCTTATCTTTATGTGTAATATGATTAAAAGCAACCCAATGAATAACCCCATCTATAACTACCTGCTTATATGACCATTTAGATGGATATTGAGACAGATTCATTGGTACACTTCTCCAAGCCCTAGAGCTTAATGTAAAAACCTCAGCCTTCGAATCGATTGCAGACGCCCAGTTATTATATTTAATCATGACAATCTTAGGGTCACTAGTTTTAGGACAAACCCCAAAACCAACAACATATGGTCCAGACGGTAACACTATACTTAGAGATTTCCTAATTGACGGATTCCAAACAACAATCAGGTTTCTGTTTGCTGTATCAAAACCGAACAAACACACCAATCCGTGAGAGCAATCGAGTATTCCAACTGGCTTAACAGCCGGAGAAACAATAAGGGAGAACTTGTGATGGGGGAAACTATCATCATCAACAATTGAAACATATTTGGGCTTAGAAGCTACTCTGTACCTTAGCAGCAGATGATGCGGCTTAGCCGGGTGGAGGCTGTGACGAGTGATAAACTCAGAGCTATGAATCAGCGACTTCCATTGCTTTGAAACTGATCTGAACCGAATCAGAGATTTGACAGGAACAACCCTTTTGATGATTTCCTCTTGGATTTCGAAAGGAATGTCGGCATACATAATTCTTAGTTAGATTTTGATTGTGGGATGTTTATGGCTTCACCTTTGAATATATTTGTGGGGGATGGTAACGTAGGGATACGAAGGCCTGAGGGCTATGGATTTTGGGCCACTAGCCGGTTTGGTATTTGAATTTGGTCGGTCATGAAGACCTGAGGTGTATGTATTTTGGGCCACTAGCCGTCATGTAGCCCGTTTAACTTCTTATTTCTATTATTTCTAATTTTTTTCTGGATTTTGAATTCGACTTCTTATTTCTATTTTTTCTGTTTTGAATTCGACTAAGGGTTTGTTTCTGGATTTTGAATTCGACTTCTTATTTCTATTTTTTTCTGTTTTGAATTCGACGGGTTACTTAATTAAATAATGATTAGAATTCAAATTTTATATTAACTTTTCAAAGAAAAAAAAAACATTAACATAATTAGATTCAAAATTCAAACTTATTTAAAATATTGAAAATTAGAAAATTATGGTTATGGCATTATTTGGAACCATTTCTTAGAATAAGGATGTGAAGAAGAAATAGACGACAACGCTAGTTAGCTTATGGAAACCCTAACTGTGGAGCGGAGAAGTAGAGGTAGAACCAACTTCAATGTCCCTAGTAGAGGAATAAATGTATGGTTTACCTATATCTACCCTCTCTAAAATCTACAAACAGTTTTACTACAGGTGATAATAGTAATATATACTCGAAGAATAATGTTGATACATATTTTGTGGACGCGACTCAGCTCGGTTCGTCTCGGTTCGGTTCGACCTAGTTAGGTTCGGCTCAAGCCAGACGTCACGACATTCCTCCGTCGTGCGCCCCAGAGTTCGACACGCGAGGCACGGAGCGCCGCGAGCCGGTTCCCGCTGCCACATCATCATGACATCATCATGATGATGCATGATGATGTCATAAGTTGACTAAACCTTACAAATCAACAATCTGCATGTGTTTTACGTAAAGAATGGTTGTTGGGCCATTTTCTTTGGGCTTTAACCAACTTTGGGCCGAACCCCTTACCCAATCGCACAAGCTCATTTATATACCGAAATCAGGGGATTTCGGTGGGGGGCAAGAGGTGAGAACCCGAGAGATTCAAGAGAGAGTTTTAGTGTGTATGTTAACCGGATCTTGTATCTATCTTGTACTCGAACTTTTCTCAGAAATATACAAGGGTGTTAAACATTGAATCTACGTGTCTTGTATCTCGTGTTCTTGTTCATCTCTATCTCGGTTTGCTATCTCGGTTGGATTCCGCACAACCGGGTTGGTTAGTACACAAGGATTAGGCGACTAGATCCTCCCCTAGCCGGACCTACAAATAAGATTCTCGATTTTTATGGGATAACTATAACCTAAATACAAGGATCCATGGTATAAAGAAATTCAACAGAAAGCAATTGTTGTATAAGGGGTATATTTGCAATCTTAGCATGAGTACTTGGGAGACAATGTGATGAGATGTATACTTGTGGGCAAATGTAACGAGGCTTGGCAAGTTACATCAAAACAGAAGGTAGACGGGCAACAAGCCGCGCCGCCACCCTTTCTGAATTGCAAACCCTAATCTACCAAAGACAAAACCATGTCCCCCTGAGGCTGAGCAATTGTTGTGGATGACCCGTTGGACCCTGGTCAGGAATTGGATAGCTTCTGGCGCTAGGGAGCCAAATGTGTCAAAGGCAAAATGGACAAAAACATGTTAGTTATCTGCACAAACTTTAGCGTGCGTATCAACTTTCTTCGATTCTGCCTTTCTTGCTGTTTGTCCAGCTACAAACCCGTTTTCCCTTAAACCAACCAGAGGGGAAACCCCCGTGAGGTCCACACAAACCCGTATTAATGTTATTTAATTTAGTAATAAAGTTCCAGTCACTCCAAAAAAATTAAGATTAAAAAAAGTATACATATGTTGAAATATGGTCACCAAGCAGATATAGTGATTTTGTTAAGGAGGCCATAGTGAAAGGGGGACAATAAGTGAAATCAATTTCAAGATCATTGCTATGTTCAGGCAAGGTTCATAAACTTCAAGTGTTGTTACCGGAGAGTATCATCATCGGTTGACCAATCTTCCCAAATCCAGTTATATCATAAAAAACTAAACCAACCAATGCCTTAAAAATAACAGTGAATATTTAAGCTTGGACAAATCTCTATAAAAATTTTATTAGACCAATAAACACAGACGCGAACAGCCTACCAACGAGACGCTGGGCAGAGACATTATTATAATACATATAACAAAGAACCCCCAAGGACAGACCACAACACCAACACCAAACCATAACCAAGCCAACAATCTATGATTTTAGTTTTTGCCAAATAAAACATAGAAAAAGAGACGCCTTAAACCAATACCACTACACTTGCAATGAGCTTGTTGTCGAACACGTGACGAAGAAAGAGATCCCATGATACATATGCCAAATAAATCAGCCAACATAAGCAACGTATACCATCATCTTGATGCTGATGTTTTATCAGAAAAAAGAAGAAACAAACCACTTAGGGAGCATTTAAATGGCCTGGCAAATGTGTAAGGTGTGAACCTCCCTTCAATACCTGCTGATCTTTAACTTTTTTATTCAAGACTCCAGCATCTTGTGACCCATCCTTTGAGCCCATACATTAGCAGCAAAAGAGAATCCATTTATAGAGATGATGCTATTCTTCTGCACCTAGAAAATAGAGCCATCTATCCAACAAAACATATAAACACAGCAGCCCAACCCCCACCCTAAACCATCCAAAAAATAGAAGCAGATATGAATGAACCCTTCGAAACGAAACACACACCACACAAAGGAAAACACCCGAAAAAGAAACAGATTCATACCGCCAACACACAAGCTAGAAAATGACAAACACGACAAGGCTCCCCATACTCACGCCCAGCAGCTGAATAGTGGTATAGAATCTGGCCCAAACATACCCACGCCAAAATAAGAACCCATCAACCCGACCCAAAAGAAATTAACCTGCCCATGATGAATGAACGAGCATGAAACCTGATGGGTAAGTTGGATTTCTATATTAACTTTTATTTATCAAGTACTTATAGCATGATTTATATTAGCATTTACATACAACGAAATTTTGTATCTTATTTATAAGTAAGCAATTTTGATTCATAATTAAAACTAGTTATGAAAGTCTCAAAATGCCATGTTAATCATTCATTTGATCAGCCCTGCAATTGTTGCATGTTGACTGCAATTTGTGAACACAGATCAAATCTTGTGATAGTTTTAAAGGTTTATTATTGTTGTTCCTACATGTGGGTTGGATCAATAGCCATATTGAAAGAACCATAACCTGAAGGAACAACCATCTGTTTTTGCTTATGGGGGAGATTATAAAAAAATTACACATATACTAGGAGCCTGTTTTCAATTAAATGGTAAGAAAAGTTACCTTGTTCATGGTAAGACAGATGTTTCATTTTCTCTTAAGTCACAAACAAAAATCAAGATCGAAATCCGATTACATATTGCAGACGACATATAATGCCTTGGCTGCTATTTTAGCATCTATGCTTGCGGGAATATATATAATGAGGCTTAAGATTGATCATATGCATTGCATTAAAGCTACTTAGTAATAAAAGTTTCGTCTTTATAAAAAAGACAGAACAGTACAAAAATAAGAAAACTAGAATTTAAAAAGTAGATTCATCATCGATCACTAAATGAAAGAATCAGAATGATTAAGCAGAAGTAGTGATTCTGTGTAGGAGGTCATGTTGAAGGTCGACCCATAAATCCCAAGACCATTGTTGTGTTCCCAGCAAGGTTCAAAAACTTCAAGTTCATCATTAAGTCTATGCGTCTGTACTATTATCGGTTGGCCATTCTTCCTAAATCCAATTATACTACCAACCTGAACGTCGTTAACAGTGAATAGCTTTCTAAACGAGGGTTTTGGAACACCGTTTTTCAGCATCATCCATACGTCACAAAATGGTTTCGGTGTTAAATTATTAGCTACGTGATAACTAAGCACAACAAGAGACTCGTTGATCTTAGATATATTGTACGGCCTTAAATGGCGTGTACCTAAGTTATAAGGAAAGTCTAGTGGTTCTCCAAATTCTTCACTTGCCAAATCAAATGAAAAAACCCTAAGTTTATCTATAATATTATCATAAGTGAGCCAATAAATAACCCCATCTATAACCACCTGTGTAGTCGAGAACTGCAACGATTTAGACTTAAACGGCTCATTCATTGGAAGGATGGTTATTGTTTCAGCTTTAGGTATTTTATTATGGGGGATGGAAACGTGGAATCAGGAAAAGTGGTTTTAAATGGAATAGGTCGGTCAAAATTTACAAGGGTATGAATTTCGGGCTGGGCTCCATCTACTCTATAGTTCTCAATGGAGAATTGGAGATGATGTCAGGTTAGAGAAGCCCGTTTGACTTTAGATTCGGATTTCTAAATTTTGATCCGGGTCGGCTATGGAACCGGTTCGGGTATGATCAAGTATTTGGAGAAACATGGTTCGAGTAAAAAAAATATTGAGAGATTATTGAGAAGTAGCACTTTTGAAAGCCATTTTTGATATATTTTGAGAGTGTTTATAGTGGGGTTTTGAGATTTTAAACGTTTTTTAGAGTTGTGTCTCAACCAAAACATCCACCGTCTATTTATAATGACAATTAAGGGTTCAAATGGTCAAAATTTAAAGAAAAATCTCCTAACGGCTAGATGTTAAAAACGGGTAGTTTGACTCTTAACAGTAACCGAGTGTGATCAAAACATGGTTCAGGTATTTCAAAAACCCAATTAAGGTATTTATAGGAACCAGGTTCGGGTTGTATCTAGATATAGTTAAAGGGAGGTCTCAGGTTAACCTACTGTTTACCTGGTCAAGGGGAGTATTTTAACTTTTAAGGATCAAGGAGTAGCATTTGCCGTTCAAAAATAATATATGAGTTGCCACTTCAAAGTTTTGCTTTCATCATTAAACTTCTGTTGGGTATCCATCAATGCTTCTTTCTCCGCATCAAACTTCTCCCACTCCTCCGTCATATAATTCCATTAACGAAATCTCTAGACCGGAGGAAATGAAGTTGCACAACACTTTAACATGTGCCCCGTATAAGGCATTGCAAGGACGTCTCCTTTGAAACACACTACAAGAAATTGGAGTGTTTATCAACACATAATTTACCTACACATATAAATGTGTGAGTAAATATCTACACATGTTTGTGTATGTATGGGTAATGGTTGATGATATTTTTTTCATAACAACCAACACTTAATATGTGTTGGTAATATGTTTTAATCACACTTGACGTTGGTGGGAAATTTTCCCCTCAAAATTGATAATCAATTAAACATTAATTTACCCACACATATGCTAATTTTTCATTATGTGTAGATAAATTATCTACACTTATGTAAAAAACCAATATATGTGTAGGTAATTGATTCTTTTACCGACATATAATGTTTCTATAGAGATGTAGATAAATTAAGTACATAAATTTTAATTTTAATTTATGAAAATAACATGACAAAATAAACACCTACACATATTTAAAATGCACAACATGTGTATATATTGGATATATATAAAGTAAATATTTTATAATTTTATTTATTGAAAATGACATTGCAAAATAAATACCTACACACTTAAAAAGTACAATATATGTAGATAAAGTACAATATATGTAGATATTGGATAAACAGATCTTTAAATTTTTTTATTTTTTTGAAGTTAGCTAGTTATAGGATTTCGGATTTATCTACAACTATAAACGTTAACGAGTGGTGGTGGTGGTGATGGTGGTGGCTGAAGAGTGGGCGGTTACTAGATAGTGGTAGTGGTTGTGATGGTGGTGGTGGTGGTCGTCGTGGTTTTCTAGAGAGATAAAAGACTGGAATAATACTGAAAACACACAGGCACATATTGCAAAAATAAAAGGGTAGTTTCGCCTTTTCACCACGTTTTAAATTAAATCTAGAGTAAATTTTTTTTTAAGTCCCTGTTTTTAGTAATTTTAACAATTTGAGTCCAAAATATAAAAAAATTTAACGCCCTGAGACCCTAAACACTTTTTCTATAACGTTTTGAGTCCAATTTTTTAACACCATCCACCAAGTCTATTAACTACGAGGGCATTTTAGTCATTTACACATAAAGTAGAACCTTTTAATGCACGTAGTATAAAGAACAAGTATTTAATACATTAAGATTTTAATATTATATATAATAACAATTATATACTATATTTATATATCATATAACTAGGTTAGAACCCCGTATACACGGGTTGAATAAATGTAATTTTATATATTAAATAATAAAAAGTTATATCTTTACGAATCCCGTATATCATACGGGTTAAATAAATATAATTTTATATATCAAATAATAAAAAAGCTTTATCTTTGAAAACCATGTGTATTACACAGATTAAATAAATGTAATTTTGTATACTAAATACTAAAAACGTCGTATCTTTAAAAAAACTCGTGTATAATCGGGTTGAATAAATCTACCAAATAATAAAAAATTACATCCTTAAAAACCCTGTATATTACACGTATTGAATAGATCTAAAAAAGAGTTATATCTTTAAAAACCATGTCTATACACAGATTAAATAAATGTAATTTTGTATATTAAATACTAAAAACATCATATATTTAAAAAACACATGTATAGTCGGGTTGAAAAATCTACCAAATAATAAAAAAAATTATATCCATAAAAAACCCTGTGTATTACACGTGTTGAATAAATCTAATTTTACATAGCAAATGATAAAAAAGTTATATATTTAAAAACTTCGTGTATTACACGGGTTATATTAATGTAACTTTGTACAGTAAATAATAAAAAAAAATTATATCTATAGTAAATAATACAAAAATTTATATTTTTAAAAACCCTGCATTTTATACGAGTTGAATAAATATAATTTTGTATACCAAATAATAAAAAAATATTTTTTAATAAATTAGGATAACATTTAATATTAATTTATTATGTATATATATATATTTAATACAAGATAAGTAGGAAAGAGAGATATTTGTTTTAAAAATATATTAAATTAACAATTTAGATTTGAGGATAATATTTATTAAAGTACGATAAGATTTAATATTAATTTATTTAATTAATATAAGTATAGATTTGAGGATACCTTCAATGAATGACATGTGTCCAAAACTTGGTTTCTTTTATTATACTAGATAGATATGTATAAGAATCATATCTACAAAAAAAAAACTTATGCAATCACCCCCCCCCCCCCCCCCCCCCCTCATCTAGACATCCCACCACCACACCACCCCTACCACCGCTTCACTACCATCACCTGGACCACCACACCATCATCCCCACTGCTTCACCACCATCATATGCACTACCACACCATCATCCCCACCACTGTACCACCATCCGCATCATCATCACCACCACCACACCATTATCATCCCCACCACTGCACCATCATCCCACCACTACACCACACCATCATCCTTACCACCGCACCACTATCTCCACATATCCGAACCAAATAGACAAATCCAAACCAAATCTCACCACTATCTTAACAGATCTGAACCAAATACGCAAATCCGAACAAAGGCGGGTTGTGGGTTATGTGTCCAGATCTGACGGCAAATCGATGGTTAAACTTCGGTGATGGTGGTGGTTTATTGTGGTGATTAGGGGTGCAAACGAGCCGAGCCGAGCCCGAGCTTGACCAGGCTTGAGCTCGAGCTCGATTAACTTATGTGAGCTCGGGCTCGAGCTCGGCTCGATTCGAGCTCGGCTCGATTCGAGCTTTGTTTTCAAGGCTCGAGCTCAGCTCGTTTGTATTTTCTCAAGCTCGAGCTTGGTTCGGGCTCGGCACGTTTATTATCTATTAATTAATATATTAAATATAAATAATATAAATAATAGACTTTTTAGGCTCGCGAGCTCGATAAGTGAAGCTCGGGCTTGGGCTCGTTTACTAAATAAGCTTATTTTTAGGTTCGAGGTCGGCTTGTAAACACGTTTGAAGCTCGGCTCGACTCGGCTCGTTTACACTAAGTCTCGACGAGCCTAACGAGCTTCACATGCGAGGCTCGAGCTCGGGCTCGATAAGCAAAACGAGCTTTATTTTAGGCTCAA